>CAOLHI010000192.1:600000-798639 GCA_948474755.1 Ctenosaura bakeri | reverse complement strand
TATTGGAGGCTGCCACCCAAACCGGACCTCCTAACATTGAATGACCGTACCATGAGGCATCCAGACATCGATCATCTCAAACTGATGGCTTGGAACCTCCTCCCTTGACCTCTCTTCCACCAGCTGTCCAGAGAGTGATTGAAGCGAGTACAAGCCGTCGACTGTTCAATCCTACTCTTACAAGTCCTCGAAGTTCAAAAGCTTCCTCTAGGATAGGAGCCTCGACATCGATTCCTTCACCACTATCCATCTCCTGGATTTCCTCTCATCTCCAGCTGACAATGGCCTTTCCCTTTCCTCCATTCGTTGTTACCTCTCAGCAGTTTCCTCCTGTCTTCAACGAAAATGTAGACCCTCCTGCTTTCAAGATCCCTTGGTGCTCAGGTACCTTCAGGGCTATAAACACTTCCACCCTCCCATTCGTTGTCCTACACCAGGTTGGAACCTGTCCCTGGTCCTCTCATAGCTCTCCAAGCGTCCTTTCGAACCCATGGCTACCTCTGACCTTCGCCTGCTTTCCTGGAAGACTGCCTTCTTAGTCGCAATCACATTGGCCAGGCATGCTAGTGAACTCTGCGCACTGAGAGTGGATAAACCATACTTCCGTTTTCACCATAACAGGGTAGTCCTAAGGCCAGACATCACATTCCTTCCCAAGATTGTCTCTGATTTTCACCTTAACCAGGACATAGTTCTTCCCTCTTTTTTTCCGTAACCCCACCTCTGTCCTAGAGTGCAACCTTCACACACTAGACACACAAAGGGCTTTGGCCTTCTATGTCCAATGTACTGCGGAGTTTAGGAAATCTCAGAGACTCTTTCTTTGCCACTCCTCCACTAAGAAAGGCCTTCCACTCTCTTCTCAACGTCTCTCCAACTGGGTAGCCTCCACCATTTGCCTTGCTTATGAACTCGCAGGGAGAGACCCACCTTCTCACATAGGAGTCATGCCACTAGAGCCCTCTCTGCTTCTGCAGCTTTCCTTAGAGGTGTACCTCTATAGGACATTTGCAAAGCAGCAATCTGGTCACATCCTGCTACCTTTGCCGTTCATTATAGAATTGACCAGAGAACCAATAGAGATGTCACCTTTGGCAGAGCAGTGTTGTCCTCCACAGTATTATGAACTCTGGGTAATTATTCACTCTCCACTTTGACTTGTTATGCCTAGCGTTGGTTTCAATATTACTATTGGGTGCTGTCCTACAGGAGTTCCATGACACTCCCACCTCCTGTGATGTAAGCTTGCCAGTCGCCCACTTCTGTGAGTTACAGAGACCACGAAGCAGGTTGCTTACCTGTAACTGGAGTTCTTCAAGTGGTCATCTGTAAACACACAATCCCGCCCTTCCTCCCCTCTTCGTGTCCTGTTGCGCCTTTGTGCCAGAACCTTGCGGTGGTCAAGGAACTGAGTATGCAGGTGCCAGGCGGGTTTTTATAGTCTCAGGGGAAGAGGGTGGGGTTCCCACCAAAATGCCAGGCCTAGAGCTCTAGAAGTTTCTGTAGTCAGCACTGTGCAGGCGCAGATGACCCACGTGTGAATTTACAGATGACTACTTGAAGAACTCCAGTTACAGGTAAGCAACCTGTCCTTTTGGAGTACCACTGAATTTAGAACTTTAGGGAAAGCAGATAGAGCCAGTTACAAAGGCTGGCATGGTCAGATGCTTCTCAAGGGCCAAGGCCTGGTAGGCAGCCCATCAATGACTCAAGAAACTGTTTCATTGTCCCATTTTCAAAAAGCTGAACTGCCTTTGGATTAAAAAAAAAACTGTGGAAGAGTCACACTCCTCTGCCTCTTCCAGCATCTGTCCTATCCTATGGTAGGAGGGTGCCCCAGAGACCCCTGTATGATTGCAAAGGTTCTAGTCCTTGGTGGGAGAAGTCCCTCAAGGCTGCAGCAGGAGCAGGAGCAGCTTTACAATTACAGTCCTAACGGAGGCAGAGGGATTGGTGAAGCTACTGAGATCCTGGTATGTGGTGTTTTTACAGTGTAGACCATAACCACTATGCAGTTTGATAAGTGAGACAGAAGTCCTAATTGTAGTTACTGCAAATACAAGGAGAAGCCAGAGTCCAAAATCATAGTTAGAGGAAAATGCAGCAGAACAAAACCAAAACAGGCCAGAGAATATATGTACCCCAGACTTAAATAATCATTCTGTTACCCTTATGCTCCCTGAAAAGCAAAGCGTTCAACAAATTACATTTTTTCAGTTCTTTTGAGCCATACCATGATGGTTAAACCAATACAAAACTTTTTAAAACAACCATTTTCTTCCTCTTTTCAAGCCTCCATTTGTCAAATGCACTGGCTGGTGGCTCCCAGACCCAAGCACTGGTTGCTGGTTTCTACTGCTGTGTCTTGGCTATGGTAAGCTTTGCTCTGCTGTACTTTTTCTCATTCTTCCCAAACAGACTGGAGAGAACAGTGCTTTCCCCTCCCTCAACACATGCTGTCCTCTCTAGCTGGCGATCTGTCGTGAATTGTGGGGGGGGCAGCTGTTACCTGATCTTAAGTTAATGGGGATTCTAACTGAGAAGGTGAACAAGGTGAGAGGTGTCTCCAGTGGAGAGGCCTTTGGGAGGAGCATTCCATGTACCTTTCATGGGTCAGATTGGGATGGCTCATGGGAACGTTCAGGCCCATCATTGGAGGTATCCTTTACCTTTTTACATGATGGAGAACCTGTGGCACTCCAGATTTTGTTGGATTTCAGTTTCCAATAGCTCAAAATCAGCTTGGGAGTACCTCAGAGATTGCTTATGTCTGCATGAGCCTACTCAAGTGTAAGGTTTCACAGAGATCTGATCAAACCCAGAAAAAGATCCTGCATTATGTGAGGAGAGCACTTTTGTGTCCCACTGACCCCAAAAGATAGCTTTGAAGCCCAGGATCATGCTGCCCCAACCATTGACAGGCCAGGGAAGACTGGAGGTACCTAGTCAGCATCTGGTTACAGTACTACAGCTGAACACTGCCCAGGGACCTCCTGCCATCCCCTGGCCAGAAAAATAGCTAGGACAGCATGCTCTGGCACTTGAAACCTCTGTTCTTTGGGGGGGGGGTGAAGCGGGGGGGAGAGAGGAAGTATTGAATGCCTCCATCCTCAAAGGACATATGATCCCATAACCCATGTTATATAAGCATATGCCATCAACAGGATTACAGCTCTACTTTTATGGACCTGCTTTTGGAACAGAAACAAGTTGTGACCAGCAAGAAGGTTGACCCTCTTTTTATAGAATAGACTCAGGAAGCCTACCTAAAGCCTTGTTTGCAGAGTTTTAGGCATAAAATTGAGATCATTCATTTACCTATTCATTCATGCTTTTAATGAATAATAAAATTATTTCATTTGCTGCTTTTATTTGCTGATATTTTTAAAACTTAAATGTAAATTGCTATTCTTTTTATCTGATATTTTATAATTTTAATACCGTTTTTGTTCTTTTATACATTTCTCTGATTTTTCTCTTTAGTTTTAAAATATTTCATTGTACAGCACTTTGAGGGGTTTTTTTTTTTCAAAATTTTAAAGTCAGTTTATAAAGTTTTTGAATGAACACTACATAGGTTAGGGCAGATATACTTGAGAAACATGGTTTATGGATACTGTAGGAAACCAGGATTGCAATAAGGAAAGATGGGTGTATGTACTGTACATTCTGTAAGACTTCCTGTTTATTATTTTTTTAAAATGATTGTGCCTGCTTCTCTAACCACACCAAAATTAATTTATGAATCTGGAGCATCTGATGAGGAATAACTCAGAGGTATCAAATGTGTGACCTTTTGAAAAAGAACAGGTAACATACTTGCTAAGATGAACCATAAAGATGATTAAATCCTTCATTTCTTGTTGACACACTACAGAATGAATGCTTATTAGAACAGAGTTCTATATTTTTGTTAATACATCAGAAGTAAAGAAGTCAAACTATACCTTCCTTGCTTGTTCAGCACGCTCAGATTGTTCAGAGACCCAGTCTAAATCTTTGAGTAACTTTTTTTTCCTCTCTGCATAAACCTCAGATATTTTAGCAACACTGTGGGGCTCATGGTCTCCAAAGAGTTTGCAGATGGCACAAATTGGTTTATCATCTGTTAGACACACCTAAGCAAGAGCAAAATGTATATCACATCATAATCTGGTACAGCAGTGACTTGACAACACTTTCTAAACATCTAAGGCATGGTCTTAAGGAACTGTGAATTCTGCCCATTAAAGATTTTTTTTCCCCCGTTAACACTATTTAAACAAGCACCAATCTAGTGCTCATAACATGATATTCGATCCCCACAAATTACATGGAAGAGGGTAGACTTGCTGCAGGAAGTTAGTTGTTTAACATCTTTTAAAATAAAGATCTGATACATATTTCACAACTAGAGATGGGAGCACAGAAAAGTTCACTAACTGAAGTATATTTTTTCAGTGAACAGTGACTAAAATATTAGTCTTTCTGCAAAAGAAGAGAAGAGATAATGCTGGCACTTGCTACTTCAAAACAGAGAAAAAAGCTGGGTGAGCATCTTATGTTTAGGAACTATAAGAGACCCTTGGTTTTTAAAATAATTGGGTGTGGGTCCAGTAAGAGGGATTTCTGTCTTTCATCAGTAGCGTTATCAAAAACAGGTGACATAAGCTACAATGATTCTGTAACTTCTAAATGCTTACTATACTAACTGCAGATGTGTGCAAAGCACTTCTGGAGGATTGATGTTGGGATGTTGCTGAACACAGAGCATCATCTCTGTCTCAGTGCATTTTATATTATGTTCCAATGAGACTAAGGAAATACATTGTGAAGAGTCACAGTAGGTGGGGGAAGGCTTGAAATTAAGAATAAACATGTATTCTGATTATAAACACTAGGTAATTAGTGGTTTACTAACTAGACAGAAAAAGGAGTTCATACCAAATTCATACTTTCCCCATGTTCTTCACATATTTGAGACAACTGGTCTTGTTCTTTAGCATGCAGATTATCAAGCTCATACTTAAATTTTTCCAGGATACTCTCCACCAGAATGTTTCTTGGCAAGCCAACAATTCCTCTCCCTCTCAGATGTATGATCTGAAAATGAAAAGAAATTTTTATATTTCCACAGACAGCCTCCCTCTCTGCCTGCAGTCTTTATATAATGGTGATGGTGATGCTGATGCTGATGATGATGTCGATGGAGAAGCTTAGTGTACTGCAAAGCAATGGCCTTCACTCACTTGCCATTTTTATTTCCCCATGATACCTTTATTCCTAGAACTAGCATTATGATAAATGTAGCAGACAGCAGAGAGTTGGTTGGTAGAGTGGAATGAGAGTTAATTGAAAAGGAATTGATTTTGGTCATGAATTTAGAGGAAACTGATTTGAGGGAATGTAATAATAGTAGAGAACCTTATTTAGAGATGACTTGGAGAAATTGTCCTGCCTTCTGTGAAATTGGTGTTTGGTTGCAGCAAATATCTGGGGGTTCAAAAAGAGTGGTTTTGTGTCTTGGAGTCAGATCTCACCTTTGCTTGTATTCTGGGTCTTGAGACATGGGAGTAGCTTTGCAATTTCAATAGTTCACCTTTGGTAAAATGGGTATTTTTAGCCATTTGGTGACAATTCTTGCAATGGCCAGCCAGCTCTAAAAAGTTTAGAAACTTTTGTGACATTTTGCTAGCTTCCAAAATATAATGTCAGAATGGGACATAAATCCCACATTCTTGGGATGGCATGAGGGTCAATTCACCACACATGGGTTTATCCTTTGCATGCCAGCCTGATGCAGGAGCCCACACGTTCTATTCAGTTATTTTCTGTTGGACTCCTCTCCCTGTCCAACCAGTTTTTAGTTCTCCTGCAAACCAGTTAGATGCATATTTCCCCTGTCCAGTTTTTTTGCCAAATTAGTTTAGATATTATGAAGCAGGAGAAGAAAGGAGTGAGTAAAGAAGAAATTAAATGTGATTCCATCCAAAAGACCGCAGAAAAGCGGATCTTGGACGATGTAAGAACTATTTCCATCTTGAAGCCACCTTCTAAGTGTGACTCAGATGAAGCCAAACTGGATTCTGTCCATATGTCCAATTCTCAAAGGACAATGGATGAGGAGAAAAGATCTGATTTAAGGAAAATTTTCCTCAGCTCTAGTGAAAGTGAGCTGGAGGAAATAAAATCAATCAGTGGGCAGAAAAAGCTAACTGAAAAGGTTAGCGGAGAAAGAGCCATGAAAGGTAAAATCAGATAGAAATAAGAGAAAGGCAGAAAGGTCAGAGACCTCAGAGTCTAGAAAAGCCATTAAACTGGCAGCAAAGGGAGGAAATCTTACCGCTGCAGATCCCATCCGCCATCTTGAAAAAGCAAGTTCTAAGATGGTGTCAGTGGAGTCAGTACATCATAAGGACGTGCAAACCAGGAACATAGGGGGAACAGTGAGACTGCCCTTTTTCAGCTAAAACACCAGAGGTTTCTGTAATGCTGGCACGCGCTGAGTTCCGTTGCCAGACAAAAGAAGCTTGTGAAGCAGAACTGGGTCAAATTAAATTAACTACAGGTGTTAAAGAACATATACAGAAAATGTTTGTGGATATGGCCAATATCAATCAGGTGTCAGTAAATGACACCGGTGCTACAACCCAGCACACTCTTGGGAGAGTTGTGCCTGAAACACGGATTCAGACACCAGAGGAAGGGAATAAAGATATAAATGCTTTAGTGAAGGAAGCAGTTCAAAATCATATTCAATCTCTATTGGCACCACAAATGAATTTCAACATGAATGAATTACAATGTCAGATGGCTTTTTTAAATATGATGAATTTATTTAAGAACTCTAATTTTCAAACCTCAGTGAATTCAATGAATTTACTGTTAATGAATCAATTTACTGACAGTGTTGAACATATCAATGAAAACATAAAAAATATGGATGTTGTTGATGTGGAGCTTAAGCAATGGAGCAGAAAGAAGAGAAGATTGAATGATGACATATTGGTGGAGGAAGATAAAATAGTGACAGGAAAGCGTGCAAATTTAGAATGGAAGAAAGGAGCTAGGAATAGAGAAAATGTTGGGATTGTTCAGCAAGAAGATCTAGATACACAGAATGTAGAGGATAGTCAGGATGATATAGTGATGATGTCTGAAGAGGAAAGATGTGAGTCTTCAGAGGAGGAAGAGGATGGAGAGATAGTAACAGACAGGTTATTTGAGGGAGAAAATTTCCATAGTTTGCTTAAAAGAGTTTTACACACATTGGGTCTGGATATAACAAAATCTGATTCAATGGAGGGTAAGAATGGAGATAAAACCAGTAAGATAGCCTCAGTGATTAGGAAAAGGGAAGCACAAGAAATGGAGATTCCTTTTCCAGAATTATTTAGAGAAGTGATTATGTCAGAATGGTCATCTCAGTGGAGTTTGAAGAAGTTGTTAGCATATAGTCAGAAGTTGTATTCTTTTTCAAAAAAAGATGTAGAGTTTCTAAAACTTCCTCTGGTGGATGCTCGGATTGTGGGTTTAGTGTCAGGAGCTATTGCTCCCAAAGAGAATGATACTCAACTTAAAGAGACGGATGATAGAGGAGTGGATACGGCTTTAAAGAAAGCAGATGAATCAGCAGCTTTGGCTATTAGGGCATCAGCAGCGGCATATATGTTTGCTAGAGCTGGTATTCTTTGAGCACAGGAAACAATAGACACTGAGGATTTGTCTGTACAATCAGTGATGATAAGAGCAGTGAGTAGAATTCAAAGGATGTTAAGGTATATAGCTGATGTGAATCACGATGCAGTGGCTTTTGGGGCAAGAAATATAGCTAGACAATCTTTATGGTCGAAGCATTGGGAAGCAGATCAAAAATCCCGAAACAATTTGGCTTTTGTACCTTTTAAAGGTGAACTACTATTTTGGTCTCAGGCTTTGGAAAAAGTACTAGTTGAGACTAAAGAAAAGAAACAAATGATGCCTGCATTACAAAAAAAGAATGACAAAAGAATCTTTGGAAGTGTTGGTTATTCCTTTCGCACAGGGAGAATTGGACCTAGGATGGCAGAATATAGGTCTAGCAGGATGCAGTGGTCTCGACAGAGGCCTCAATATAACAGACAGTCACAACCTTTCCAGCAGGAACAAAGGAAAGGAGGACAACCAGCCCCTAATTGGGGAAAATCACAGTATTGACAATCAGGACACTTTGGTGGGGGGAAGGCTTCTGCATTTTGGAGGAAAGTGGAGCCAAATAACATCAGATCAATGAGTAATTAATGTAGTATGGCATGGATACAAAATTTCTTTCCACAGTCCTCCAAGAAGCAGGCATCTACCGTCACCAGTATCCAAGAACAAGGTCAAGCAGAAGATTGTTTGGCGAGAAATTATACATCTACTTCAGATGGAAACGATAGAGGAGGTACCTCTGGAACAGAGAGGTTTAGGAGTGTATTCCATTCTGTTTGTGGTGCCCAAACGCAATGGGAAATTTCAACCAGTGTTAAACCTAAGATACTTAAACAAGTTTGTAAAGTATCAGAGATTCAAAATGGAAACTCTTCAGTCCATAAAGAATTTTAGAGTCAGGGATTTGATAGTATCAGTGGATCTGAAGGAGGCTTATTTGCATATCCCAATGGCAATAGAAGACAGACAGTATGAACAGGTTGCTTACCTGTAACTGTGGTTCTTCGAGTGGTCATCTGTGCCATCATACACTAGGAGCTTTAGCGCCTGCGCGGTAGCGTTCGGAAACTTCTAGAGCTTGTTCGCTTGGCGGGAACCCCTCCCCCACGCCGGTACTGCGCATGCTCCTCCCGCCGAGCAACGGTCTCTCCTCAGTTCTGTCGTCCGCCGTAGAACCTACAGGGACCTGAGAAAGAGGGGAGGAAGGGCGGGTGTGTATGATGGCACAGATGACCACTCGAAGAACCACAGTTACAGGTAAGCAACCTGTTCTTCTTCTTCGTGGTCTCTGTGCCTTCATACACTAGGAGACTGTGTAGCTTACCGGTCGGACGGCGGGTCAGGTCCTACAGCACGGAAGCCAACACCTCACGTCCAAACCGGGCATCTCTGCGTGACCGGCAGTCGAGCCTGTAGTGGCGCACGAAGGTCGATGGTTGGGACCAGGTCGCCACACGGCAGAGTTCATGCAGGTCAACTCCTCGCAGGAGGGCCGCAGAAGTAGCCACAGCTCTGGTGGAGTGGGCTCGAAGCAGGACTGGCGGAGGCTTCCTCGCGAGCTCATACGCCAGTTCAATAGTCCTCACCACCCACTTGGAGAAGCGCTGGGTGGACACTTTTAGGCCCTTCCGACGTCGCCCATAGCAAACAAAGAGATGCGGCGTCTGTCGGAAGGAAGCAGTCCTGTCCTTGTAGAAAGTCAATGCCCGACGCACGTCCAGGGAGTGGAGGGACCGCTCCAACGGTGTCGTCGGGTTCGGGAAGAAGGCAGGCAGGATGATGTCCTGGTTGAGATGGAAACTGGACACCACCTTTGGCAGGAACGAGATGTCAGGTCTCAGGACCACCTTGTCCCTGTGGAAGACCGTGAAGGGCTCATCGGAACGAAGAGCTGTGATCTCACCCGCTCGCCTCGCTGAGGTCACCGCTACCAGGAAGGCAGTTTTCATTGTCAGGAGCCTGTCATCCGAGGTCGCCATTGGCTCGAAGGGCGGCTTCGTCAGCTGCGAGAGCACCAGCGAGAGGGACCACGGCGGTAGCGGCGGCGATACCGGCGGGTAGAGATGATGAAGTCCTTTCAGGAACCGCTTAACGGTATCGTTCCTGAAGAAGGCCGAGGCAGCAGATCGTGGCGGTTGGTATGCCACGATCGCGGAGAGATACACCTTCAGGGATGGAAACGCCAGGCCCTGTTGCCGGAGGTGCAGGAGGAAGTGCAGGACGGTCGAGAGCCCCGCGGGCGATACCGGCTCACTCCTCTCGTTAGCGAAGGTCAGGAAGCGTCGCCACTTGTATTGGTAGTTGCGACGGGTGGATTCCTTCCTGGCCGCGACGAGGACGGTACCGAGCACGGGATCGTCTAGTGCGATATCCTCCAGGCATGGAGGGCCAGGCGTGGCAGGTCCGGATGGAGGACTCGGCCGCCGGAGTGGGAGAGCAGGTCCGGTGTCGGTGGCAACCGGAGCAGGTCGTCTCATGCGGCTTGTAGCAGGGGTGCGAACCAATGTTGCCTCGGCCAGTACGGGGCTACCAGGATCGCGTCGGCTCGGTCGGCGAGGATCTTCGATATCGTCCGGCCGAGCAGCGGGAACGGCGGGAACGCGTAGAGGAGTTCCCCGGTCCACGGAAACTGGAAAGCGTCCCCGATGGAGGCACGATCGTGGCCCGCTCTGGAACAGAATCGGCGACACTTCGCGTTTTCCCTGGTCGCGAAGAGGTCGATCGATGGTTCGCCCCAGCGGTCCCGAATCAGTCTGAACGCCTCTCCGGAGAGAGACCAGTCGTGATGGGATGAGGTGTCCCTGCTGAGGGCGTCTGCCGTGGTGTTCTCCTGCCCGGCCAGGTGAACCGCCACGGGATGCGTGTGCAGGCGAATGCACCATTCCCACAGGTCGAGCGCGATGTCGAGCAGGGTCGTGGAATGAGTCCCACCTTGTCTGTTGATGTAGCAGACGGCGGTGGTGTTGTCCGTCAGAATCAGGACCGTGCGCCCCGCCACGGCATGGCGGAACGCCCGTAGGGCTTTCCAGACGGCGAGCAGCTCCAGCGCGTTGATATGGAGAGCGGTCTCGTCGTCGGTCCATCTGTCGCGGACTCTGAGATCGCCGCAGTGGGCACCCCATCCATACAGGGAGGCGTCGGTCGTTACCGTCACCTTCGGTGTCGGCTGTTGGAAAGGCATCCCTGACATGAGATTGCATCGCGACTGCCACCATCGGAGGGATGAGCGGACGTCTCCCGGCAGCTGCAGTCGGAGTGTCTGTTTGTCTCGCAGGGGGTCGAATATGCGGACGAACCAGTGTTGAAGAGGTCTTGCTCTCAGCCTGGCGAGATATGTCACAGCGGTCATCGCAGCCATGTAGCCCAAGAGCTGCTGGACGCTTCTCGCAGATAACGTCGGGGCCGTACGAGCGTGAGCGGCGGCCCGGATCAAGGTTTGTGCTCGAGACTCTGGTAGGTACGCCCTGGCGGAGGTCGAGTCGAGCGTCGCCCCGATGAAGTCCAAGATCCTCGCCGGCTCGAGGTGGGACTTCTTCGGATTCACTCGTAGACCAAGGCGGGTCAGGAGTGACAACGTCATGTGGACGTCGTGGTAAAGTCTCTGTTTGCAGGACGCCACCAACAGCCAATCGTCGAGGTAGGGGAAGACGGAAGCGCCCTTCGTCCGCAGGTAGGATACCACCGGGGCCATGCACTTGGTGAAGACCCTTGGGCAGTCGAGAGTCCGAACGGCAGCACCTTGTACTGGTAACAGGTGTCGTCGACTGCGAAGCGGAGGTACCGTCTGTGCTGCGGGCGAATGGCGATATGGAAGTATGCGTCTCGGAGATCGATGGAGGCGAACCAGTCCCCTCGATGTAAGAAGGGTAGGATCGACGGTATCGTGACCATCTTGAACCTTTTGGGGCGGATGTAGTAGTTCACCCCTCTGAGGTCTAGGATCGGCCGGAGGGTACCGTCGGCTTTCGGTACCGTGAAGTACCTGGAGAAGAAGCCGGTGGTCTTGGCCTCTTGCGGGAGCCGCTCGATCGCCCCTTTCTGGAGGAGGGATTGGATCTCTTCCAGGAGGGCCGGACTCGACGGCGTGGAGTAGTAAACGCCGCGAGGAGGAATATCGAGAAACTCGATGGCGTAGCCAAGACGGACGATGGAAAGCACCCAAGAGTCCGTAGTGACATACTGCCACTCCGCTAGGTGTCGAGCGAGAGTCGGTCGGTCTCCGAGCGCTGATGGTAGGCTGAAGAGTGGGTATTGGCGGGTCCTGCCAGGCACGTCAAAACCGAGACTTTGTCTCGGAGGAGGACTTCTTCGACGAAGGCGGGCGCCGCCTAATCGTGCGTCTGGCCGAT
Source organism: Ctenosaura bakeri (assembly GCA_948474755.1). NCBI lineage: Eukaryota > Metazoa > Chordata > Lepidosauria > Squamata > Iguanidae > Ctenosaura > Ctenosaura bakeri. Next base: position 786,619 of record CAOLHI010000192.1, on the reverse strand, counting down.
GAGCCGGAGGACGGTCTCGACTGTCCAGACTGGGCCGAACGCTGGAACGACGAGGTGGAGATCGTCGCCAGGATGGTCGGAAGGTGGAGGCCCTGCGGGTCTGCGTGGCCGGCTGCAGCCCGATCTTTTTTGCGGTCAGTCTCGCCTTGACGAGATTGTCCAAGCTTCGTCTGTGGACGAATTGAATAGGCCTTCACCGTCGAAGGGGAGATCTTCAATCCTCCTTCTGGTGTCCTCCTGGATGTCGGCCGGTCGCAGCCAAGCATGGCGGCGGAGGCCGACGGATCCCGCCATGACCCGGGAGGCGATCTCCACTGCGTGCCGGGAGGAGGCCATCTGGTGCCGAGCTATGGAGATAGCCTCATTGAAGATCACGGAGGAGGCTTGGCGGATGTCCTCCGGACCGCCTCCATCGCCGGTTGCAGGCGATAGAGCACTTTTTTCAGGTATGCCGCGAGGCAAGCCTGAGTGTTGGACAGCCTGATCTGCAAGGAGGCAGCTGAATAGAACCTCCTTGCGTAGGCGTCCAACTTCCTGCCCTCCTTGTCCGGCGGGGTGGTGTGTTGCCTGCCGGAGCCCTTTGTCTGTGCCGACTCGTACGACCACAGAGTTCGGTACAGGGTGATTAAAGAGATAACCGGCGTTATCCTTCTGCACCCTGTAGAGGTGTTCTAACCGCTGCGGTATCGGCTGAGCCGAGGCCGGTCTATCCCAGGCGGCCTTCACCAGTCTGGATACCCGGGGCAGGAGAGGCAGCGGGGCCGTGGAAGGTCGCTTCTCCTCGAAGACGGAGAAGGCTGGATCGTCGTCCTCCGGCTCCGCATCGGCGATCTTAAGGCCGAGGGTAGTGGCCATGCGGAGCAGCATCGCAGAGAACTGGTGGACGTCCTCTGGAGCAGAATCTGGGATCGGGTCCCCGAATCCCAGCGGAGGAGACTCCTGTGAGGCCGCCTCAGACACCTCTGACTCCGCGCTCGAGTCGTACGACTCCGAGCTCGGTGAGTCCTCTCGCCCTCGCTTTCCGGCTCCTTCGTCGCCGCAGGTGTTGCCTTCCTAGGCTTCTCCGCAGCTGGGGCGGTGGTAGCAGCAGCGTCCCGCTTGGGATGGCTGACCACTGACTTCACCCTCTTGGTGGTGACCGGGGTAGTCTGGCAGGCTGACGTCGTCGTAGCCCGCTCAGTCACCACCGACTCCGTAGGGCGCGTCGCCGTTGCCGTGACCCTAGGAGGTGGCGATATCGCCCGATACCGTGGTAAGGCTCCCTCGCCCTATGATATCGAGGAGAGGGAGAGCGGCTGAAGGAGCGGCGGTCCGACGGAGATCGGCTTCGGCGTCGACGGTACCGAGCCTCGTCCCCTCTAGGCGAGCGCGATTCGCGCTGTCGACGAGGTGACCGGGACCTCCGGAAGGTCTCCCAGCGACTCGGGCCACGATGGTACCGATCCCGGTACGATGGCGAATGCGACCGATAGGAGGCCGGGCGCTCTCTCCATTCAGATTCCCTCGCGTACCTGGCCACGTAGGACGCCGAGGTGTATCTGGAGGCAGACGAGCGAGGTTGTTCCTCTCTGTCTCCCTCGGAGGCGGCGAGGCCACCGGACGCTCGGAAGAGCGGGACCGGGACCTAAAGGAGGTCGAACGCCGCTCCGGAGAAGCAGAGGGCTCCCTCTGCTGCAGGTCGGCCGACCTGCGACGGCTAAAAGGGCGGTGGCGCTCCTCCACCAGGGTTGGAGGGTCTGCCACAGGCGAGTCCGGGCGCTGTTGGGGAACGTCCTCAATCTCATCGTCCGAGAGATCGACGAACTCGCCTCGCCCTTTGGAAGGCTGCTGAGTAGGAGGAGGAGTAGGAGGTCGAACGTCCCCAGCCGGGGAGCGCTTCTTCTCCTTCTTCTTCTTCTTCTTCTCCTTCTCCTTGCCCTTGCCTCCGTCCGGAGCAGGGCGCTTTTTAGCAGGCGTCTCCGTAAGGGGAGCCTCAGCCTTCCTCGCCGTCGAGGATCCTTTTGCTGACTTGGAGCCGCCGACAGCTTCGGGATCCTCGGTAGCGCCGAGATCGGCGTTTTCGCCGGTACCGAGCCCGATACCGACGAGGTGGACGGAACGGCAGCCGCCGATACCGTCGATGGCGTGGTCGTCTTCTTGTCGGCCATCTTGGAAGTGGAGGTCTCGTCTATCGCCCGCAGAGACTGTTCCCAACAATAAGATTTGAGTCTCGCGGAGCGGTTGCGGAGAGTTTGGGGAGTAAAATCCCGGCAAATTGGGCAAGTCCGGATGTTGTGGGACTCACCCAAACAGAAGAGACACTCCTTATGGCCGTCGTTGAGGGCAACCTTGCGGCCGCAGGACACGCACTTTTTAAAGAGCGCGGACATAAGACGAAGAACGCCAAACTCCGAAATCCAAAAAGACGAAAAACCGAAGGGGGAGTCCGAAAGAGAGGTCAAAGACAGTCCGAAAGTCCGTAAAACCGTGAAAAACAGCAAGCCAAGCACAACGTGAGAGGAACAAACTGAAGAACCTTCCGTACGCGGCGGCGGACGAGAAAGAACTGAGGAGAGACCGTTGCTCGGCGGGAGGAGCATGCGCAGTACCGGCGTGGGGGAGGGGTTCCCGCCAAGCGAACAAGCTCTAGAAGTTTCCGAACGCTACCGCGCAGGCGCTAAAGCTCCTAGTGTATGAAGGCACAGAGACCACGAAGAAGAACTGAAGTTTCAATATCAGGGTTGACATTTCCAATTCAAAGCTTTGCCTTTCAGACTTCAGTCGGCACCACAGGTTTTTACGAAAGTGCTAATTCCACTCATCACTCACCTTCGAATAAAGGGGGTTCATTTATTCCTGTACTTGGACGATATATTGATAAAGGCAGGTATGGACACACCAAGCTAAAAAAGGATATGTTTTTGACTATTCGTAGTTTAGAAACTTATGGTTTCTTAGTAAATTACGAGAAAAGCCATTTGTCACCAACAAAGAAGTTAACACACTTAGAAGCACGAATAGATATTTCAGTAGGGATGTTATATCTCTTGGAGAACAGGTTAGAAAAGTTAAAGCAGGAAGTGTTAAGGGTTCGGAAATTGAGATCTGTAGATCTAAAGCAGTTAGCGAGACTAGTGGGGATTTTGATATCAACGGTGCAATCGGTGCAGTGGGGCAGGTTTCATTCGAGGCCCCTGCAGAAGCTATTATTACCTCATCAGCTAGACATAGGTCTGAAAAGACATTACAAGATTCAGCTGCCGGAACAGAAAAACGGAATTAAGCTGGTGGCTAACGCCCAAGAACGTAGAGTTGGGGGTGCCACTTCAGGTTCCGAACAGAATTCAAGTCACAACGGATGCAAGTTTAACAAGATGGGGAACACACTGCAATGGCCTGTCATTGCAAGGCCTATGGACAGTGAAGGAGAAAAGATTCAATATAAACTATCTCGAGTTGCAGGCAGTTCGATTGGCTCTGCAAAGATTTGTGAAGTTGGTGAAAAGCAAACATGTACAGATATGCACAGACAACATAACTGTGAGAGCGTACATTTTCAAGCAAAGGGGATTCCACTCCGTGCTGTTGGTGATGGAATCAACCAGACTGTTCAAATGGGCAGAGAGAAATGTTTGTTCGTTGACAGCAGTGTTTGCGAAGGGGGTACTGAATATTCAAGCTGATTATCTGAGCAGAAACTCAATTCACTGAGGGGAGTGGTCACTGAACAAAGAGATTTTTGCTCAGATAGAAAGCTTTTATGGTCCACTACAAGTAGATTTATTTGCATCTGGAAGGAACGCCAAGTTAAAGTGGTATTTTTCTATAGAAAGAAGCAGAGATGCGGAGGCACAGGATGCATTAGCAATTCCATGACCTCCAGGATTTCATTATGCCTTACCTCCAATTCCCATAATACAAAGGGTGCTTCTGAAAATAATTCAGGACAGAGCAGTTGTGTTGGTGGCACCATATTGGTCACAAAGACCATGGTTCACATTGATAGTGCAAATGGCGCAAGGTCCTCTGTTGCATCTTCAGTCTCGGCTGGATTTACTCAGTCAGGGACCAGTGTTCCATCCGGATCCTGACTGGTTACATCTAGCTGCGTGGAAACTGAAACGAGATTATTAACTCGACAAGGATGCTCTGCTGAAGTGGTAGAAACTATCCTATCTTGAAGGAGGGAATCCACCCAGCGTATATATAATAGAACTTAAAAAGTTTTTGTGAGATGATATTCTTTATTACCTATCTCTATCGCTGCACTTGAAATTCGATATGTGTTGTGTTTTTTACAGAGTGGAATTGATAAGGGCTTAAGGCCTAAATACATTAAAGAGACAAGTAGCAGCATTGTCAACTATATTAAAGTGGTAAGGAGAACCGTTGTCTTCTCATCCACATATAAAAAGATTTTTGAAGGGGGCAACACTGAAATCATTCCTGACTGTACACAAGTTTCCTTCATGGGATCTAAATCTAGTGCTAAATGTGTTAACGTCAGCACCTCTTGAGCCACTAAGAGAGGTGTTATTAAGACTGTTGACTTTCAAAGTGGCTTTTCTTTTGGCAATTACATCTGCTAGAAGGGTCTCGGAGTTGGTGGTTTTGTCCGTTAATACCAACTTGTGCAAATTTGAACAAGATAGATTAACTTTAACATTAGATCCTACGTTCCTGCCAAGATGCATGTACTCCTCTGCAGCAAGTAGAGTTGTATATTTGCCAACTTTTTGTCCAAAACCTGTGCATGTTCTTGGATGGAAATGGCACACATTAGATGTGCGTCGTGCAGTAAAAATATACATTAAGAGAACAAGTATTTATAGGCGGACTGAAGCTTTATTGGTATCTTATCACCCAAGCACTTTGGGTCATAAAGCAAGCAAGGCAGTAATTGCTAGATGGATTAAAGCCTGTATCTTGCTATGTTATGACTGTGCGAAAAAGCCAAGACCAAGTAATGTTTGGCCACATTCAGCAAGATCAATGGCAACAAGTATGGTGTTACACCTCAAAGTAACCCTAAGAGAGGGCCCCTGAATTGGCATGACTTCCCCCATATTGGATATTGGTTAGCAAAGGTCAGTCGCAGTTAAAAACAGCCTTGGCGTTGAATGGGAAATCCTTAACACTACACCGTCTCCCTCTGCTGAATGGGAACGTAGACAACGTCCTTTAGGCTAAAAGACTGACCTATTGTTTCAAGTCACGTATCTCTAGGCAGACAATAGACTCACTCCTGGACACTGTCACGCCCCAAGCCCTGTGTGTAACCAAACAAACAACATCTATCAATTCGGAATTTTAAGCCTATCAATCCCCTGGACGTTCCCTGGGGGAAACAATACCGAGGAGGGGTCATGATATTTGCCTAACATTATATTCCACAATCATCGCCCATTAATGCCACTTTGCTAGCCGATACCTGGCCTGAGGACAGAAATTGGCTATAAAAAAACTCACTTTTTGAGCCTCTTCAGAGTGCCTCCCAGACCGGACAAGGGCCCGTTTCGCTGCTATCGAGGTGTCCCACTTAAGTCTCTCAGACGCTGCTGAGAGCTAAACGCGACTCGCGTCTCTTGCCCTCCACGAACCTCTGCTGTGGCCAGCCTTCCAACCCCGGGATCCAGCCTCCCCTTGGTGCTTTACACCGAGCCTCCACTGATCTTCTTACTCTGCAGGAAGCCTAAACTAAGGTCTGTATGCCCTCTCTCCCAACTGCCTCTTGTTTTTCCAACTTTATTTCAGTAGCCCTTGTGTGATTGTTTTATTGTTTGCTAGCGTGTGTTGACCTTTGTTGTTAGTTTTAATAAAATTACTTTAGATCATTTCTCTGACTCCTGCGTGGCTCTGACCCCATAGACGTAGGGTTAAAGATCCCTCTCACTGACCTCTCGCAAGCTCTGAGTTTCTTTGCTAATTCCCCCAGTTTGAAGTTTGTTTGGGTGTCCTCAAGATACCCCCAGTTTTCAGGGTAACAATGGCTTATTCAAAGACATCTAGTTTAGAAAATGTGTGTGATGCAGCAGGATGGAAAGAGCCGTCTATATTTATTAGGCATTATAAGATACATAAATATAATTCGGCTAAGGTGGCTTTTGGCCGTACAGTATTACAGGCAGTTCTTTAAGTTTTTTAAGGAAGTGAGGCCCACCCAAATAGAGGGGCTGAAGTGGATGTGCAGTTTTGGGTCAGCCTAGATGACCTCAGGAAGTGAGGAAAATTAGTTAATTTCCTTCGCAATTGAATTCTCTCTCTATGTTTGAAAGGAATACAATGGTACTCTGTGAGACAGAATGCCAGGGAGGATGGAATGTGCCTCGCTATGCTTTGCAACATTTGTAAGATTACGCAGGAGAATGGTGGGAACCATTTGTACGTGTCAGTTTTCTTTTCTTGACCATGTGATGTATTTGTATTGGAGATGTATAAATTGCTCTGAATGTAAGGAGGCGGGGCCCAGACTTTGAGAAGTATCTCACTGGGACATTGTGCACAATAAACATTTACTTTTTTCCTAACCGAAGGGGTCTGATCTTTGACTACCCACTTTAAGGCTTGGGAATATCCCATGCATGGTGGATTGACCCTCCTGAGAATGAGAAATTGGTACTTACGTGAATGGTCATTCTGGGATAACAGGAGGGGCAATCGACACCCACCTCTTTTAAGTAGAGTCAAGTTACAAATGTTAAGTTAGTTTAGGTTATGCTAGGGAACATAGCTGGCCAGACAGGGAGAGGAGTCCAACAGAAAATAACTGAATAGAATGTGTGGGCTCCTACATCAGGCTGGCATGCAAGGGCTCAACCCATGCGTGGTGGATTGCCCCTCCTGTCATCCCAGAATGACTATTCACGTAAGTACCAATTTCTCATTTTCTGTTAACTGGAATATTCTAAAAGTAAATTATGTAAATATGGAGGGTATGTTGTACACATAGCAATTCCTTTTTATTGTGAGGTAGGTCAGCCTAGATGACCACTAGGTGTGAGGGAAAGCAGTTAATTGTCTTTGCAGATGAAGTCCTTCTGCTAGTTCAAAAGAATACAATAGAACTCTGTAAGATGAAATGCAAAGAATGTCTTGCTGCCTTTGGCTTAGTAGAACTGTTACATTTGTTGAAACATTTGCAGGCGCCGAAGAAAAGCTCATTGTTCATTGTATGGAGAAAACCGAAACTAATGCTTCTTGTGTAGCACATTTGTTCTCTCACCTCTGAATATGAGATAACACTGAACTAGAAATGTATAAATGCTTGTAAGCTCAATGAAGGGGGGCTCGGTTTCTTTTGGGAGATATCCCAGCCGAGGCTTGCCGGCAAAATAAAAACTTTTTTCCTAACTGAAAGGGTCATATCTCTGGTATCTGCTTCAATTGTATGTTTCAAGGATGCAAACTGTTGGTTAAAATTGTATTAAATGATTGGAAGGGCAAATTCAAAGATAATAGTACATTCTTGAGTAGCATAACTGTGGACAGCAAGAATGCTTATCACATAAGTGTTGGATATCATGTTCCATTTTCACAAGGGTGGAACATACAACAAGAGCAAGATAAGAGCAATGCCAGGATAAATAGAGGCAACAACTACAATCCTCAGTTTTATTTTGCCCATCATCTGATTCATCTTGGAAGATCTAGTGCTGAAAAACTGCTTTCCTTGAGTTTCTTAGATTTAAAGTTGTCTTTCAACATTCACCAGGGTTAGGGGACGCAAGAGCCCCACAAAAGTGGAAAAACCACAAATATCAAAATGTGTTTGCATCTGTGGAAAGAGGGCCGAGGCATGGTAGGGAGAACAGGCACCCAGCATCCAAAGTAGGTCAGGGAAAGGAAAGGGAAAGGGGATGGGGTTGGAATGGTGGTCCTATACTTCCTCTCTCTTGCCCATCTCTTTTCTTGGTGTGTGTCGGGCATCAGAAGGTTTGTGGTGCTGAGAAATTGGGCTGTGATCCATCCTTAGGTGGTCAGGCAGCAGTTAGTGGGGGAGGAAGAGGACCAGAGGCAGGTTTTTAAAGGCGTGATTGGAGCCAGTGAGAGGGAAGGTTCCCACAGAAATGAAGCACTTGAAGTGGGGAGAGGGGACAGTGGTTGAAGAAACTCACAAATAATCAAATCTGTGAAAGTGCAACCCACAAATTTGGAGGGCTGACTGTATTTTCTATTCCCCTAACCTCATCAGTAGTGAGTGCTTTTTATGACTTCAAAGGCTTTGTTCAAAAACTGTTCCTTATGCAGGATAAGGTTCCTCACTTTGACAGTCACTCAAAGTGCCTTTTCTGCCTTGGCAAAGGCTGTGTGAATTCCTGCTTGATCTGCAAAGGATTTGTTGCACAATGCCTCAAAAACTGTCTGTCTCATCTTCAGCTCTTTATCTGGGGACAATCCTTGTAAGTCACTGATGTAACTGCCCAAAACTGCCAGCTTCACACAGCTTCTGTCCCAATCTTCAAGAAGCAGTTTCTGTCTCTCCTGACATCAGCAGCTAAGCCAGTCATGCTCCCGGCTGAGGTCAACATGATCCAGATTCTATACTAGCCTCTCTGACACCAGGCAGGTCTGTCAGTGCATGACTTAAATCTACCAAAGGGCAAAAAAAGGAACATAGCCAATTTTTCTAGAGAGAAAAGTGGACTAAGGACAAGAATTGCCCAGTATCACTAGTTTCAAGGTTGATTGCAGTACCAATGGCATCTTTGGTCCATCATTTTCCCTTTTGGAGCTGTCTGCAACAAGGCGAACAGGCCCAGGAGATGCCATGTGTGCTCAAAACCAAACTGGACCATGTCTCTCCAGACCAACTTCCTGCTATTCTTCCAATATAGGATTCACAGGACAATCAGCTGCCACTATGTCAACCTTCTCTGCCACCTTATCTGGCCTCACTCTCCACCTTGTTCACCACCTCCACCATCCTCTCCAATTCCATCTCAACACAGATTGCTCCCCAGGCTGGGGAGATGCGTACTTTAGGGATCAAGATTGCTAGGCGGACTCAAACTGGTCTTGATACCGGTCCCCGTATCAGGAAGCCTTGTAGGAGTCAGGCTCGGTGGCTTCCAGTTGCTACATTTATGGTCCTCCATGGGTTGAACCTTCCCATGCCTACTTGTGTAGTGGTGTGGGATGTGCCCTATTACCAACACCAATGCCACTACTGTGATTATGAATAATTCTATCAGCCTGAAAGAGACTGTTGATACCAGTCTCTGTCCGAGTCTTGTCTCCATGATCACTTTGATATCAATCTCATTCCCACACTCCACATTGAGACTGATCTCAATTGACCTGCCACACTGATCAGACAGCCAGAAAAGTGTTCTGCTGCTGCAGCCACACCAGCCTTGAAGCTGCCAGACTGGGACCCTTCTTCAGCAGAGCCACCCACAAAAGGCATGAGATCCACTTCTCAGAAGACACTTTCCATGTGCTGTCACCTCCCTGTTCCCAAACTTCTTCTGATGAGGAACGCTGAAGAAGCTGTAGAGGCACCACCTCCTTCATCCCTCACCTTATCTCATCTCATTTCATCTCTAAACAATGAATTAGATGACTCAGCCCAGCTGTCTCTTTTGGAAGACCTCCGCCCCTACATGGACTTCATCTTAAGGTTTCCAAAGTCCCTCCGGGTCAAAGTCAAAGCACAGGCCACCCCCTCTCTGGATCCAGTGTTTCAGAGGGTTAATTGTCCAGTGTGATGCCAGTGATACTACCACTATTGCCAATATTGACAGAAGTACTCAAGCATTCCTGGACTAAGTTGCATTGGTAACAACTGCCATACACATGGAAATCCTTACCACCTTCAACAAGAGGACACTGATTTCCTTCTCACCCATCCAGTTCCCAACTCAATTATAGTCCAGAGCACTCAATCAAAATTCACCCACAAATCTACCCTCTGGGTATGGAGGGCTGTTGTCTTGATCTCTTCAGGAGAAAATTCTACTCCTCTGCCACCTTAGCTATCTGGCAGCTTACCAGCAGTTCCTTTGTGAATGGAAGCCTGAATGGCAGCTTACCAACAGTTCCTTTGTGAAAAGATAGCATCTTTCATTCCTTATCTCCCAGAGGATCAGAGAAATGTGGCTGTCCTTTTTCAACAGTAGGCCCATTGCCTTCAGCAAGACAAATCACTGCAGCATGCCATGGAGCTGATTTTGTCAGCAAAGTCTTGGGAACTTTCATCGGCTCTTGATTTTATGTCTGGTTAAGGTTGTCATGTGGATATCTGGGCCAACCAGGGCTGTGATAGACCAGGACTGCTTTTTTGTTCTCCCTCCTTGGAGAAGCAGCACCCTTTTATATTATTATCACCCCCAGCTTCCTCTCCGCACTTTAATCACACTTCTGCCTTCTCTAAGCCCACAATGTAATGAGCCAGGCTGAGCATGCTGCCGAGTTAGACTTGGACTCCCAGCTGGGGGAGGATCCCTTGGAGGGGCCTTCAGGAGAGGGGGCTCCTTCAGAGTCTAGGGAGGAGTCTGCCAGCAACCCCACAGCTGTCCCGGGCACAGATCCCGAGCCAGTACCTGCAGCAGATGTTTGTGCTCCAGAGGCAGAGGCCAGTGCTGCTTGCTTGACAGGGGCTGACTCCAGCCCAGAGTTTGCAGCAGACCCTCCCCCACATTCCTCCAGAGGTGGCTGGAGAAGGGGGCGGTTTGGAGATGAATCGGTCCTGAAGTCTTGAGGGGCTCCAGCTGTGAGCTGGGCCAACGGACACTTGATCAGCCCCAGCTGGGCTAAAGACTGTATATTTAAGACAGACACTGTGGGAGTTGGGCACGGGGCAACAACCGTCTACCAACCGGGAATCTGCATCCTGTGTCATGGGCTTTCTGTTCCAGGCTAATCCCTGCTGTTTGAGTTTGCTGCCTCTGGGACTTGGATGTTTGTTTTGGTGACATATCCTCTTGATTTCTTTATTACTAAAGCCATAGATTCAGCTCCTGCCTCTGTGTCTGCTTAAGCTGCCGCCTGACATCGACACACAACTCTTGTGGATATAGGGCAAGGTGTTTTCAGGTTTATCCCAAATGAACTTGTCACTTGTGGTAGCATGTGTAAATGAGCTTAAATTGAGGAAACACTGTTCTGAGGCTACTCTTATAAAAAAAAAATAGAGTAAAATCTTTTTTAAAAGAACTAACAAAGGAAAGGTATTGGCCAAATCAATCTTTAAAAAAAACAACCTTCCAGCTCTTAACAGGCAAACACTCCCTAGGTTAACAAGTCCTTAGCTTTTCTCCCACTCTCTTCTACCTCTCACTGAAGGAACTCCTTCTCTAAACCCTGCTTCTGGCATATATCTGTTCTGCTGACTCACCCACATAGCCCCTCCCTCTGGCTAACCTGGGTTTTTTAGTCAGAGAACCAGTCAGATTGAATCTTCTCTGTTGTTAGGGCTGCTTTGCGGCCCCCCCCGGTTCATCACAGAGGTCAGCAGGTATAATGGGGGATGCCAGCAACCAGACTGAAGATCTCCTTTGATGGGGAGAGCCTTCTCAACATCCACACAAAGAGGCTATGGACACACTTTACAAGGCCTCTACCATGTGAAGAAAATGGGGTTTGGACAAGCAACCCCATTATTCTTGCTCAAACTGGCTCTCCTGGTGGAGGACGGCCTTTCTGCCCTCTTATTCACTGTCACGCTCATCAGTCCCCAACTCTTAGCAATGTTATCTAAGAGATCGCAGCCGATGTATCATCCATCTTCGTGATAAAAAGAATTCCACCTCCTCCACCAAACAGCAGCTTTGACTCTTGTGGCCTACTGCTCTCTCTGCCTCTGACCTTGCTCTGCTGTCTGCTTGTCTGCTGGCCTGCCTTCCTCCTTGATCACCTTCCTGCATGAGAACACATTTACTGGGATTCCTGGGCCCTCACCATCATCCAGCTTGGTTATGTGATCAAGTTCACTTGTTGGGAGTTTTCTGACACACTCTGTCATCCATTCTCTAGCAGGAGATTGACACTGTCCTTCAATAAGATGCCATCAAACAGCTTCCCAAAGGGCCACTTACACCAGGTTCTTCTCCTGGTATTTCACTATACCAAAAAGGGATAGATCTCTCTACCCTATCATGGACTTCAGAGTGGTGAACTGTTATAATCCACCCCAGGAAGTTTCATGTGGTCACCTTGGCTCAATCCTCCTTCTCCTCAAGCTGGGAGATTGGTTCACATCTCTGGACCTCCAAAATGCTTATCTTTGTATTCCCATCCCCCTCCAACACAGGAAATACCTCTGCTTCATGGTCGGCAATAATGTTTACTAGTACAATGTCCTGCCCTTTGGCCTCTGCACGGTCCCTTGCATGTTTCTAGAAGTAATGGTGCTTGTCATTTCTCATCAGAGAACATGAGGCATAATGACCGGCTCATCACACCTTCAACAGAATCCTAGCTGTGCAAGAAAATAGGCAGAAATCTATTCCTCCTTCTCAACATCAGTCTCCAGGTGAATGTCAAGAAATCTTGTCTTTGGCATGTCAAAGTCTGCCATTCATAGGAGCCCTCCTCAACCCCAGACTGGCCAGATCATTTCTCTCCCTGTCCTAGGCACATAAAATATGCTCCCTTGTCCTCTGGGTTTGCTGCAAATAGATGGTTTGGGCTCCTCTGATCTTGTGGCTTGTGGGTCTCTTCACCACAATGACCATGGTCACACTTTGTGCCAGACTCCACTTCCAGCCTCTGCAACTGTGGCTCCTTCACCACTTCAACTCATGGTAGGACTCATACAACAAATGCCCCCTTACATCTAGTCAACGTTCTGATGGCTACGCCCATCCAGGCTGACCAAGGACATGCTGTTCTGTTCTTCCCAGCCAACCATTCTCATAAACTCCCATGCCTCCCACCTCAGATGAGACATGCATTGCAATGGCTCATGGTCCAAGAGAAATGGTCACTAGAGGACCAATGCTTCCAAATCAGTGCCCTGAAGATGACACTGGTGATCAAGGCTGTCAGGATGTTTGAGTCCTCTCTCAAGGGCAAGGGAATACAAGTCCTATTGGACAACATAACAGTGTGTTACATAAACAAGTAGGGGGACACCAGAACATCCACAGTGAACGCCTTGACAGTGTAGCTGTGGGACTGGTGCATTTCTTGACACATGGTTCCAGTAGACTTTCATGTTCCCAGACACGAGAAGACTTTGGCAGATTGCCATCAGTGGAGCAGTTCTGGACCCCACAGGTGGACCTTCTCCAAGAAGGCTTTCACTGTAGTATAGCATTAATGGGGCACTCCCACAGTCAGTATGTTCACTTCCAGAAAGAACTGAAAGTGCATCCTCTTCTGCAGCAAAGGAGGCTGGGGTATGGGCTTGTAATACGATGTGTTCTTTCAGTCCTGGAACAGATCTCCGTTGTATCTCTTCCCTCCATTTCGCTTGCTGCCTTGAGTGCTGGCCAAGGTTCAGGAAGACTGAGCAGACTGTGTGCTGAGACAGCCCTGGTTCTCAATTCTCTTACATGTCTTGCTGGGAATATCTCCAGTTTCTGCACTGTCCCACTCTCCTGACCCAGGAGAATGGCAGGGTCTGACACCTGGACTTCAAGCCTTTTCACCTCACAGCTTAGCACATGTGGAGACACTGGATTGCCACATCCAAGCTAGCCTCTCACAAGCCCTCTACTCCTCATGCTTATGTTCTCAAAAGGTGCTGGTTCTGCTCCTTAACTCAGGCTGCAGGCCTCCCCTTTCTACGGATGAACCCCCAGTGATTACCTTTTCTACTTCACCTGGATGACTATGGTCTATCCCTCTCTTCATTGCATGTACCTAGCTGCTATCATGGCACATCAACCTGTAACACTTGTGGGCTGCACTTTTTCACAGCGCAGCATCAGATTTCTCAGTCTCTACCTTCTGGTCCAGAACCCAGTCCCATCCTGTTCTCTTTGGGCCATCCTTTCTCAGCTCATGCACAAGCCTTTCAAACCCATGGCCACCCACAGACCTTCATCTTTTCATGCTCAAGACAGTCTTCCTAGAGGCAGTCACCTTGTCCAAGTGTACAGGGGAACTGTGTGCCCTTCAGTCTGACCAACCCTATCTTGTCTTCCACAGGGGCAAAGTAGTGCTCCTCTTTGGCCCAGTATTCTTCCTGAAGGTGGTCTCCTCATTTCACCTCAACTAAGACATTGCCTTACTGCCTTCTGTTTGGATCCCTCTTAGAACTTGGAGAAGGCTTTACGTTGCTTTGACATTTGCTGGGCCCTGGCTTATTACACCCCCACAGTTCCTTTCTTGACAGTCTCCCAAGGTCTTTGTTTGCTACAGGTGAAAGACAAGACTGCCAGTTTCTTTCCAGAGATTGGCCCACTGGGTTGCAGACCTCATCAATCTTATCAACTCACAAGAAAACCTCAGCCATTGAATGTTTGATGCCATTCAGCCAGAGCTGTCTTGACATCTCAGACCTGGCTACACAGTGTCTCCCTTCCAGAAGTCTACAGAACTGCAACTTGGGCTAAGCAATCTACTTTTATCTAGCATTGCTATCTGTATTGCAGGGCTTGAGTGGATGTGGCATCCGGATGGGCAGTGTTGTCTTTTATCCTAAGTTGATCTGCTCCACTCTAGCGGTAGGCTAGCTAGTCATCTCTCTGTGTGAGGCACAGAGACCACAAAGAAGGGCAGGTTGCCTATCCGTAACTGTACTTCTTTAGTGGTCATCTGTTGCCTTATGCAACCTGCCCTCTTCCCCTCTCTCTGCAGGTCCTTTTTTGTTCAGTGAATGCTGGAACTGAGGGGAGTAGTTCTTAGTGCTATTTATTCTGGTGCTCAAGGATAAGAAAGCTACTGAGCTCTGGAATATTTCATGGATGGATCTGCACAGGCCAAAGACTCCATGTATTAAGGGTACAGATGACCACTTGAAGAACTACAATTATATGTAAGCAACCTGTCCTTAGCACATGACAGGTTACAAAGTTACTGAAACTGAACAGAGACATCATCAGTTGCTTTTTAGTGAGACAATATAGTGGTTTTGATAACTTGCTATTCTCACAGAATAAAAAGAATTTGCAAAATTTTGTTAGTGTGCATATGCTGTGGAAAGAATACTATTACTGACTAGGCATCAAAGAGGACTGATGATTGCATACACAGTTCATGGTTCTGTTTTAATTAACAACTTGTATCTTTATTTTGTCCTCCAAGTTGTCAATAGTCTTTAAATATTCTTAAAAGGTCTTTCAAAACTATGTACAAATATCAACACCCCAGATTTCCTATTTGTTTTTCTGTATAATCTGTATTCTGTGATTCGTGATCATTACATGATCTCAGGTCTGTGATCTTTTCCAGATAAAAATGGCATAATTGCTTGCTCAGTTCTATAAAAACCAGTTCCTGGCATTTATTTGTTGAGTAACATCTGAGAAAGTCTTCTTGAGCTAAAGATGGTGACGACAGTTTTGTGACTACTTACTTTTCTGCACATAGGGCAGGAGAATTGTCCGTTCACATGACTACAGTTCTGGCGAAGAAGAGTTTTTTCCAGACATTTCTTGCAGAAGTTATGAGCACAGGACAGGACCAGCACTGGAGGTGTGAACAGTTCTAAGCACACTGGACATGAAAGCACCTGAGCCAAAGCCTCCATGTCATCACTGTGGCCAAGGACTAAAGATCAAGCTGTTGTCTTTGCAGCATTCATGCCTGTGTTCTAGAATGGCACTGAATGCCTCTAAGTTGTCTGTCACAGTAGCTCCATAGCAACATAAGCCAACAGTTTCATTCCAGCCTTTAGAAGCAGGATCTAATAAATTCTGAACTAAGAGCAGTCATTTCTATATTGGGCAAATTCAGATTCAACAACCAAAATGTATTTTGCTAATGAAGCTATTACGTAATTACTTTAGTTACATAATGATCAAGGGATTGATCTGGGCCTTCTCATACTTGGAGCAGATTCATTAACATCATCTTTTATTTATATAGCACCATCAGTGTACATGGCACTTTACACAAGTGGTTTACAATTGTTATGTGACATTTCCCTGCTCTCAGATTTAGAATCGAAAAAATTAGCAATTACCTCTAACTTAAGTCCCGTTGATTTCATTGTCTGCTCTCAAGTATTACCAAGTTTGAATGTAGCCCATTATACTGCATGATGGTGATAATTGTTCTTGTTAGATGTCCACATTGATGCTAAGCATTGGGAGTGGAACAGTTGTGAAGTACATGTCACCCTCACATTAGAAGCAGAAGCCTAACAGGAGAAGCATATAAATGTAACTAACCAGGTATAGGTGAACAATGAAATTATTGTTGTCTATATGGTACCTCTCTGATTTAAAAGCACAGAAGAGGAGGCAGATTCACTTTTTATTTGTACATATATAAATATCTTGGTCATCTGTCAACTATTCTTTCTTTAAAGATAAGAACAGGTTGCTTACCTGTAACTGTGGTTCTTCGAGTGGTCATCTGTGCCATCATACACTAGGAGCTTTAGCGCCTGCGCGGTAGCGTTCGGAAACTTCTAGAGCTTGTTCGCTTGGCGGGAACCCCTCCCCCACGCCGGTACTGCGCATGCTCCTCCCGCCGAGCAACGGTCTCTCCTCAGTTCTGTCGTCCGCCGTAGAACCTACAGGGACCTGAGAAGAGGGGAGGAAGGGCGGGTGTGTATGATGGCACAGATGACCACTCGAAGAACCACAGTTACAGGTAAGCAACCTGTTCTTCTTCTTCGTGGTCTCTGTGCCTTCATACACTAGGAGACTGTGTAGCTTACCGGTCGGACGGCGGGTCAGGTCCTACAGCACGGAAGCCAACACCTCACGTCCAAACCGGGCATCTCTGCGCGACCGGCAGTCGAGCCTGTAGTGGCGCACGAAGGTCGATGGTTGGGACCAGGTCGCCACACGGCAGAGTTCATGCAGGTCAACTCCTCGCAGGAGGGCCGCAGAAGTAGCCACCGCTCTGGTGGAGTGGGCTCGAAGCAGGACTGGCGGAGGCTTCCTCGCGAGCTCGTACGCCAGTTCAATAGTCCTCACCACCCACTTGGAGAAACGCTGGGTGGACACTTTTAGGCCCCTCCGACGTCGCCCATAGCAAACAAAGAGATGCGGCGTCTGTCGGAAGGAAGCAGTCCTGTCCTTGTAGAAAGCCAATGCCCGACGCACGTCCAGGGAGTGGAGGACCGCTCCAACGGTGTCGTCGGGTTCGGGAAGAAGGCAGGCAGGATGATGTCCTGGTTGAGATGGAAACTGGACACCACCTTTGGCAGGAACGAGATGTCAGGTCTCAGGACCACCTTGTCCCTGTGGAAGACCGTGAAGGGCTCATCGGAACGAAGAGCTGTGATCTCACCCGCTCGCCTCGCTGAGGTCACCGCTACCAGGAAGGCAGTTTTCATTGTCAGGAGCCTGTCATCCGAGGTCGCCATCGGCTCGAAGGGCGGCTTCGTCAGTTGCGAGAGCACCAGCGAGAGGGACCACGGCGGTAGCGGCGGCGATACCGGCGGGTAGAGATGATGAAGTCCTTTCAGGAACCGCTTAACGGTATCGTTCCTGAAGAAGGCCGAGGCAGCAGATCGTGGCGGTTGGTATGCCACGATCGCGGAGAGATACACCTTCAGGGATGGAAACGCCAGGCCCTGTTGCCGGAGGTGCAGGAGGAAGTGCAGGACGGTCGAGAGCCCCGCGGGCGATACCGGCTCACTCCTCTCGTTAGCGAAGGTCAGGAAGCGTCGCCACTTGTATTGATAGTTGCGACGGGTGGATTCCTTCCTGGCCGCGACGAGGACGGTACCGAGCACGGGATCGTCTAGTGCGATATCCTCCAGGCATGGAGGGCCAGGCGTGGCAGGTCCGGATGGAGGACTCGGCCGCCGGAGTGGGAGAGCAGGTCTGGTGTCGGTGGCAACCGGAGCAGGTCGTCTCGCGCGGCTTGTAGCAGGGGTGCGAACCAATGTTGCCTCGGCCAGTACGGGGCTACCAGGATCGCGTCGGCTCGGTCGGCGAGGATCTTCGATATCGTCCGGCCGAGCAGCGGGAACGGCGGGAACGCGTAGAGGAGTTCCCCGGTCCACGGAAACTGGAAAGCGTCCCCGATGGAGGCACGATCGTGGCCCGCTCTGGAACAGAATCGGCGACACTTCGCGTTTTCCCTGGTCGCGAAGAGGTCGATCGATGGTTCGCCCCAGCGGTCCCGAATCAGTCTGAACGCCTCTCCGGAGAGAGACCATTCGTGATGGGATGAGGTGTCCCTGCTGAGGGCGTCTGCCGTGGTGTTCTCCTGCCCGGCCAGGTGAACCGCCACGGGATGCGTGTGCAGGCGAATGCACCATTCCCACAGGCCGAGCGCGATGTCGAGCAGGGTCGTGGAATGAGTCCCACCTTGTCTGTTGATGTAGCAGACGGCGGTGGTGTTGTCCGTCAGAATCAGGACCGTGCGCCCCGCTACGGCATGGCGGAACGCCCGTAGGGCTTTCCAGACGGCAAGCAGCTCCAGCGCGTTGATATGGAGAGCGTGTCTCGTCGTCGGTCCATCTGTCGCGGACTCTGAGATCGCCGCAGTGGGCACCCCATCCATACAGGGAGGCGTCGGTCGTTACCGTCACCTTCGGTGTCGGCTGTTGGAAAGGCATCCCCGACATGAGATTGCGTCGCGACTGCCACCATCGGAGGGATGAGCGGACGTCTCCCGGCAACTGCAGTCGGAGTGTCTGTTCGTCTCGCAGGGGGTCGAATATGCGGACGAACCAGTGTTGAAGAGGTCTTGCTCTCAGCCTGGCGAGATATGTCACAGCGGTCGTCGCAGCCATGTAGCCCAAGAGCTGCTGGACGCTTCTCGCAGATAACGTCGGGGCCGTACGAGCGTGAGCGGCGGCCCGGATCAAAGTTTGTGCTCGAGACTCTGGTAGGTACGCCCTGGCGGAGGTCGAGTCGAGCGTCGCCCCGATGAAGTCCAAGATCCTCGCCGGCTCGAGGTGGGACTTCTTCGGATTCACTCGTAGACCAAGGCGGGTCAGGAGTGACAACGTCATGTGGACGTCGTGGTAAAGTCTCTGTTTGCAGGACGCCACCAACAGCCAATCGTCGAGGTAGGGGAAGACGGAAGCGCCCTTCGTCCGCAGGTAGGATACCACCGGGGCCATGCACTTGGTGAAGACCCTTGGGGCAGTCGAGAGTCCGAACGGCAGCACCTTGTACTGGTAACAGGTGTCGTCGACTGCGAAGCGGAGGTACCGTCTGTGCTGCGGGCGAATGGCGATATGGAAGTATGCGTCTCGGAGATCGATGGAGGCGAACCAGTCCCCTCGATGTAGGAAGGGTAGGATCGACGGTATCGTGACCATCTTGAACCTTTTGGGGCGGATGTAGTAGTTCACCCCTCTGAGGTCTAGGATCGGCCGGAGGGTACCGTCGGCTTTCGGTACCGTGAAGTACCTGGAGAAGAAGCCGGTGGTCTTGGCCTCTTGCGGGAGCCGCTCGATCGCCCCTTTCTGGAGGAGGGATTGGATCTCTTCCAGGAGGGCCGGACTCGACGGCGTGGAGTAATAAACGCCGCGAGGAGGATCTGAGAAACTCGATGGCGTAGCCAAGACGGACGATGGAAAGCACCCAAGAGTCCGTAGTGACATACTGCCACTCCGCTAGGTGTCGAGCGAGAGTCGGTCGGTCTCCGAGCGCTGATGGTAGGCTGAAGAGTGGGTATTGGCGGGTCCTGCCAGGCACGTCAAAACCGAGACTTTGTCTCGGAGGAGGAGCTTCGACGAAGGCGGGCGCCGCCTAATCGTGCGTCTGGCCGATGAGCCGGAGGACGGTCTCGACTGTCCAGACTGGGCCGAACGCTGGAACGACGAGGTGGAAGATCGTCGCCAGGATGGTCGGAAGGTGGAGGCCCTGCGGGTCTGCGTGGCCGGCTGCAGCCCGATCTTTTTTGCGGTCAGTCTCGCCTTGACGAGATTGTCCAAAGCTTCGTCTGTGGACGAATTGAATAGGCCTTCACCGTCGAAGGGGAGATCTTCAATCCTCCTTCTGGTGTCCTCCTGGATGTCGGCCGGTCGAAGCCAAGCATGGCGGCGGAGGCCGACGGATCCCGCCATGACCCGGGAGGCGATCTCCACTGCATGCCGGGAGGAGGCCATCTGGTGCCGAGCGATGGAGATAGCCTCATTGAAGATCACGGAGGAGGCTTGGCGGATGTCCTCCGGTACCGCTTCCATCGCTGGTTGCAGGCGATCGAGCACCTTCTTCAGGTATGCCGCGAGGCAAGCCTGAGTGTTGGACAGCCTGATCTGCAAGGAGGCAGCCGAATAGAACCTCCTTGCGTAGGCGTCCAACTTCCTGCCCTCTTTGTCCGGCGGGGTGGTGTGTTGCCTGCCGGAGCCTTTCGTCTGCGCGGACTCGACGACCACAGAGTTCGGTGCAGGGTGATTAAATAGATAACCGGCGTTATCCTTCTGCACCCTGTAGAGGTGTTCTAACCGCTGCGGTATCGGCTGAGCCGAGGCCGGTCTATCCCAGGCGGCCTTCACCAGTCTGGATACCCGGGGCAGGAGAGGCAGCGGGGCCGTGGAAGGTCGCTTCTCCTCGAAAACGGAGAAGGCTGGATCGTCATCCTCCGGCTCCGCATCGGCGATCTTAAGGCCGAGGGTAGTGGCCATGCGGAGCAGCATCGCAGAGAACTGGTGGACGTCCTCTGGAGCAGAATCTGGATCGGGTCCCCGAATCCCAACGGAGGAGACTCCTGGGAGGCCGCCTCAGACACCTCAGACTCCGCACTCGAGTCGTACGACTCCGAGCTCGGTGAGTCCTCTCGCCGCTCGCTCTCCGGCTCCTTCGTAGTCGCCGCAGGTGTTGCCTTCCTAGGCTTCTCCGCAGCCGGGGCGGTGGTAGCAGCAGCGTCCCGCTTGGGATGGCTGACCACGGACTTCACCCTCTTGGTGGTGACCGGGGTAGTCTGGCAGGCTGACGTCGTCGTAGCCCGCTCAGTCACCACCGACTCCGTAGGGCGCGTCGCCGTTGCCGTGACCCTAGGAGGTGGCGATATCGCCCGATACCGTGGTGAAGGCTCCCTCGCCCTATGATATCGAGGGGAGGGAGAGCGGCTGAAGGAGCGGCGGTCCGACGGAGATCGGCTTCGGCGTCGACGGTACCGAGCCTCGTCCCCTCTAGGCGAGCGCGATTCGCGCTGTCGACGAGGTGACCGGGACCTCCGGAAGGTCTCCCAGCGACTCGGGCCACGATGGTACCGATCCCGGTACGATGGCGAATGGGACCGATAGGAGGCCGGGCGCTCTCTCCACTCAGATTCCCTCGCGTACCTGGCCACGTAGGACGCCGAGGTGTATCTTGAGGCAGACGAGCGAGGTTGTTCCTCTCTTGTCTCCCTCGGAGGCGGCGAGGCCACCGGACGCTCGGAAGAGCGGGACCGGGACCTGAAGGAGGTCGAACGCCGCTCCGGAGAAGCAGAGGGCTCTCTCTGCTGCAGGTCGGCCGACCTGCGACGGCTAGGGGCGGTGGCGCTCCTCCACCAGGGTTGGAGGGTCTGCCACAGGCGAGTCCGGGCGCTGTTGGGGAACGTCCTCGATCTCATCCTCCGAGAGGTCGACGGACTCGCCTCGCCCTTTGGAAGGCTGCTGAGTAGGAGGAGGAGTAGGAGGTTGAGCGTCCCCAGCCGGGGAGCGCTTCTTTTCCTTCTTCTTCTTCTTCTTCTCCTTCTCCTTGCCCTTGCCTCCGTCCGGAGCAGGGCGCTTTTTTGCAGGCGTCTCCGTAAGGGGAGCCTCAGCCTTCCTCGCCGTCGAGGATCCTTTAGCTGACTTGGCAGCCGCCGACAGCTTCGGGATCCTCGGTAACGCCGAGATCGGCGTTTCGCCGGTACCGAGCCCGATACCGACGAGGTGGACGGGACGGCAGCCGCCGATACCGTCGATGGCGTGGTCGTCTTCTTGTCGGCCATCTTGGAAGTGGAGGTCTCGTCTATCGCCCGCAGAGACTGCTCCCAACAAAAAGATTTGAGTCTCGCGGAGCGGTTGCGAAAAGTTTGGGGAGTAAAATCCCTACAAATTTGGCAAGTCCGGATATTGTGGGACTCGCCCAAACAGAAGAGACACTCCTTATGGCCGTCGTTGAGGGCAACCTTGCGGCCGCAGGACACGCACTTCTTAAAGAGCGCGGACATAAGACGAAGAAACGACAAACTCCGAAATCCAAAAAGACGAAAAGCCGAAGGGGGAGTCCGAAAGAGAGGTCAAAGACAGTCCGAAAGTCCGTAAAACCGTGAAAAAACAGCAGCCAAGCACGACGTGAGAGGAACAAACTAAAGAACCTTCCGTACGCGGCGGCGGACGAGAAAGAACTGAGGAGAGACCGTTGCTCGGCGGGAGGAGCATGCGCAGTACCGGCGTGGGGGAGGGGTTCCCGCCAAGCGAACAAGCTCTAGAAGTTTCCGAACGCTACCGCGCAGGCGCTAAAGCTCCTAGTGTATGAAGGCACAGAGACCACGAAGAAGAAGAGGCAGATTCACTTTTTATTTGTACATATATAAATATCTTGGTCATCTGTCAACTATTCTTTCTTTAAAGATAACTTTATAATTAACCAAAAATGAATTGGACAATTTCTGCCTTCCCTTAAATGTGTTGCATACATGTGTCAGAGGAAAAAATATGCAAATCTGGTTCTAACCCATTTCCCCCTAATCTCAATACCAGATTTGGCTTACTGGTGGTAGAAGCGCTGCTGCAGCCAGCAAACTCAGACTTCATCAGTTGGATTGATCTTATTGTGATGATGAGCTGGGGGTCCAAGGAGTTCCTTGTAACTACTTTCTCCAATTACATCCACAATTGCTCAATTCCTAACCTGATATAGCACATTTACTGGGCATGTCTCACAAGTGAGTACAGATGGACAAGATGTTAGCCCTGCTGGGTAACATGAACCTTAAAAGCTATCCTAAAATACTGGACTGGGCTTGCCTTCCTCTTCATTTTACCATAATAACAATCATGACATGTTTTAGGCTGGCAAAAGTTGTTTGCCTCAGGTCAGCCAGTGAAATTCCCTAAAATACTAAAAATCAGAACAAGTCACCTTATTGTTTCCAAAGTCCTACAATAGTAAGAGAAGTTACCACTAAGGAAAGTAGTCAGAGGTTTTTTTTTTCCTGAATCATGACTGCACACTGAGATTCCTAACCTACTATCACTCTTGCCTTTGGGAAGACTAGTAGAGATAGGTAAAACATGTTATAAAATAAAATACTGCTGTATTCTTTATTGCTCCTGTCACCTATTTTGTATACATTCCAGTATGTCAGCACAATGGCACTGCTGATCCCTTTTGATTTCACGTTAAGATCAGACTAGGTTGGATGAGTGCAACATGCAGATTAGCAGCAATCTTGAACCATAAGTGTGACGAAGCTGGTAGGAGGGGGGCTTGACAACAGAGCCTCCTTGGCAACTGAGTGTTTAAGCTGATTGGCTGGTGAAATGGAACCTTGGATGGCCCAGGGGAGGGGCTGGTGGAAAGAGGAAAATAATGGATTTTAACTGTCTGGTGTGTGTTTGAAGAGGAGTGTGATTTGTGGTGTGTTTGAGGGAGGTTGGAGATTTGAAGAGCTCTGTGGGAGAGAGAACTGAGAAATTGGGTGTATGAAAGATAGTGAATGAATTGCAAGAGAGAGAGAGAGGGAAGAATGGTGTGTTGTTTATAAACATTTAAATACAAGACACATTTAAAGCAACAATGTTACAATAAATGTTTGAAGTTCTGTGTTCCTTAAACTGTCGCAGAATCTTATTTTGAATCCTGGAATATTCACGCTACCAATAATATCATCTTGACCTTAGTGTCAACAGTACCAGTCTTGGAAAATATAAATCACTGCTCATCCTTACATCTGGGAGAAGGGCAGGTTTAGGGAAGGCCGTAAAGGGGGAGAGTCCTGAAAGGAAGAAGCCAAAGGGGGACAAGAGTGAGGAAGGGACTGCGTTCTCAGAGAGAGAGAACTGAGGCAGACGTGTTTGCCCTGGCCTGATTCAGAGATCTCCCTGTTTGTTCAGTTCTGATCACAAAGAGGTGTGAGGCTGGGCAAGCCTTGAGTGCGAGGCTTGGGTACGCCTTTCACACTCAGCACTGACGGGTGGTGGTTTCCCCCGCGCATTTTACAATAAGTATGACTTGAACAGGGAACATCCTAAATTAGATTATATTGTGGAGTATTCTGTGCCCTAAGGATCTAAGAAAGCATGAGTCACCAGCAACACACATCTATCTTCTTGGCCAGTAATCTGAGAAGGAAATGAGGAGATTTCAAAGCATTACATATTTTCTTTTTACTCTTTGGTCTCTGAGATATTGCAATACAGGTCTTCTGTTTTTCTACAAGTGTTTTTTCAGCTAGATTTTTAACCTTGCAAGTTTTTTTTAACGAGTCAAAATTCTCAATTTCCTAGCAAGAATCTTGTCACCTTGTGATTGTCCATCTCTGTATTATGAATTGTGTTTAAATATTTGCCTACAAGTCCTTTGATTACTCCTAAGGAAGAGACAAGTATCAGTTAGTGTTTATTCATCAAAATAAAATGCAATACCATTGATGTAAACATCTGAATGGATACGTAAAAGTGTTAATACAAAGATACTTAAATGAATAAACCATTGCATAACATGGCACTGAATGTATAGCAGTAGTTAAAATACAGAAAACAATTTGTTGTGTCCAGCTGTTATTCTGCCAGCAGAAGCAACCTCTGAGCAGCACTGCACTAGCAGAAGAGAGGAATTTTACTGACTCCCCTTTCTTACTGTAGCCCCAGTGCACCTACTTCACTGTTCTGGAGCATATCTTCAACTTTCCAGAGCAAAAGGAGGGCACAGGACACCAGGAAGGAACTGGAAAAGATAATCTACCCGTGCTTGCAGCTACTCCATCAGAAACATCCTGCAGGCAGAATGAGCTCTTCTGCCCATGGGAGGCTTATGCTGGATCCAACTCATAGCTTATGAGAAACTTCCAGAATCAACAAAATTATTTTTTAAAACAAGTCAAACACCAAATGCTACAAAACAAACCCAAAATGGCAACTTATTAAATATCAATTTATGTACATGAGAAGATAGAATAACTTAACACAAACCGAGAAATACAAAATAGATAGTAAAAGAAAGGTAGCTCTGGAGTGCTCCAGGAATCTATAGCTTGGCAGTGTAAGCATCATAATGGCTTTTCTGATCCTTCCTTGGAGCATTTTCTTTGGTGTTCCAGGCTTTGTCTGAAAACATTCTTCAAAATGTTGTAAACATATGTTCCACCTTCAGCATCACAACTCATCTGTTGAAGATGAAATCAAACTTAAATTGCATTATTAGATATGTGACACCTAAACAAATACAGTAGGGCCAGATATAAAATACAAAATTTCTCAGGGCAAATGCATGTATATGCTATTGCAAAATATTGAGAGTTTAGTTTTACCTATTATTTGGATAATTTCTATAATTTTTCACTCTATGGTTGG
The DNA here is from genome assembly GCA_948474755.1 of Ctenosaura bakeri. NCBI lineage: Eukaryota > Metazoa > Chordata > Lepidosauria > Squamata > Iguanidae > Ctenosaura > Ctenosaura bakeri. Next base: position 761,124 of record CAOLHI010000192.1, on the reverse strand, counting down.
ATCTACAATGGCTATTAGACGTAGCTAAAAGAATTAGACAGAGCAACAGGAACTAAATGTAAAACATTGCTTCTGAATTAGCTATTCAAAGCTATTGTAAAGTATGACTCATATTTCCTTCTCTTCCAATTACTTCACATATTCCACACTATATTAAAAGAAATGCTAAGAGAAATACATTTTACTCTTTTTTTTTCCTGACAGCCAAATAAAAGCACAGTGGGATGTAAGAGAGGAACAGCTATTCAGCAAGGGCAAAACTACTGAACATAAAAAAGGGGAAATGTTTAAAATGCTCCTTTGTCCTATTTTGGATAAACTGATGAACATAGTGAAAAATAACTAAAGTAAATCTGCGTAAGGAATCACATTCTTCCAAGGCAGTATCTCAGGAACCCTTTGCGGGATGATGCACATAGATGAATCTTCCCAAACCAGGGCTGACCTTAACTGATCTAAGAGAACCAGCCCTTGAAGGTTTCATGCCACAAATACAAAATCTTTCTGAAGTTCTGTCAGAAGAACCTGTGACTAAACAGCATATGCCAGAAGGAGCACAAAACTCACCTATCTTCTTATGGCTGAGACTTGGAGGTACTCTTTTACAGCTACGACTGACTCACTGAAAACATGCAATCTAATTAACATGGGTGTCTCCACCAAGAAAGAGGTGAACCTCTCAACTGTGAGTTAAGGCTAGTTAGATTCAGTGCTTAAAAACAGATTCATAACAAGCACCAATTATGGATAAAGAATCCTGACTACATACAAAACTTGAATAGATTTAGCCATAGCTAACCTCACCGCCTTATTGTTACATGCCTTCAAGTCAACTCTGACTTATGGCAACCCCATCATAGGGTTTTTGTGTCAAAATTTCTTCAGAGAATGTCATTGCTGAGGGGGTATGACTTGCCCAAGGTCACCCAGCGGGTTCTTGTACCCATACTGATTTAGGAAATTTTGAGCATCCTGAGACCTGGCATGGGAGAAACATCTGGCCATATCCTTTTGTATTCACCTCCACCGCAAGCCTCCCATAGATGTCAATGTATATAGTTTTCCAAAACTTCAGTCTGCAAAATGTTACATAAATCATACAGATTCATCAAGGTCATACTACCTTCCCTCAAATGGATACCCCCATGTTAACTGGCTTGAGCACATGATCAGCTCTGATTCTCTGCAAGAAATGTCAATTTAAAATAGTTTATTATTATAAAGATGACCGTATTAAGCCTGCTAGCCTAACCTTCAGCAGCTGATTCCTTCATAACAAAAAGATTGCAATATCATATGCTACTTGCCTTTGTGAAAGCTTTAATAGCTCGATCAAGAAGAAGCTCCTCCACATCTGTTGGTATGGTCTGCAAACCCACCACACAGTTTAAGATACACAATATAGTATGATATTTTCCCTGGTGAATTACAAAGCAGATGTTTAATTAGAAAGTGTTTTAAAGAGATTTGTACCAAAGACATGTAGGCCACAACCCACTACCAAATACTTTTAAGTCAGTGGGTTGGGTACAGACATGAACTCAGTGGAGTTCCAGTCAAGCTGGAAAAAGAGGGTATTCTGGAGGATCCCACAAAACCTTCTGATTAGCGTTGGAAGTGGGGCAAGGGCATTAAAGAAAACTGTCAACCTTCTGACTTCCAATGGGAAGCTTCCTTGGGATCCCCATTCCCTCTACTGGAGCTCTTCCACTTATGGAAGAGTAACTGTGGATCCAACTCAATATATTTAACTACATCTAGTGCTGGGCTGTGAATTTAACTTATTTGTAAGAAATGTACAATCCTCAGTATGTATACTTGAACTATATATTACTATCAGCAAAACATAAAGAGTTACATAAAAAAAATTTATCAGATCCAACACAAACTGGAAATACCTGTATTATTAGGTAGTTAAAATTTATATATTCATCAGATGAATAGCACAAATCTGAAAATACATCTGATCACATATACCTAGCATAAGTTGGAAGAAAACCTCGTAATCTTGTCCCATTGGCACTTACCACATAACAGACAGGACAAGAGATACTCCCTTGTTGTAATGGCTTCTAGCTCTAATTTATTAACACTATAAAGAAAATGTTATGCAATGCAGCATCCACCACAGTGCTCTCCCATCTAGCAATTATATGATACCAAGAAAAAGATAAAAGAAAGCTATTAGCAAAAGGAGATGATACCAGAGTTTAGTTCGAGAGAGAGACAGCAAAGAAGGTAATACATCTCTCAAACAAAATGGAGAGACACATTTTATACTCTTGCACATACACAGAGCACTGTGTATAAACACTACCTGTTTATAAAAGGCAGAAGACTAAAATAGATAAATGAAATATGAATGTGAATATGTGGTAACTGAAACACAAAATATGAAATGGAAGGCCTCTTCACAAATGGATTAAATGTAAAAATGCAGCAAACATATTGAGTCAACTGGTTATGCTTCCCACAGTGCATGCACTGACCAATGTAATGGATAGACAACTCCTGCTCTGCTTCAACCTCCCTTTCTAGAAGTCCAGTGACACAAGCAATTAGATGCATGCCTATGTACCCAATTCATTCTTCAAGTTATATGTATTACATTTATACAACATATTTCTCCTCTACTAGCAGCACACTATGATGATGTACACGGATGCACAAATGCAAGAACAAAACACATGTCCACATATATGCAAGTAGGATAAAATAGCAAGTAAAATAAAATACCACAGAGAAAAATTTGTGTAAGACTCACCTTTTCTAGTAATTTAAGAGCTTCTTGTGAGTCTACATTATTTTTTGCTAACATGTCAACATCATGCTTGTTTAGGAGAGGTTCTTTAAGTTGCTCAATCCATGACCACATCAAACTACTGAGGATAAAAGGATCTCTCTCAGTACATATCTTATCCCAGGCTCCATTCTGAGAATTTAGTTCTTTCTAATAGAACAAAGACATCTAAGTCAGTTCTCCATAAATTGTCTCCACCTTAGTAATGTTTAAGACAGAACGCTATAGTATGGTACTTTGGCAAAAATAAATAAAATAAAATTCCCTTTTTAAATTTTAGTTCCATGAGACCATAATCATATCAAAGCAGCCACTGAGCCAGCAAACTTTATTAAGAGCACAGATCAGTCATGAAACAACCAGGATGTAGCATAAAGTAGAGATAGAAGACAGCTCACTAGTAAAAACAATTCCTGTATACATGCACACACACGCACACACGCACGCACACACACACCTGTCAGTTCAACAACTAAAGTTTAAATCAATACTACATAGTATTCACTAGAATCAGATGATGGAGTTCTACCAGCTTGCTCCTAATGGACCATGCTAACATACAGAACTTTGTAACCTTCAGAATAAATTCTTTAGAGGAATATGAGAGGAGGAGAAGAAAGGTCTTTCAGAAACATTTTCAAAATCAGATCTATAAACAGAAATTGGATGTCCTTATAATAATACAAACTGTATAGCAGAACCTGGTGAACTGTTTCAACTATTCCTGACTGGCAAGGGCAGATACACTGAACATAAGGGATTTGTAAGTATCTTCCTTCCAGTAAAGATAATGATGGAATGATGAAACAGACCTAAGTAAAAGCTCTGTAGTATTTGGAATCACTAAAGCATAAAGGTAATCAGGCAAAGTAAAGGTTATGCTAGGATTGCCTCCTATAGGATAATTATGAATTCTTGCTCTGTCTTCCTGCAGGGCTATGTCCCAGATCTGGTGCTAAACTGTTTCCTTGTCCCTGGGGAATCCCAAGCACGGCAGAGCAGAAGAAAAGTATAGGACGATACCTGTTGACGTCTACACACGTAACCTCTCCTACACATGGAGAGGGTGATTTAGAAGCTTATGCAATCAGAATTCTAAATTACAGGTGAGCTGTGTGTGTAAAAAGGTTCCCCCACTTCCAGATATCCCCCACCCACAACATGAGGCAAGTGGGAATACACTGGGATTATCATCATCTTCAGCCACATGATTATGATCATATGGAGGATAATCTCTGGAGGATGGACTCTTCTCAAACTGGGTCTGCCAAGAAAAAGAGGTAAAGGAGCAGAGACCTTATGTTGAGAGAATCAATAGTCATGGAATGCTTAACCTCCTCCTTAACCAGATTCCACTCAGAAAATGCTCTTCCAACAAGGGAGGTTTCTAGTTTCTGGGGCTTGATGGGAAGCAAACAAACATGCTTGAGTGCATTCCAGGTTAGTTCTAGGAGTTGGGAGCCGTTAATGAATTCTTAGGAGATCCCTTTAACCTGGAGAGGGCAAGGCTCTTAGGACAAACATTCTACCACACCGTCTATGACAGGGGATTCATGCAAGAAGGACAGTTTGGGCAGTTGGCCAATGGTACTCCACCTTCCAGGGTATGGTTTGGGTTTTTGCAAGAGAATTGGCAAGTACAGAACAGTTAACCCCCCCACACACATTTTTCAAATTAATTTTCCCTTAAACATGTTTCACCCTCACATTAACATTTCAGGCAAACATAAGATAAGGGATTTTGACATATACTCCTAATGTGCTGTTCTGCTTTTGGACTGAACTGCATTCATTTTTTTTAAGAAAATGTCCCTGTTGAGAATGTTATGCCCATTTTACTATTAGGCTGCATTTGTACCACCTTTCCAGAAACAGAAAAACCTGAAACACTCTTTTTGTGAAACTCATGGGTACACAGTTTGTACCCACAAATAACAGCTAAAAAAAGAACATAACCATTTGCATCAGGCTTATGTGGTTATTGATAAATTGAAGGAAGCTTCTAACCTCCTGGCTGAAATGAGTCAATGCTCCCCATATTATCTTTTCTAATATCAGAAGAACCATCAAAGGAAAGTGTATATCAGGATAATGAAGTATTTACTGCTGCCACTAAAATTGAAATAACAGTGCACATTCATATATTTTATAGGTCACATTATCACATATTTTCATATTTCTGTAGAGAGAACTCTTCTATGTCATATCCATAAGGAACACAGATATATGGGCAATCGACTCAGCATCTAGTTACTGAAGTCTGTGAAGCATGGCACAGTTAATCACTCCTGACTGTGCCCCATTAATCTGTAGCAGCACCAGAAGTCTCAGTTAGGGAGAAACGCCACTTGTTACAACAGCATCCAACAGAATACCCAATGCACCCTGAAATAAAGATGGCACTGGCCTTTTTACTTCTCAGAGGTTCTCTCTCCTTTAACAGATACATAAGTAATGTTAATAAAAATACCTGCCATATTTCCACTTTATGCTTCACTTCTTCAGCTTCCATAAATTCATTTATATCTGCAAGAGCTTTGGCAGCCAACGTTCGCCGTCCTTCCAGAGTTAGTTCTGACTGAACAATAATATGAGGGATTTCGGAAGGGTCTCTATTATCTTGGATGTCGTGCTCTGCTTTAGAGGAGTCTGAATCCTCAGAGGACCACATCCTTTTGCCATAAAAATTAGCTGTTCTGGAACAATTATAGTTCAATGCCTTTAGTTCTTCATCTTCATCTTCTTTTTCTTCCTTCCGAAGAGATGTAAGGCCTGAAGCATAGGTTTTACTACGCTGTACTTCTTTGAGACATCTACCTTTATGGCAAGCTGGGGAATTGTGTTCTTTTCTATCTAGATTAAATTTACCTTGACTTGAGAACATAAAGGTACTACGAATTAATAGTTCTTGGTTTAACTCAACCACATTAGTCTGATTGTTGTCATCACTGTTCTGTGAGTTTTCCTTGTTGCGGAGTGGCACTTGTACAGGCACTGACCAGGGCGTCTCACCTTGCTCACACACAAAAACAGCTCTTCTTAAATCTGAATCACTGTAGCTCATGCGCCTTTTTGAATGACTGAGAGGTTGAAGGTAATCAACATTCCTTCTCCTCCAAAGAGAATCACATTGATGGTCACTGGGATTAAGAGGGTTTGATCCTGAAAGGGAAAATGGTTCTGAAGCACTACTGTCTTGCCTTGTTAACTCTTTTTCAAGCTCCGTAGAGGCTAACTGGGAAACGGTCTCCTCAATTTCAGCTGAGAGGTCTGGTAGATCTACCAGTTCCTGTTCTATCATCTGCCGGTTTTCAGCCAAATCCAAGAGCAGCTTGCAAACCAGATGAATAAGTTTTGGCACATGTTTTAGGTGCCTACTTTCATAGCCATGAAGCAAATGCCGCTGCCGGATGAGGTACTGGGAAAGAGTCACTGCATGTGCTTTGGGCTCACATGATGCAAATACATTTCTTAGTGGTATTAAAAACTGTGAAAACTCCCTTACACATAGTAGCTGCCCTCGAGTTTGAATAGAATTAGGTCTTTTTGCCCTGACAAAAAGAATTGCTTGGTCTGCAGTCATTCTTGTTGCAAAAACTAAGTAACAAGCTATTAAAACCCCTGAAAAGGAAAAGACAAAAATGGATGAACTTGTTAGGTGAAAACTAAAGTAAAACAATGAAAGTAACACAGAGTGCATATTCAAATTCATGTCTATAACACAGAAGACTTCCTCCCCATTCCATGGCAAAAACCTCCATAGAATAAATTGAGAAAAGCAAATAAATATCTTTACAAAAATAAAATTATATAAATAATTTATCTATACAAATATACATTCATTTATTTTCCATAAAAAGAAGGGAACAGTAATTTTCACAACAAAAGTAATTTAAAAGAACAACATTGAAGTATTTAAATAAAAAAAAGACAGGACAAAGTTATTTTAAGGAGGTATCATCAAAAAAATAAGGGTTTTACAAAAAATGGAGAAAATATTTTGAAGCAGTTAAATTGCTTCTTGCTTAGGAAATGACATCAGTGTAGGAACGTGGTGAGCCTTCTAACAACACCAGATAATAATAATGAAGCATAAGACATGCAAGAAGGTAAGAGAGTGAAATCAACACAGAGACATGAGGCATAGCCACATGCATGTTTATCACTTTTTGAAATGGCTAGATGAATGCTTCCATGTCTTAAGTGATACTCTGAGAAATAACTAAACCTCTACCAGTGTTCTGGGTCTTTCTGTTGTTGTTTGTTTAAATGTGAGTATGGGAAACAGAGCAGAATTGAAAATGAACAGAAGATTTGGTATAAAAATATCTTACACAAGCAACTCCACAACCATTTCTAGCAATGTTTTCTGTGTCCCAACACATTTTCTATTTTATTAAAGTTCTCATGCCAAGTTCTCAACCTGCAAACTGATCTCAAAGAACATTTTGGAAGTTGTGTAGCACATATTATGAAAAGAACACTGGAAAATAAATGTAGGCATACAAGTAGCAATTAACAATGAATGTTTTGTGTTGCTTTTTATCAGAATGCACATTGTACATATGTACAGAGTATCAAAGAATCTAGTAAAATTCATATATTGTGTGCACTATTTTGCATTTCAGAAAAATAGGTTCATATTGATTTTGTAGTTGAGCATTTTTACCTGTTCTGCCAAGTCCTGCATGACAATGAATAGCTACTCTCCCTTCCTGTAAGGCAAAAGTCATCACTTTTACCATATCAAGGATGGTAGTAAGAGAAGCCACTCCATAATCCTTCCATCCAAAGTTATAGAAATAAACTAGAAAAAACATTAGAACAATAGTGTTATCATTATCAGAAGACCCAAGACAATACAATGTATTATTATAACAGAAATATTGTTAAGATTTATAATAAAATAATAAAAAGAGATCTGATGAGAGAGCAACAATCTTGTTTCCTGTGTTTTATAATTTCTTTGTGAAAACTCTAAAATACCACATGTAAATTAGACATTTCCTACAAATCCCAATATATAATATCTATGACAAAGCAAAGTGAGCTGTTCTGCATGTACATGTGTTTATACACACATTGATATACATTTGTGTGCACTCCCCCCCGACACAATACACTTAAATAGGAACAATGTAACATTCTGCCTAAGAAATAACCACCTTCCCAATTTAATGGCATCTTTCTGAAGCAACTGAATCTCACCAAAGTAAATAAAAGTGGGCATTTATTTGTGGGGCGGGAAAGTTTTCCTAAGGAAGCAAAAGGCAAAGAAATCTATATACATTTGTTCTGTCTTGTCCGTGTGTCAATATTTACATTAATACTGCTACCACAGTTTCAAAGTTAGTCCCAAACATTGCTAGCCACTTAGGGCAATCAGCTCCACTGAAGTTTATAACATTTACTATCACAGTTCCACACTGGGCATGTACATGTTTTAATTTTCATTAATGACAAGTCGTTTTCTTTAGCAAACATTCCTCAACTAACACTTTTAACCCAGGAAGTAGGTGGCAGAAACAGCCTGCAGCACCATGCTTTATAATTAAAAGGAACAACAGCAGGAACAAACTTACTTCCCGCCTCCATGAAAGCCTCAGGAAGGTAGGTGAAACCGCTCTCTTGTTCCAGTGAATTCCCACAGCTAGCATGTTCCCCAGGACGCTGGAGGTTAATTACTGTTTTTATACCACATCTTTGGCAAAGAAAAAGATGAGGCATTACTGAACTAGGCATGCATTCACATTCTCCTCTCCCACCTCCAATGTTCCTTCTTAACTCCAAATAAAATGTTACAAACAATCCAAATAAAAGCAGGAAAGGAATAATAGACTAGCTTTATAACCATTAAAAAAAACTATAGTAATTTATTCCAGTATAGTTATTTTACCTTTGGAACTGCTCGATAATATTATACTTTTCAATAAGTTCTGTTGAGGGCCGAGACATGGCTAATATGTTATCTGTAATCCTGAGAGAAGTGAAAAGTTAGGGGTTAAAATATTTTATAGCTGGTATTCATAGATAATTTTCTAGCTAACAAACCATGCCAATTTAGGTAACTATGTGCTTTCAAACCATTACTGGTAAATGCCTTTTATCCCTATGTATCTGGAACACTTTACATAACAAAATGCCATTAGAGTGCCAAAAGCTTGTGATATTTAGAATGTGCCTAACACAGGATATGCATACACTTCTACATCCATTATAACAAATAATTACACATTCCTTTAAAGTGTTCTTTTTACAGCTTTATAAAATGGCTTATACAATTTAAGTTCTTTGTCAGCTGCTTCTATAAGTAAAGACATATACTGAATGGTAGCCAGTGGGCTGGATCCAGCCTCCTTTTTTTTAATGTAGATTCCTCTGAAATCAACAGCACAAATTAATTATGACTGAAATCCTATTGAAATAAATGGGACTCAGTCTAAACTCATTTTTCACCTTTTAAGCATGAACTCATACCTAGAGCCTTCCACATTACATTTATATGTTTCATAATTACTGCTACTTGTTATTCATACTACATTTAGCTTGTTTGCTTGTATTAAAGATGCTGAACCTAAATCTGCATAAAACTGTTTTTTCTCCTGGAAAGTAGCACCTAAATACCCTATATCCTGTCTGATCTTGGAAGCAAAGCAGGGTCAGCCCTGGTTAGTACTTGCACGGGAGACCACCAATAGATGCCAGGTGTTGTAGGCTATATTTTAGAGGAAGGAATTGGCACAACTACCTCTGACTACTCCTTGCCTAAGAAAATCCTATGAAATTCAAGGGGTCACCATAACTTGACAGGCAACTTGAAGGCACATAAACATACACACAGTCTAATCTGAAGCTTATTTACTGAGAAGTCAGTTCAACAGGACTTAATCCTAGGTGCAAAGGAATGCAGCTTTGAATATCTTAATGGATTTTCAGAAAGAAGTCTAGCAGAAGCAAACGCTTCATACTACCAAGAAGAATAAAGTCCTTTAATAGCCTGCTCTTGTTCACTCCACCGAGCTGGGTTTTCATATTTGCAAGCACGACCACCACATGCCATGGAACACTGCATATGACCAGGAATGACATGGCGAAGACGCTCTCCGACTTTTGTGTATTTCGCTGTAGGGCGCCTTGACCTTCCTGCAACACACAATTCAAGACTAAACAAAATCCTTCAAGAATATCCTGTTAGTTCCTAATTTTAAGTTTTATGACTCATGTACAAAACAACTAGAGACAATTTTTAAAAATCACTTCCAATCATCAGAACAGTTGTGGTTGCAACTTTTCCTTCTTGATGTGGATGTATATAGCATTTCTCTAATAAAGTAAATGTCACAGTGTTTATTTTTAAAAAAATACTGGATCCTTTTTCTTCACATAATGACAGTCGCAAGGGTACTCACCAAAAATACTTTAAAAATAGTACGTTAAGCTTTTATTATGATACAAAGTGATACACTAAAATGCAAACATTCACCTTTGCTGAGTTATAACAAAAAGACCAGAGATACACTCACACAGAACAATAAAAATACAAGTATGATTAACATAAACAAAATTGCCAATACTTTACTTTTCCTGTCATGGAAAGCAGCATTTAACTCCTCTGGGCTTACAGAGGATATGGCCACCATAACCCTGTGTGTAGAAGTTGAGAGGACCTCTACAACTGAGCTCCGTCGTCTCTGAAGTATGCGGAGAAGAGGATCAGAGGAAGAATGTCTCCGGCCCTGAAAAAAGTTGCTGAAAATATTCACTGCCAAGCGCTTCCTGGGTGAACCTTGCATGATCACCCGCTACTTGTAGCAGCTTAGATATGCTGTAGGAAGTCAAACTGAATGAGGAATGTGACTTGCTCAGCACTGAACTTACAAAGAGACATGCATCCTTCTGTATGATCTAATGGCTGTTCACGATAGGCTGCTCTGTCTCTATGGAAACCAACAATGAACTCACTGGTGGCAGCTACCCCCTTGGCAGTGAAATTCTATATACATTGATTCTGTGTGGGACAAACTGTTCTACACAGGATTAGAAACACTTGAAGCAGATAATTCCCAAATGGATCAGGAACTCCCAAATAGTTTCTTAGGAAAAGATGAGATTTATGGAATCTGAACCAACGACTTTGCTTGAGTAAGAGGCAACTCCTTCAGAGCATGCCCTGAAATTAATACCTTTCAAGAAATCTCAACTAAGGAAGGTATCAAGAGGGGACTGCAAAGAAGAAAATCAGAAATGTGCAAAGTGTTTTTAAATGGTTAAAAAAGAAAACAACCCTTTCTCTGGAAAATGGTTGTTGCATGCTCATTTTCTAACCAGAGTAAATTATCATGCTGTTTATGTTTCATACTAGCATAAAAAGAAGGCTTTTTAAAGAAGTAATAGATATATCCAGTAATTCACTTGCATTATACCAGCAACAAGAAAAAAGCACAATTTTTCTGTAAGAACTAGTTATCCTATTCTTTGATGAAATCTGTATAGAAAATATTTAAATATGACTTCTAAAGTGAAGCAGAAAGATGCAGGGGTGGGGAAATTAGGCTTCATCACTTGAACAGGGAGCAAAGGGAGCTCTTATTACCAAAAGCATTCAGCAATCCAATCACAGGTTTATGTATCAGCTTATTTTGTCTCTAGCAGTAACTTCTATACACTCTGTAGTCCCAACAAGCAAAAAGTTACCTGGAAAAATTCCACTACTAGAACAAAGCTACCAAACAAAAATACTGAAGAGGAGTTCTTTGAATATGTCATAACTTCTGTCTGAAGCCACAAGAAATCACTCATACCCTTTCAATAAAACAAAATAAAAAAAAGCTGCAGTTCATAGATACAATTTTACAGCAAAACAAGGAAAATCAAAGTTAAATTACATCACATGTAGAAAGCACAAACCTACCTAACTGTGACAGCCAAACAACCAGTTACCCATAATTCTGAACCTCCTCTTTGCCTGTAAGCTTCAAACTTCCCCCAAAGTAAGTAACATGTTGAAGAAAACATATATGAATTGGGCTACCATACTGATAACCCATTCTCAGAAGGTCATGATCCCACTCTTCCCAATCCTTCCTGAAGGACAGGCATAAAATCAGCTGTGCTTCTGGAGGCACAGACATTGACATGGATGTCTCAGTCCATACTGAAGTTTCTCTAAACAACTGAGATAATAAAAGCTTAACAAGAGCTAAAAAGTGGGAAGTTCAGGTTAATCTCTAAAGAAAGATTCTTTTAGAACAGAAAAATATTTCTTTTACAACAGGGAAAACTGAACCAGTGTGGTGCATTGGTAACATTTCCAAATGTACAGATGGAGGAGTTATGGGAATATCAAAGTACTGGAATCAAAGTTCTGTCAGTTTCATCACCCAAAGCAGACACCGGCACAACAAATTTTAAAACAGCTTCTTCTTTTAACTTTCAGGACAGGCATAATTACTTTCAACCTCACTCTTGAACAGATGCAACTCAGTAAAAGCTGGTGCAATTTTTACACAGCGCGAAACAAAATCCTCTTGTTAGTTTTCAATGTACTATTAAAGGACAGCAGATTGTGAAGGTTATGATTTACAGTTTGATCGCCATTAAGTCTGCTTTTTGGATTCTGTGTATCAAACACTAACATGCTTTTGATCCTGTGTACACTCAAGGTTCCAAAGTGCTTAGAACAAAGGAATTTCTAGTTTTGCTGATAGTTAAACAACATTTGTGTTATTCTAGTACATTACTAAACCTCCCAGAAGATTAACACATATCATAACTGCATGGCTCATAGGACCTTTAAGAGTACAATATCTGCAATCTATGGTCATTCAATAACAACCTGCAGAGGTATAGGTCCCCTGAAGCAAATATAACATTTCTTAGCATTTTAAAGGCTAAGAAATTGATTATAATATCAGATATCACACATTAGAATCCATTTCATGAAAAGGTTGTACCTGATGCCAACTTAATATCACATAAGTCAGTGCTACGAATACATGTCTTGTTATTAATTAAAATGTCAAAATATTTTGTTGTTAATTTAGCTCAGAAACTGACACAGAGGAATCAGAAGCCAACAACTTTGATGAAATGAGTTGTTAACTAATCCCAGCAAAGAGTACAAAGAATAATCAAAGAAAGTAATTGTTTCCAAGAAAGAAATAGGGATCAAGCAAGTAACCTCTAAATCAAAGATGAGCGAAAAATGGCCCACCAGGCAAATGCAACCCTCACTGATACCACTACAGTCCTCAAAATCACACTGTTGTCATGTGCCTTGAAGTTGTTTCTGACTTATAGTGACCCTAAGATGAACCTATCACTGGGGATGAGAGTGCATGATGTGAACTGAACCCTGGTCTCCAGAGCTGTAGTCCAATGCTCAAACCACTACACCATGCTGGCTTTCCTCCCAGTCTTACAACCTACTTTATTTTATTATTTTTTTCTTTAATTGCTTAATTTGTGGCTCAAAAAGCCCCACGCACTATCAAGATGATATCCAGGGTCAATTTCTTTTGATCAAGGAGGATTCTTTCTTGTCAAATTAGCAGTGACTTTTGGTCACTGTCTGGTTGAAAAAAAAAATCCCCTGAACTGTGAAAACATTTCAGAGGACTCAAAACATGGTGGAATTTATCCCATAGCCCCTAGTCGTGTGGAATGCCTCGTGTACACAAAAATATTTTTAATACTGCAAAAAAAAAAAAAAAAAAGTAGGGTTGGGGGCAAGGCATAGTTGCATTCCTCCCAGGTTGGCAGGGGGCATGTCAGGACCCCAGGACCGGAGTAACTGCCACCCCTCCTCTAAAAATATGCTTGTGTGGTCCCTCCTCTCTTTTTTCTCTGCATTTAATAGAATACATCTGGGTTTGATCAAGCTACAGTCTGCAATGATACCCAAGCAGGCAAACCATCAATTTGTGGTTTGAGATATCTTTCAAATCAGGTTTATCTCTTTAAGCTAAGCATATGAGAGAGGACAGTATTATCTCCAGTCCCCTAGATGACTGCTTGAAGGAGTTTATTCCTGGTCTACTCAACCAGTGCTACTCAAAGTGATGGTCCACAGACAACCCATTGGCTGCCAGACCATAACAAGTTGCAGGGAACTATTACAAATACAGTTTCATGCCACAAATATGGTACCAGTTCCTGTCACAGTGGGGAAAAATGCTAGTCAACTACATCAGATAATTTGAAAATGAAAAACACTGCTCTAGGTCACTGTCACAGAGATAAAGACCCACTATTTTATGCAATGTTTGGTCAGGGATTAATTTTAAAACACTTTGTCAAAACTATGAGTCATAGTAAGTCATGATAATGATAATCTGTTTTCCTATCTTGTCAGTATTGACCTCCTGTTACATGGTGCTATTAATTTATCAATGATTCAGATACAGCTGCCAATTTCATGTATAGAAGTATATCTAGGAAGTCACATAAGAGGAACATTTTTTGGAGAAGGAAGCAATACCATACAGTTTTAAGTTCTGTTACAACACCACTTCTACAGTAAGATGATGACTGAAGCTATACTAGTTTACTGCTAGTCTACTTAAGCAACTGACCAGCTAGGCCAAAACTTTGCTGCTGCAGTAGTAAGTACAAAAGACATAGCTTTCCTACATATTACTCAAGGTGTGTGCTTTCAATGCTCAAGAAGAAAAGTTCGCAAAAGATAAGCACAATTCTGATGCTATAATGTAGGATCACAGAAAAAATGTAAATAAGATATTCACTGGGCTCACAACTACGCATGAAGGGGCAAGCAAAACTAGCCAACTTCAAACTAAAAGCAAGGAAAGGCTTCGAGCAGAAAAATATGGGCTGGATGTTCCAAAGGATTCGTAAGCACCAGCACTGGCATAAAATGCTGACTAAGGCAGACAAACTCACTGTGCAATCCTATGCTGTCTATTCAAAATTGTATTTATCAAGTTCAACAAAACTTACTCCAAGGTACAACTGTATAGGACTGCACCTAACATACTCAGGTTTCAGCACAAGTACAAGCTGCTACTCCTGGAACATACTTTCATTTATATCAGTGTTTCCCAACCTTTTTACACATGTATACCCCTCCCCCACCACTACATATTTTCTTTGAGGGGAAAAAAAGTCCCATCAGAAAGTTTCTGTGAGTTCTAAAGAGTCTTCCTCAAACCCATAGAAGAAGGACAGGTCAGGCTAGCAACCTTGTCTTGGCTTCTCCATCCCATCATGCCAAGATGCTCTATGAGGTCTCAAGGTCTGGTTTGTTCCTGGCCAACAGAATGGAAAGGAGCAATGGATGTCCCTCCCTCAGATGGATTTGCAGCAGAACTGGATGTCTCCACTGGGCATGCTCAATCTCCATGTAGAGGGATACAAGGAAGAGGGAGAGAAGAGTGCATGCATGCAAGGCTCAAGAAGCCGTAACAATGTGGGTGAGAGTAGGGTCACAACAACTCATCTAAAAGGCTGTGTATGCATATGTATATGAGAAAGCCTCTTTTTTAAAACAAAAAGTTTGTGAGCTAATGCCAGCCAGAAGTTCGGGCTATGTGTCACTCTTCTCTTTAACTCTATGATTCCCCACCACCACCATCCCTTAAGTTTTCAGAACAGGAACACCAACACCACATTGAGTTATGACCTCTTCTGAGAGTGGCTTATACTTTATACTTTTTCTGCAATATTCAATTCTTTTTCAAGTACCCCTGTACATTCTTGTTTGTACCCCTGGAGGTATGCAGGTATCACTGATTGATATCAAAAAGACACCACATTTTCTAAGACATCAGCAGATACAAGAAAGACGAACTCAGATAAGGGAGACTCAGGATCACGTTTCAGCTCTGCCGTAAACATGGCTTGAAAGTCATCCTCTGAATGCTTCAATTTCCCATCTATAACATGGGTGCAATAGCTTATATCATTTCACTGCAGTAACGCAAGAACTAAAAAAAAATCACAGTGCTCTATTTAAAATTAAAGTGGTCACTGTTGCCTTAAAAACTATATAGCGTCTTCCAATCCTCAAAATTTTGTAACAGCTTAACCTTCTTTAAGTTTTCTAATCCTATACTAGAACTATTTCAAATTTTCATTTGTTAGATATAATATAAAAAAAGAATTACCTGAACTCATGGTTGCAAGATGTGCACTGCTTGTTACCAGAGAACAATAAGGTAATTCATTTTGCAGTAGGACTCCTGCAGCCATTGCAGTACCTGTTGAAACAGAACATTTAAAATAGTAGTTCTGATTGTATTTTGTACATCTGTTGCACATCTGCTGTAGGGTCTTAAAGAATAACCAGAAGATAAAAGGCACGATAGAACATAATGACCTATATCCAATTGTTAATCCCAACTCAATTCACATTTTGTTGCAGTATATTTGCATACAACTAAAGGGAAAAAAAGATAAAATCCATCTTCTGCAAGAATTCTGTGATACCAGTGGTTCCCCTTGAAATATTTTAAGGGAGTCATGGCCTGAATACAATGCAGTGAGTCATGTTTAAGTCCATTTATTTCAGTGACTTTAAGCACGGCTCAGTCTGCACTGGATTTAGGCCAGCGTCTGCTGGGTGTTAATACTCGGAACCACTGCTCATGTGCCTTAGTTCATTGATTATGATTTAAAAGACTGGTTGTATGACTGATTGAGAAAGGAATCATGTTGTTCTACCTTTGGTTTTGTATTCCAGAATGTTGTATGTGCTTTTGTCTTGTTTCAAGTTGTATAGTTCCTGATTTTAGATCCTCTGAAAAATCAGACCTTGTGAGGAAAATATTCAGCCATTATTTTGCTTCATAAGATAATCTGAAATGTTTGGCAAGGTCATCCTCCAAAAAGTTGGTATAATCATTATCTATTTTATTATTTATTTAATTGTTTGCTGCCTTGCACACTTTACATCAAAGGGCAGGTTATGTTTGTAATGAAAAAATATACCTAGAAATGCTATATATTTTCTTTTACTTAGGCAATGCTATTTACTTTCTTCTGGAGATCTAACAAAGCCTTGGTTTAAAAAAAAACTGCAGATGAACATCAGTCACCTGTTCAAAATTCTGTACTATGAGTAATACTCAGCCTCTGCATATTCAGCCTCTGCATTTGTATTTGGGATGACTAACTTCAGTGGAAAACAAGAGCTCTTGAAAACTTCACTTGTACATCCACATCAGAAAGTGACAGGAAACGCATTCCCCCCACCTCAACACAGCCCCAAATACCTTTTGTTACTTCTATATAAAGGACTTTCATCCTCACTCACATAACACGATTTTCAAAACTGCTAATTTTTAAAACTGCTAAAACAGAGAGATGAAATTTGATACACATACTATGCCAACATCCTGATGGGTATTAATGTTTGCAAAGCAGGGGAGGACATTTCTTATGACATTATGAGCATGAAGACTCAGGGCTGGCCCTGCCATCCAGAAAGGCAAGGCTTTAGTAGGGAAAGTCAGAGGCAACAACTGTTGTTTGTATGGCTTTTTAAAGTGCTAGCCCTAAGGGTAGTGAGTGTCTTTTGGGCGCTGCATCAGTGAGCAAAATATCTTGAGCTGAAACCTTTCTGTTAGCAGCAACAGCTACTGCCGCCTACACTAAAGACAAAAGTAAAACTTGGGATGCCAAGGTCACAGCTCAATTAATGATAAACACAGGTTATGTTCTTGCATATACTATTAAACTGTCGGGGAACAAGTGAAGGGAAGGACCCTCTGCTTCATATCCTGGACAATTGCTGTCAATCTGAATGCAAGATAATGGCAGAAAGACAGAACAATAGTCAATATTTATGATCGATGGAACACTAGATTGTGGGAAAGGACTGTACTAAACCAGACTTCAAATAGGTAAATGACATGTGAAGAAGTGAAAACAATTTTATGATCCATCAAATGCTTTATTTTGTTACTACTACTTTTAAATATCTGTGATTAAAATTTACCAGGAAGATGGTCAGGTCAATTTGTTCATTTTATTTTTTATACATAGTTTGCACACGTATTTAATAATCATGGAACAAATGTGTTAATTCAGGCCATGCTCCTAATTCTGCAGCAAAGCTAATAAAGCCATATGCCTTTGCATGGTCAGGACACTGGCCTAATCAGATCAGCAATGTTTATCCATATAACATGCACATCCATTGCCATGACAGCTAAGAAATACATCCATAATCATGAGAGCATCATTAAATGGAAACGTGTCATAGACAACATTTCATTGCTTCACAAAGAACTATAATCATCCCCAAATTGTTAATTTAACTTGTACAGCAGAACATAAATGTGTTACTTGCTACCTCATGAAAGCAAACATTTATCACGTATATGTGTATTGTTTTGTCCTCCTGTTCTACTGGAAAGTGAGTGAGGAGAAATTTAAGGCTTTCAAACTTTTAAATTAGAAAATATTTCTTTGCTTATGTACGCTACCAATTATGAGTTATTTTGTTAAAATGTTGCTTTCTGATGGAACTAACAGGACATGTTGACAGGTTTGTTTGGAGAAAGGGTGTTTTTTTCTCTCTCTCTCCCCCTCAGTCTTTGCCCAAAATCTGTTATTCTCAACATTTCACAAACTGATTGATTCAATAGGGCTCCACTACTTCAAGCTGACCAACAGAATTTTGGCCATGATAGGATGTTGTAACATGTTGCAACATATTCTTTTCACCTATTCCTTGCTTGTTTTGTTTTTAACCACTTGGCCCAAATTTTGCGGTTAACCAGTTTTACATGGTCCCAGTTTTACATGGCTTGTTGGTCTAAGCATGTAATTCTCACATAGCGGGCAGTAGGTTACAGGTTAAATCCCAGATTAGCCTCTGCTTCCATGGTGAATGGTGCAAAGAGATCCCTAAATACTAATGCAATCATCTCCAAGTAGGGGCACAAGTGGTCAAGAGTACTAATCTCACTTCTTTGTTAACAGCACTTCCTTCTTTATTTTCA
Organism: Ctenosaura bakeri; assembly: GCA_948474755.1. Taxonomy (NCBI): domain Eukaryota; kingdom Metazoa; phylum Chordata; class Lepidosauria; order Squamata; family Iguanidae; genus Ctenosaura; species Ctenosaura bakeri. The sequence continues at coordinate 742,359 of CAOLHI010000192.1, read as the reverse complement.
TCCCTTTAGAGACTATTGAGTTTACTCCTTAAAAGGAGTAGCAAATTACAGATGTAAAACACAGATCAGAATTATTCCAGGATCGCTTAATTTGCTTCAGAATTGTTTGTAGACTTCTTTTAAACAACATTCTGATACTATTGCACATCACTTTGGAGGAGCAGAAATTTAGTTTCTAAACCTTTTAATAAAACGAATAACAAATAGGACGGATTATTTGACCACAGCCGCCATCTTACTCTACCCAAGTCAATGAGCTTTTTGTATTCACAGAAGCAGATGTGTACCCAACAGGTCTGACCAAACAGAAACTATATGAAACAGAAAGTCCTGGGATGTACACATATACATCACAAAATTCTAAAAACGGATCAGCTGTTCAATGGTAGCTGAATGAAGTTCTGTCCTCCATACGGAATCCAATTATCTGATGAACGGCATGTTTGCTTTTTAATAATCTACACAGCCCTGGATGTTGGACTGCACTAGGAAATTGCACACCTGACACTTATCTATTTGCACAATTCTCCATCCACCTAGGCATATGCAATTCTACAGATTGTTTCTGAACACAGTATCCAGCTGAACTGGGAGACAGATACTTAAAATAAACAAGGAAAGCACAGGGGGGAAACACAAATCAGACAGGTCTGGTGCAATTTACCCTACAATTTTTTAAAAAATTTGTCAAAAAATGGTCTGAATATCATTTGTTTTTTGAAAATTTACAACAAGTATAAGATTCCTGAAAAGTTCAAAAGAGCAAAACGCAAATGGACTGAAGGTAAACCTCATAAATGAATCCACAAGTTAGAAAGCACTCAGCATTATGGCCTACCTGCAAAGACAGGGCTTTCCCACTGCAGGTATACAAGGGTCTGTGCTCAAAGATGATGTGTTGCATTTGCTAGTTTATTTGAAAACAAAACCATCTCTGTACCACATGCTTACATTAAGATACCAAATTTCTGAAAACATAAAGGCCTACAAAGAAAAACAGGCAAGTCATTTAATAAGAGTGAGATAACTATGCTGCTCATGGTAGAAGGGAATCACACGCAGACAGAAAGAATGGACAAAAGGAAGTCACTATGTACATATATATATATATATATATATATATAGTGGTGAATATAGGGTGGGGAAAAATCATGAGAGCATTATGTGTATGCTAGATGTAGAAAGGCACAGGAAGTCAGTATAGGATTTTAAGGTGACATATCATGATCAGAAGTGGATAATTGGTTTAAAAGGCTATTGCTATTCCATTGTCAGAAAAGTTTTACACTGATGAAGGCCCAAGCAACATGCAGAATTTCATGACAACCCTGGACAAATCTGAGGTCCACCCTGGCTTTGTTCTTCCTACAGAGGAAGGTCAATGAGGCCTATGAGGCCCAAGAAGCACCAACTGCCTGCAGAATCTCTTTCCTAGCCCCATCTGAGGGCTTTCAAGGTATAGTAACAGGAATCTAGGTAACGTCAACCTTTTCTCCCAGTTGGCCAATAAAAGAATCAGAATCTGTGGGCACCTAATACAGGGTCTTTCTTCAATTGAACAGCTGTTTTTTTTCCCTGTGGAAAAGCACCTCAAGTTGTCTTTTATGGGCTTCAACTAGACTTCCTGTTAGTTTCCATTTTGTGCTAGCCAATGATACAAATTAACTAAATTAGAAAATCTCTAACAAAAGAGTATAGCTTTATTAAATTTATTATTCACTCAACTAAGTGATTTTTCAGCATTAACTTGCCTCAAGAATTAAGCTGTTAATTAAATGAGAGACTATAAGATTATGAAACAAACAAACAAACAAAAATACCCAGTTGGTCTTCAGTAAGTGTAAATTGCTTTAGGAAACTTTTGTTCATTTTTGTTCATGATTAGGGTATGATAGTTTACTTAATTCAAAGATTAATAGATTTTAAATTAACAATTATCAATGGCAGCTTGGAAGTTGCTAGTTTCCTTTGTATTCTCCTGTGTTCTACACACCAGACAGAGACTTGTCATCTTTGCCAAAATGAATTTTGAAGCTCATATCCCTGTGACTTCTGCTAGGATCTACACAGGAATAAAAAATTTCTGGAAATTTTAACACTGCGGGGATGGTTCTTTCTCCATTTTTTGGAAAAAATGGAAATGTTCAGAAAGATTAGGAAGCAATCAATATCAGCCCAATTTATACCATTAAAGTCACTGTTTTTTTTAAGAACACAAGTGCATTATATATAACTTGTTTTGGTATATAACTGTCAAAATAAACTTTAAAAAATAATAAAATATTTTACTTATTTATTATTACTTTTTTACTCATTACAGATGAAGCTACAAGATTCTAAACTGCAGGACCTTCTGTGCTATTAGCCAGTTTATGGGAAACTGGCAAAAAAAAAATCCAGTGAAAATAGGAGAAATCATCAACATTACTAAAACCACACACACACATTCTAGTCCTCTGCAATGTCAAACAGACATAAAGGACTCATCCTCATAAAAAGAACTGAGAAAAGGAAACCAAGATCAAGAATTGCAATAACATAAGATACTGTATATAGCCTTATATATTAGTTTTACCTACTACATAGTCTTTAGAAATAATGTAGGAGGAGGTGGAATGCAGGAGGAATAACGTAGAACATCCTGTCTTAAATATTTTATTCTTCATTCTAAAAAAGAATATTATATAGCCCATTTTCCCCATAAAAATGGATTACAGAAAAAAAATGAAGAAAAAGCATTTTTTCCAGTTTTTTTCCAGTTTTTTGCCCCCCAGGTTTCCACATTTCTAGATCTACATGGAAATGAAGGTAAGGGACTAATGGAAGGAGAAAGTAAAGGAGATGAGATTATAAGTGAGGGAAATTTATAAGGTGAAGAAAAGAGCAAGAGGTTTTAGTGGAGTGTATGAGAAATTGGCCTTTAAAAATTCAGGTAGCAATTTCCTGCTATCATAGGCCTAAGAAAAAAAAATGGGAGGGCAGAATTTGAACAATATCACAAATCACATTTATCAGCTTCCTTCTAATAAGGCTTTTAGTGTAAGTTTTCAACTTAAACCTAAATGGCAATTAAACATAAACAAAATGGTTAATTTTTGCCTATTTCTAAAAGAAAACATTTACATGCAAAAAAAAATGGCAAAAATGCTCCTCAAAGCTGAATTTACAGCAAGTAAATGTTACTTCCCTGGATTCTGCCCCCAAGAGAGAGGTTTTTCAGGGAGAATTGGTCTCTGTTATCAGAAAGGATTAGCTAAAAAGCCCCCAAGCAGAACACTACACAAAGTACTTCTGAGTTGATTGATCCCATAAATCCATACACGTGCCACTGATGGAAAGAACAGATGATGATGTACCAGTTGCAGTATCTCACGTAAACCAAGTAGGAACCACCATTCTGCAATGTTGCCTGTCTCTTGCTAAAGTTAGTTTAAATTCATTGCTCGGTCGTCACTTGTCACTTTATGTGCTTGGCTTGTTAGGCCAGTATATAAATGAGACTTTCCTGCATCCTTTTCTTAGCTAACAGATATGGTGCCACATTTGTCAGAGAATGCTACATCTTGAACAGAAATATTGATGCACAGATGTAATTGAAATATTTTGATGCACAAATGTAAAGTGACACAAAAGCCATCCTGTTTTGCATACATGGCATTGTTAGAACCCAGCACAGAAACAATTTGAAATATGTACACAACTTGCTATTTTTGAAGACTATGTACTTAAATACTCTTTTAGAATCCCATCCACAGTATAAACCCTGTCTTACCATGCAAGAATCTAGGTGAACAGTATGAAAGGAACAAAAGTGACAGAAAAGAATTCCTCAGTGTAAGAAGTAAGAAAAACTTGAAATACTGTTTTTCCTTGCTGAAAAGCACATCCTATCTGTTTAACCACACTTGGCTTTCACTTAATCATTAAGCACCATATTTACATAGTGATGACTTTCTTTTGATGATGAAGAAAATTTATACAAAACACATACATAGTTTAGCAGAAGTAGGAAGACACAGCATTTTATGGCAGTCAGCATTTTAAGATATCATGCATTCAAGAGCAAGAACCTGAATGCTAAACAACAAATTAATTAGCAGTAAGTATGCCACCATCAAACTGTCATAATGGCAGTGCCCAGAATAAGAATTTTCAGATATTATACACCTATCTTGAGCAGGCTTTCAACCAGCAACTAACAAAGCTATAAAAGAACAATGGAAAACTTAATTGCTTCAAAAACAAAAAAGCTAACATTCTTCACCTTTTTTATTTTTCATGAGAACAAGATCACTAGCTTCTAGAATTCTGTGGATTAAGTAGCTATATCAATAAACTTATTTACAACTGATCAGTTGTACTAATACACTATACCTCTGTAGCACTTTTCAAATGCCCAGAATTTACTTCTCATTTTAAATGAGCTTAACAAGCAATTTACAGTAATTTAAGCTTGCTATGCTTACCTGTAACCCAGAAAAAAGAACTGGTAATGGTTGATCCTTTCATTTTTACCAGTTTTGACCAATCACATCAATAAATACTTGCTTAAAGAACTGGGTTCCAAATTGTGCTACTGCGTTTTTGCTGAGGTTAATTGGATTGTAAATAGTAATCTGGGAGGAGCCACTAACAGCATTTTTCCCCTCCTCAGGCTACATGCAAAACTGACAATGGGCTGAGCAGGTAATTCTCTCAGCTTTAATTTTGAAGTTTTCTGCTATTTTGCAGCATTCATGCCTATTTTGATGTTGCCACTTTATGAACATTTCATATAATTTATTCATTGTAAACCCCTAGAAAAGTCTTTTTTAGGAGACAGCATTCAACTGAGTCCCCACTAAAATCATTGGGACCTAAGCACAACTAACGCGGTCTGGATCAAGCTCCTTTATATATAAAATTAAACATTAATTTAAACATCTACTATGTAAAGCATGTTGAAACTGTAACTGTAATTTCTCATGTGTCTAATAGATCTGCTTCCTTGGTTACTTTCTTAGCAGAAGGGACTGACAGATACAGCTAATTTTAATTAACCAGGTCAAGCAATTTAAGTTAACTAGGTCACTCACAGAAAGGTTAAAATAAATGTGGCTGCTAGCATACACAAGATAACAAAAAGTCACTTTCAGTAGTTTAGCAAAGCTAAGGAAGGAACAACATATGGAGCAGCTTGCCATCTCTGAAGTTACAATTTTATAACGCTGTGAATATAGAAATGAACTTTCTGTGCTTTTATTTGACTTTTTGACAACACCTTTATACTGCTTGTTCTGCATGCGTTTGTAATTTTATTCACCATGGCCTTATCCTACTTGAATATACTGACCCAAATTCATAGGATTTCAGTCAGAGGTATCTATTTATGCAAGCAAGATGGTCCTAGAAGTAAGTGTGCCTAAGGCCTAAGCCTGCAACCTAATTAAGCCTGGAAAACACTGTGTCAGCTAAGGACTTTTCTCTGACTAGACAGCAAAAATAGTGGGATTGAAACAAAGCTGAATTGTTGGTTCATTCTAGCACTCTTTATATAGCTCTATAAAGACATGCCTGAAACACATGCTACTCAGATCAGAAATATTTGTACTTGGAACCAAAAACTCTTGCTCAAACAAGACAGCCTCGCTAAATTCTGCCAAATCCCCTATTCACCACAATCATATACGGTACCTAGACTTGCCAGGTGTCCCTTTTTACAAATCTTATCTACTACCTGAGGGTTGGATTTTTTTTTATTTCTTCATATACATATACATATATACATATACATATATATATATATATATATATATATATGAAAAGAATTCCAACCCTCAGGTAGTGATATACTTGTAAAAAGGGACACCTGGCAACTCTAGGCAAATGAGATATATATACATAATGCCAAAAAATACCCTGTATTTTTCAGTGTGGACCCCTTATAAAAACAAAAATGTGTATACCACATACAAATTTGAACCATATGTTAATTTTACAGAGAAATACACAGACAGAATTAACTGAAATCAATACTTTCATTTGGTACTTAGGCATCATCATCTTATTTTTCCCCCAGATGGGACTCAAGGCAGCTTACAATAGTTAGAAAAAAATTTAAAAATTAACAGTATGGAAAAGTCAAATGGCAATTAAAACATCATAGAAAGTGAAAACAGATAAAACAAATTAAAACAACAGCTAGAACACAAACTTGTTAATAGCCATTTCCTGATTGTCCACTCTGCATGTCATGAATTTTGACTGTCGTATTACTACTATTTTGAAAACCTGGCAACACTACAAATGCCTCATATCATGCTATTTCAAAGGGTCCCTGAACTTTCAGGAATTGTTAAGAAAGGGGAGCGTAGGAAGTCTGTGTAGGACGAAAAAGAGCCAAGGAACTGCTGTTCCAGAGTTCTGCTTGCTCTTCTCTATATCCAACCTCTAGAAGTTAAGAAAAACTGCCTAGGAGTTCTTTCTTCCTCTACATTATCTTTAAGCCTATATTATCTATTGGTCTATTTTATCTTTGACAGTATTTTTTGAGACTTACAATTACTTTATTAGATTTTATTATCTTACTATTTTAATTACCAGAATTTGTGTTTTCTAATTTGTCCTTTGTTTTAGGCATCACTGCAATATTGCATAAAGAATTCAATTTAGCAATAGGTTAAATATAGTTGAAAAGAACAGATTTAAAAATGAAATTACTATAGCAATGAGTACAAGGAAAATGAGATTTAGATACATGAAATAAAAATATATAATCAATATGATATATAATATGTTGAATAGGTATATGATGATAAAGGATCTGAAGAGAAATAGTAATGTAAGCTATTTGTCTTGTAATTTTTCTCTTTTTCACATTTATGTTATTCACGTGGTATTTTTGTTTTATTCTGTTATGTATTGTTCCTTTTTCTTTATAATAATAATAAAAAAAGAAAAAAGAAAAAAAGAATTCAAGTCACACATATTATAAACTAATATTTGTTAAACCTAATGGTGGGTAGAGGTCTGCTCACACTCTGAGCTAATCATATCAACGTGACATGCCAAAACACTAAGCCAGTTTTGAACCGGTCGCAGAAATATCTGATGTCTGTACCAGAAAATGCCCCATTTTTGTGATGTTGGCCCTTTAAGTAAATAAGCGCCTATTTATATTGCTGCAATACATTGTGGGTATGACTTCCTCTGAAGGCAATCCAGATATCTGAGTGGGTACAGAACATAGTGGCAAGAATGCTAATTAGAAGCTGGTATTATGATCATGTTAAACATTTACACAAGCATTGTTCTTTTTTTGTTGCCAGGTTCAGGTCAAAGTGTTAATTTTCACAGTTTCTGAAAGATCACCCTTTCCCCCATAGGCCTACCTGTGCCAAGTGATTATCAAGTATTCTGTGCGGTGGCTGACAGACTGCTGTTCCTGCGTTCTTTATGGCTGTTTATGAACACTCTTCTTAGATTAGCCTGCTGCATTCCTATTTTGTTGACTTTTCCACCCCACACAAAACATTCTGTGTTCTGAGAGTTTTAAACTTACTACATGTTTTACAGTTTTGTGTTACCACAGCTCTTCTCCTTCTCATTACATTTTTGATCTCTGGAAATTATGCCTTTGATGTTTGTTTTCCAATGTTATACATTTTATCTTGCTTTTTTAACCTTTGGATTTCAATTAGATTTTATTGTTTTTAAGTTGTGATCCTAACTGTAATTGGACAAGACAGTGCCAATAATTTTCACTGCTGAACAATTAGGCAAACTGGTTGAATCAATATATATGATGCATCTGAAGCATTCAGTGATTGCAAGATAAAAAAACAGTAATTCCTTTTGAAATAGCTATACAGATTAGGCATGTTAAAATGGGAATGAGGAAGGAATAAAGTGTAGTTTTTTAAATCTGAAAAAAAATGCTGACAGTATACTTCAGAAACAAGCTGCACATACATTAATGATGAAAGTCTGTTCTGACAACCTAAGTATTGCCTCATTTATATATTCCCTTGCTACCCAACACATGGGATTACCACAAAGGACTTTACAGAAACTACTGATGAGAGTATAATATAAAGAAAATTGTCTCAAAAGCAATTCTAAGCACTTGGTTTAGTTGTGTATATTACCTTGGGATTAATTACTCCACAGGCCCGGCGCCCATTTTTTATTAGCTGGGCTGTAAGCTTACTAGAAACAAGTTACTCATTCTAAGAACTAAGAGTCAAGGGAACAGTGCAAAAGAAAAAAAAAGTTCACATTATAAGCATGTGAGCTAATCATTTTTGTGGTTTGTTTAGTTAACATAAAAATGGTATTATGAACATAAGTAGAACATTAAAGCAGAAACCAGAAGTAGAGATACATAATACAAGCAAATTGTGCATTATTAAAAAAAAAAACCTGTAATTTAAATTGCACACACACACACATACACACAAACACACAAATACTTAAAATATTTTGTGAAAGAAAACTGGATTAAAAAAGCAGGAAGTATAGCATCTAGAGCTCAAAACTCACACACAACAATATTGTGTTAACAGACATATTATTTCAGTGCAAAACAAGGATGAGGCATGAAAAGTGATTAAAGAACAATGTCACACCTGCTTATTCAAGTGATATTCCCTGTATCTCAAGTCACAGCTACTCATTTGAATAACAACAGTGTTTCAGTTATGCTTAACCAGATCAATATAGCTGCTAACCTACCGGAAAATGACCTGATGCTTATGTTAACCCTTGACTTATCAATGAAAACCTCAAGCATGATATAATTAAACCCACATTAATCACAATAAAGTCTAATATTTCCCAATGAGAGGGTAAAATGTATGTTTAATTATTTCCAAATGGGTCCTTGAAGTGCTTAATATTAGAAAAATCACTGCTCATGTTAACAAGGCTTTTGACAGGAGAAAACTGACATGGCTAGTTAGCATCAGGAAAATGCAAACTGTTTTAAAAACACTTTTAAAGCACATCAGTAAATGTTCCAGGAAAAAAAATGCTTTTATTTAAACAAAACATACTTCTTACAATAACTAGAGAGACACAGGAGTTTTTAACACAGAAAGGTGAAAGTTATCAAACACTTAGAACTGGCAAGTGATCTCAGTGCATTTCCTTTCAAAAATCATTTTCAGTCCTTCTTTTAAAAATTCAAATATGTTCAAGCATCTCAGAATCTAGGTTTCACCTCCCATTCAGATTCTCATATAAGATCCAAAACACAGACACCAAGTCTACAGCCATATAGAATACTTTTAAACTTCTAAAATGTGTATTTGGTCCGAAGCCACCCAAAAGATAATTTTGTCTCCAGCTGTTGAAATGGAAAGAGTCCCTTTTCTCTGGCCTGCTACTGATGCACAATGGAACGGCCATGAGATTTTTTCCCCCCAGTGGACCTGCCCAGACTTTAGTACATCCTACTGAGGGAGGCCAACCTTTTCCTCCTTATTGTCCTACACGCATGCCTTGCATTTTTTATTTGCATTTTAATTTTAATTGTCTTTGTAACTGGTTGCTGTTGTCTAAATTTTTTATTGGCTTTTTTTTTTACTGTACTACTGCTCATTATGTTTTGTCTTGTACCAGTTCATTAGTTCTGTGTATTCTATTGTTAGCTGCCTTCCATATTCTGTAAGGAAAGATAGTATAGCATATAGTTACTATATAATGTTAAATTGTGATAGCACCATTTTTCTTTTCACTTCCATAACTGTATGGTTCTTGAAGGTTAAACAAATGGCAATAATTATATCCATTTTCCACAATTTACCTGGCAACATGTGCCAGGCTAGCTGATCCTTCTACCATTTTTTTCTACATTGTAAGAATCCCTCCATCTTAAAAAAAAACAAAAAAAACAGCTTGCATAGAACATCAGCAACAGCTAGCATGAAGACCAACCCATGTTTCCCATACTTAGAACTTGGGAGAACTTGGAAATTCATGTCATCACTGAACCATGAAACTCACTAGGTCATCTTGGCCCAATCACACTCTCTCAGCCTGATCTACCTCACAGGATTACATAAAGTGGGGAGAAGCAGAGCCACACTCACTGTCCTGAGCACACTGGAGGAAAGGCAGACTGTAAATGCAACTAACAAAATAGAATATCCACATATCAAGACCTGGGTATTTTTTGCTATTATGTGCCTTTACCTCAACTTTGACTTACAGCAACCCTATCATAGTACTTTCTTGGCTGGATTTATTCAGAGGAGGTTTCCCACTATTTTCCTCTAAGTATGACTTGCTCAACGGCCCCTAGGTTTCATGATTGAGAGGGTTAAATACCTGGTACCCTTCCCTGGTGGCGCAGTGGTTAAATGCCAGTACTGCGAGCCACAAGGTTGTGAGTTCGATCCTGCCCAGCTCCAAGGTTGACTCAGCCTTCCATCCTTTCACAGGTTGGTAAAATGAGTTGAGTACCCAGCTTGTGGGGGCATGTATAGAAATGTTTCAAAATACATGCTATTTGTAAGTTGTTCGCCGCCTCGATCTATATGGAGAGGCGGGATACAAATAAATAAAATAAATAAATAATAATAAAATAGGAAAACCGCATTACAGATGGATGGACTCAGTCAAGGAACACACAAACCCAACTTTGCAACACCTGCCTAGGGCTGTTGACAATGGTATCTTGGATTTACAGAGTTGCAATAAGCTGAAGCTCGATTGATGGGAATTAAGTCCCAGAGTACTAGTCCAGCACTCACCTCACTCCCTCATGGTGATTATTTTGGACTGGAAGAAGAAAGATATCCCTTTTTCCTCCGCTACATTGAGGAACAGGGCATATCATTTTACTCCTGAATGACGCTTTCTAAATCCCTAGGCTACCCTACACTAAATCATCCTGTTTAACTGAGGTGACATCCCTTGGACATGAATAAAGGCAGGCAGAACTTAGGCTCAGTGAGGAACATCTCCGAGGCACCAGAAACAGTTTTCAAGAGATGGAAGCGATTCAGAAGAGGTCCTCTTTACCCAAACTTCGATTTTGTGCCACTTTTGATCGTGTGAGTCCTGAAACGATACAAAAACCCCCCCAACAACCTGATTGCCAAAGATGAACGAGTACGAGTTTAGTAAAGAGCAACGGCTTTCAGCTCTCTGAGGGGAAAAAAAAAACTCTCTTTCTGTCTCCCTAGACGGCTTTTCTTCTCTCAGTAAAGTCGCTGAAGGGCAGAGTTTCAAGCTCCCCGTGAGGAGGAGAAGAGAGGTCCTGACAAAAAAAACCCTGCCCCTCAGTTGAGGGAGCTTCACCCTCTGGCCGGCGAGGGGGCGGTTAAAAGAGGAGCGGCCACAGACGCCCAAGGGGGCGAATACCTCAACGGCAGCATTCACCACAGGACGCCTTCAACAAGTGCGAGGGAGGGGGCGGGTGGGGGGAGGGAGGACGGGGCCCTGAAAACTGAGGAAAGAGACAGATAACGGCGAAGAGGACCTGAGGCGGGATGCGGGCAGCTGGAAGCCGAAGGTGAGCCAGCAAGGCTGGCTGGAAGAGCGGAGGAACAATGGGGATACCGCGGGGGGGAGGGGGAGGGAAGAGAGCACAACGGCTGAGTTAAACCCTTCGGAGAGGCGACGGAAACCAACCCACCTCGTCACGGCCGGCTCCGGGACAAGCCCACCCGTCGCTCCTGCGCCTCCTCTCGAAGCCGGGCCCGGCCGGCATTGGGGAAGGCCCCGGGGGAGGCGGGACAGCCCCGCCTCCCGGGCGGGAATTAGGAGGCGGTTTGCCGGGGAGGAGAAAAGGCGCCCAGGAGCGGCGCAGGGGCTCCGAGGGAGGAAAGGCCTCGCGAGTGCGCCTGCGCAGACAGGGAGGCCCGGCCTTGCGGGGGCTGTGTGGGTGGGGCGGCCGCTGGGCGGGAAATAGGAAAGCCGGGAGAGCGGGGCGGCGAAGGAGGCCCTTTTTCCGCGCCCGGTGCCGGCGGCTCCTTTTTAGTTCAGCCGTCGCCGTGTGAGAGTGTTGTGAGCTGCCCTCAAGTCGAATGGGAGACCTTCGGGTCCTGCAGACTCAGGGCCGCGGGTCCCTGGACCGAGTCTATCGACCTGCAGTTCCCTCCTCCTCCTTCCCCACTTCCTTCAACCTTACCAAGGCCATTTCCGCACTGGACTGTTATAGCGCGATGATTCCACTTTAAACATCCTCTGGAATCCTGGGGTTCGCAGTTTAGGGAGGGGCCGCCCAGTCCCTCCCGAAACTGCGAACCCCAGGATTCCAGAGGATGTTGAAAGTGGAATCATCGCGCTATAAGAGACTAATGCGGAAATGGCCCGCGCCTTACTGTCTTTTCTCGTGAGTGATGTCATATCATGATATGTCCAAAGTAGGGCAGTCTCAGTCTTCTTGGCTTCTAAGGTGGCTTGAGGTTTGGTTTGCTCCTAGACCTATTGATTTGCCTTTTCTTGAAAACCTGTAGTATTGGCAGGACTCTCAAGTTGATTCACTTCCTGTCAGCTTCCTTCAGGCCATTTCCACACTACACTCTTATAGCACGATTATTCCACTTTCAACATCCTATGGAATCCTGGGGTTTGCAGTTTTGGGAGGGGCCAGCCCCAGGATTCCATAGGATGTTGGAAGTGGAATAATCACGCTATAAGAGTGTAGTGCGGAAATGGCCTCAGTGTCCAGACTTCACAACTATACATAGAAATTGGAAATACAGTATGATGGCAAAGAAAATCCTGACTGGTACTCAAATGATATGTATTTACACTTGAAGTTAAAGGTGCTCCATGTTTAAAGAGGACTTAGTTCTACCACAGTTTAGAAGAGGATACCAGATGTCACTGCCACAACAGTTCGATCTGTTGATGTGAAGTCTTGGAAAGGCAAACCCATAGTGGAAGCTGTGGGCTCTACCGTTTTGATGTCCCAGGAATGAAATGGAAGCTTTTGAATATAAAAAATGTACGTAGAAATAAATTGATTAGTGTTAAATGTGCCTCTAGACTGGTTCCTTCTTTTTATAAGGAAACAACCTAACAGGGTTGCATCTGAAAATTGTCAGAGGCAAGAGCTGTTGTCTTTATGCCAGAAATGGGGATTGTGTGACCTGAGGGATTATGGCTGCTGCAAACCAGCAACATTTGCAGGAGGACCTCAAGTTCCCCAGCTTTGCTTTAGCCTCGGACAGGCAACTGTGCCCCTCCATATACTTTTTTGGCCCACAGCTCCCATCAGCCCTAGCTAGCATAGGCAAACAATTCAGGAGTATTGGAGTTGCAGGCCAAAAGCATCTGGAAGGCCACAGTTATGCCCTGCTTGTGAACCTCCAGTTGTGTGTGGCTGGCCATTTTGGAATGGGGGATGACTTTGACAGAACTAAATTCGCCCACCTTGGTCTGATCCAGCAGATCTGTTGTGAATGTTTTTAATTTTAACACAATGATTACTTTGTACTGGAACTGGCGGAATGTTGGGAAGGGAACTGTTCTCTTTGCCTCTGATTGAAGGAAAAAGGGATGCTGCAACTCCTCCTTTTTCCTTCCAGAAGGCAGACAAGTGAGAGAGATCAACTTTAGCCTTCCCACGAGCTGGAGGAAGAATATCATCAGCTCTTACTTCTCATGAGCCAATAAAGGGAAGCTCTTGCTTTGCACCTGTCCCTGCCATTTCAACTACAGGTTGCCCTGATATGGCAAGGATGAGAGGATGAGCCCTCTGGCCTCTCCCAGTGGCCAAAGTCCATTCCATCATTGTGTCACTTCATTCCAAGTGAGAATACCAGGAAGAGGAAATCAGTCTGTCATCAGTTGGATTATGTCTGTTGGCAAAGTCCCTGTTTCCTTCGGAAATTTTTCAGTCTGCTCTCCTTTCTATACCTTTCCCCTTCTCCCTACTTCCTTTATGTATCTTTTTCTTATTAAATTCTTTTAGTCTGAAGCCAAGACGTATCTCTCACTTTTTAAAAAATCAGTGGAAGCTGCTTTTTGAAACATTTTTGTTTCTCTGAAACTTAGATAAGCTAAATACATGACAATAAGACATTAAATAATATTAATGGATCAGCTTATAACACCCCACACTCCTGAATATGCAAAGAATGACAAGCTTTTTTTCTGCCCCTTTCCTTATCCAGCAGAACTTATTCCTGTCCACAGCCCAGGAACAAGCAGGTCAAAAGAGAGGGCGTAGAGTTGCATTGTGCCACATTAAGCTTCAAGGCCTTCTAAGAACAGAAAACAGGAATAGTGAATAACTCCATTGTTCCTCTGCAATGCCATGTCAACACAAGAGGTGAAGAATGAACACTGCTTCTTTTATTGCATCAATTACAATTAAGACCACTGAGCTCAATTCATACTTTAACTACACAGCACATACCAACAAGGCCCATGTGTTAGGGAGGAGGGGTTGAATGGTTCCACTGGGACTCCAAAATGCAGGCAGTCCCAGCATAGGTTGCACCTTCATTACAATGAAGAGGAATAATGGAAGCTAAATTGTAGATCATGCTTAACAATGTTTACAGAAGCTTGTCCACTTTTTTCTATATTCCTATATTGATAGATTCTTATAAAATTTGCTGGAGCCAATCAGAAGCAGTGTTGTTGCAGAGGAACATTCTGAACTTAGTTGCTGACCCAAGTTTTTCTCAATAACTGACAAGACATGCTCCCACCCAGCAAGGTATAACACATTGTGTACAGTTTTGGCAAGATTTGTTCGGAGAAGGTTTGTCACTGCCTTCCTCTGAGGCTGAAAGACTGTGATTTCCTCAGGTTCACCCAGTAGGTTTCCATTGCCAAGTGAGTTCGAACCTTGGATTCCCAGAGTCCTAAGCAAACACTCAAACCACTAGACCGCATCAACTCATGGTATAATTTGCTTATAACATTAAACTAGGACTTGTACTGGATCATTGAGAGGTAGATAAATTCTTGCGCATAAACTGGGGTGGAAGGGAAGGACAGCTGGCAAGAAGGATACTGTTATGCTAGAGGACATAGATCTCCTAGTTAGTAGCAGTCAGTGCTGCTGGTAAGATTTACAGATTCAAAATATATGTAAGTGAACATACATTACAGTTACTCATATCCATGCAACCATAACTGGCTATAAATACAAACCAGAAAGATAATTCTGAAAATTTTCTTAGTGAAATAATACATCTGAAAAAAATCTTTCTTATTTTTAGATGAGAGTACAAACTACCCCAACTTATCTTATAAAATTATATTTAGTTTTTTTAAATGCAGCTAATTTTCAGTTCCATTTGCACAATCTATGAATTGCTCACAGCCATCCAGTGAATCTTCAGAGCTAACTTTCATTTAAAAAGAAATCTCAGCAGTTAGCACTCACCAGAACTGGCAGCTTCCTTACCCAGCCTATTTGTGCTAGGACCTTTAATGAGTTTTAAATCTTGCTGTTCTCCTGTGTCTTTGTTTTTCAGGAATTGTAGCACGGTTAATTCAGAATATTCTTATGCGTGCAAATGCATGGACTGTGCACCAACAGCAGTTTGTGGTCTGGGCAAGGGAACACTTCATCCTACAGTGGAAGGATGAGCCCCTTCCCCTTCATGCTTGGAGCCTGGTGCTATGCACAGGTAACTGAAGTTTTGCATTAATCTATTATTTATTGTTGTGTTATATATTTTAAGACCCTATTCTTCCAAGGAATTCAAGGTGGTATGAATAGCTCCCTTCTCATTTATTTTTACAATAAACTTATGACTTGGTTACTCTGAAAGATGGTGACTTCCCCAAGTCAATCAATTAATTTTGTGAGCTGCACGGTTCAATCATGTCTCTCTGATTATTCACCAAATGTTGATGTTCACGCTATCCTCTTTAGGAAAGATATAAGGAAATATTAGCTGATTGTAGTACAAAGTGTTTCCATTCAGAATGACAACCAACCACCCTTGCCTTCTTCCATTTCACCTCCTTGTCTCCCCAGTTTTCCACATATATCCCTTCCAGCAGACATTCAGCAGTCTGTAGCCACTGAACATAATCAGTCTGTATTTTGCTATTTAGGAGATATTTGCACCCTTAGGGGTTTTTTTTTTCTTGAAGCACTTCTGAATTTTTATAAATCTTACTGTTCTCCTGAAGTTATTGCTCCTGTTGCTCAATGGTATCATTTGGCTAAAATGCTGTCAGCTGAGTTTGCTATCAGAATGAGTGATAATTAAAAGAAATCAGTGTGTCCATGATATTATCAGTGCCTGGGAAATAAAGTACACAGGTTGTACAGGTATTATCACTACCTGATAAATAAAGTACACAGAATACTCACTTTCTATTTCAACTGTAAAACATATATCATCTCCAACTTGTAATTAATTCTAGATCTAGATATGGAAATTCTGCATCCTTTTCCACCTGTGTTTCCTTTAATCTGCCATTAGGGACAATGATATCTTTGCAGTTTTACCTAAGTGAATTCAGCTTTCCAAGTGATAGCATTGTTTCTTGCTAGAGGCTTTTCACTTACCCTATTTACATAGACACACAACACAATTACACAATAGCTGTCTTGTTTATGATAAAACTGAGAATGGAACAAAAGGATAAGAATGCTAATCAGCAAATAGAGCAAGACACTGCCTATGACAAGACAACAAGATAATCAGATTGTGAACTGCAATTTAACTGCACTTCTGAAATGAATTCGCATTATATTTGGGCTATGCTTTTCCATAACGTGGAATTGAAAAGGCTTATGTGTCTGTGAATTGAGGACCCTGACCACTGACATGGCTTTGTCTTTTCATCCTCTGTTCTCCCTTATAGAGGAGGCAGTTCATGTAATATTCATATCTCACAGCATTGGGTCCCATATTAGGAAAAAGGTAGGATATAAATCGAATAAACAAAAAGGTAGATAAAATATTTTTTAAAAAAATTACAACCCTGCCAACTTCATCACTTCTGAATCGCAGTCTAAAACCTTTGGTGACCCTTCCAAAGTCCACTTCTTATGAACTAACATTGTATGAATTCAGCAGTACTTAATATGTTAACTGTCTGAGGCTGAAGCTAGTTGTTATCATCTTGCAAGCAACATGGTCTTAGGTAACAACAAGTCATCTATATATTCACACTATTCTAATAAGATTGTTGCACTGCTATAGACCATTTCTCAGAGTAATGAGAATTCCAGAAGAGTGAGCGTGCACGCTTTCAGTTTCTTTTGAACAAAGTACCTGGAGACTTAATTAGCAGTTGGTAATGTTTCATTTGAGAGCCAGTGTGGTATAGTGGTTTGAGCATTGGGCTATGACCCTGGAGAACAGGATTCGATTCTCTACTTGGCCATGAAAACCTGCTGGGTGACCTTGGGTGAGTTACACACTCTCAGTCCCAGAAAACCCCATGAGAAGTTCACCTTAGGGTCTCCATAAGTAAGAAACAACCTGAAAGTACATAATGTCCATTTGTTTTTAAAGATATAGGTTAATCCCAATTTACAGCAGCCATTATTGGCTTCCCAATACTTGAATATTTCCTGTGGCTTCAGATCCACACAAATAATAAAAACAGGCAAGTTTGGCAAGTTGAACTCAGTTTGGTATATCACAAGTTGTATATGTCTGTCCTAGTGTTCTGGAAACAGTGAGAGAGAGTGACAGAATTTTTACTGCAGCTACACTTCCAATAACTATAATAGATAGCTCTAGCATTCTGGAAATTGTAGTCAAAGAAAGTAACTTTTACAAGGTCTGGAAACTGATGCGTGGTTAATGTTGTGGGTGGCAGTGAGTTTCTTGCTGTGTGCCACTGTGTTGTCATGGACAACTTCAAGGATGAGGTCACCAGCCATTTAAGGTAGATTCTAAAACTAAGTGGGGAACCCATGGCCTTCCAGATGTTTTCAACTCCCAGCAGCTCCACCCACCATTGCCAGTGATAAGGAATTGTGGTGATGGTAATTTACAACATCTGGAGGGGAAATTTTCCATACTCTTTCCTAAAATATATCTTTTGGAGGAAGGCCTGGTGTAGATGTGGAATTCCAGATACAGAGAATGAGGAACAGTTATATTTAAATGGTCTAAAAATGTCTCATTTCTCCTGTTTTGCTCTACTAAAGGTCTGTACTGAAGCAGCCTACCAAACGGAGGCTGTGGTTGCTGCATTTCATTTCTGCTTCGTGTTGCAAGGCAACACTGTCAACAGTTAATTATGTTATCACTCAGCATCCTTTACGGAGGTGGGCAGCTGCAGGAAGCTGTTGTCTCTAGGCACTTAAATGGCTTAAATGTCATCCCAAATAAGTTTTAAACAAAGCCAATACAAAATATTGTTTACATTTCAAATATAGCAGAACTCCCATGCATTATATGGCAGTTATCAGAGTGTTTGAAGTATCTCCCATATGCCTCTGGGCCAACTTTGTTCTTCTGAAGGCTAAACTCTCATTTTCCTGAACTTCTGGTTGTACTGATTTCATATGCCTTCAGATACTCTTGAACCAAAATGATTATAATGTAATACATTCTTAAACATTAGGTTTATAGATATAAATTAAGTTGCTCATTTTGCCTCCTGGGGCAGCTGATGACTTCCATGTCAATGGGGCACTTTATTTATAAATTTGATTTACATCTCTCCTTTCACCAAATATAAGACTCAGGTAATCCAATCAGGTTTTAGACTGAACTTCAGAAGAGCTATCCAAGGTCTTGAACCTCTTTGAAGGATATGATTTAGCATCTTGGATAGTGGTCTTAAAGTTCTGACCAAAATCTTGGAGTGTATTCATCACCTAACTGAGGCCACTAGCCACTACTGCTTCAACGCCTGAGGGGGAAAACAGGGCGTAACTATGAAGTAATAAAAGTATGTTGGGGTACTGTAGTACAGCTTCTAGTTTGTTGTTTGAGGCAGCTGCCTCTCCTCCAGGTTAGTGTTTTGGTTCCTTTAAGGTGGAGACAAACTATTTGTGTCCCTCCAGATGTTGTTGGACTGCAGCTCTGATCATTTCTAGCCAGCATAACCGATGGTGAGAAATGATGAGGGTTCTAGTTCGCCAACATCTGAAAGGGGCACAGATTGCTGAATCCTGTTTCATTTCTTACATTCATTTTAAATATTGATTTTGTCCCAGTACTGAGACTCAAGATGGCTCACAACTTGATTAAAAACAATTAAAAGCACAGTTATGACATGAAAACACAATTAAACACACTGTAACATCAGAACAGGGATTTGTAACATCCAAGAGTTAACAGATACACCAGTCCCTTTCTGTCCAGTTACTCTGAAGGGCCACAAACCTCTTTTTTTTCTTTTTTTTTCTTTTCTTTTTTTGGCTAAGAAAGTTCTCAACAGCACCAGATGCCTGTAGGCAGAGGTGGGTACAATTCAGCCTACAATTCTTCAAAAAGCCATCCAAAGCCATTTTTGATATCCTAGGCCCTCTGGAGTTTCCCTGTTGCCTCTTCTGTACCAGGATCCCCTCCCAGAAAACCCCAGAACAGCTGTCTTGTGTATACATAGGGTACAGAACATCCCAAAACCCAACCTTTCTGTTTTTTGATCAACTTTCATGTTGAATTTTTATGGTCTTTCCAAGCCTGGTGTGATCCATGCATAATCCAGAGTGTTAAAAAACTGCCCTCTGGATTGTCTAAAATTGCCTACCTCTGCTCTTTGAGATACAATTCACTATATTATTTCACCCTAACTCTGTTTTGAGCCCAGATAAAACTTTTTTAAAAAATGGAAGAGACTCACCATCCCCAAGCCTGAAACAAGTCCAGGGCTGTGGAAGAGAGTTCTACAGTCTGAGAGCATCCACTGAGGAGACCATCTGTCACATCCTCACTGTACATGCCTGTAAAGGTGACAGGAGGGAGAGGAAGACATCCGCTAAAAATTTTAAAACCCAGATAGACTCAGGTGAAGTCAAGTGTTCTTCTGTCCCCAAATAATATATAGCATTATAATTCGCTATAATCAGCATTTTCTATTATGCCTGAAAACTGACTCATAATAAAATCATTTTTTAAAAAAACCTGACTCATAGTCAATGATGCTTGCATAATATGTGCTTTGTGTTTTCCCTAAGTAACCGTCCCTCCACGTTTAACTTTTGTGGATTTGATTATTTCCAGATTATTTGCTGTTACCTCTACTACTGCCCAATGCCCTTTTTAATAGGGGCTTATAAGTCTTGCCTCACTTTCACAATATCTTTGAAAGCCTTGAGAGACTGAGAAAAGCTGCAAGACACTACAAAGATGAAGTAAGGCTTGTAAGTCCCTATTAAAAATGGTTTAGGGCAGCAGCAGAGGTGGCAGCAAACTCTAGCAGCTGCTTCTGCATTGCAAAGTGCACTGCCTCAAAGGCAAAACTGTGCAGCTGGCATACTCCCCACTGTGGGTTCAAGTGTATTGCATAGATTCAATTGTACTGTGTAGTATACATTTGAATCCATGTTGGATTGATTCTATAGATCATACTTTTTGTACATGTTAAATAAGTTTGGGGAAGCTAGAGATATTTGCATTTTTTCCACTTTCATGAGGTCTTGTGCATTTAAACCCCATGGAGGCGGAGGAATGACTGTACGTGGTTCCAGACAACAGTCTGTCTGTTGCACTTCAGAGCATTGAAGATTCCACCACTTTCCAAAGGCAGCTCCATGCAACTGTAATCTAAATGGGATGTAACTAAGGCAGACATCATTGTGGCCAGATCAGACTGCTCCAGGAGCTGGCACAACTGATACACATCTGCAAATGTTTTTGACTGGGAAAGGCCTGGCATTATAGGACTATGGTAAAGAACATATTTGCCTGGCATGGTGTAGTGCTCTAGGTCTGGTTAGAGATTGAAAAGAGAGACTCAGGCCCTTTCCGCATTCGGTTATTAAGGCGGGCCAATCTGTCTTGTCACGGAGGTCTTCTGCACATTGGAGCGGACTAGGTTCGGTTTATTTACCTTTGTTCCGCATGTAATTTCGACTAAATGCGCCCCCATGTGGTGGTAAAGCGCACTATTTGAAAACCGGAAGAATTTTCCAGATCAATTCAATTCATACTTTCACAGTGATGCAGACACGTACATTCGCACCAATGCAAATTGGTGGTCAAGGGAAGGCTCATGGGAGGGGTCAGGGGGTAGTATGGACTTTCGCATGTATGCAATGACGTACTAAACCATGCAAAAAAAGGGGGAGGACCAATCACAGCTGATGGAGTGGGGTGAGGGGAGTCGTGGGAGTGGCCACGGTGGAGGCAGTGTGGATTCATGAACTCGTACTCCTCCGAATCAGAATGGAACATATGCAGTAGCTGTGCAGAAGGAAATGAGGGAAAGTCCACCTTGTTTCAAGCCCAGAAAATCCGGTAAGAAATGGCACGAACCAATTCACCAGCCTTGTGCGGAAAGGGCCTCAGAATCAAACTTCTACTCAGCACTGAAACCCACTTAGTGCCTCAGCCTGTCATTTTCTGACATGCATGCTTTAATCACATGTTTATGTGTGTGTTGAGGAGACTGTTCTTGGGTTTCTGGGAAGGAAGACTAAAAATAAAGACAAGGGTACAACAATGCCATGAACAAATTTTAATGGGACAGGAAGTGGAAAAAACATGGCTTTCTTTACAAGGCTTCACTGTTCCATTGTGTTCTGTAGCCCTCTTCTGGCCTCAGCTGTTACTTCTCTAAGGAAGCTTGAAGGGCTTCTGGAGCACATTTTGCCCTTTTCCTATGTAACTGGCTGCACCTGATCTCTCTTGAGCAGCCAAGCTTGCAACTACATGTACAGTAACTAGAAACAGTCAACACAAATAGAACATATCCTTTACTGAAGGCTGTATGTGTGTGGGTGCCACTGTATGCTAAATTAGAGCAGCACATGAATGGAGAGGCTTTTGGGATTCATATGAACATTGTTAGTTTATCTCTTTGTAGCTATCAGCATCTGACAAAAACTTATGTTAGGCAAAACAAGTCTGTTTTCCTCAGTACCCTTGTTCATTTTTAGCAGTAATCATAGGGATGAATCTTGTTCTGTTTGTTCACATAAATCAGCCTTCATTACAGTTTGTGAGGACTTTGTGTTTGATACTAGCTGTTTGATCACAAAATGAAGGTCTGGCTCCCTTTTCCTCCATATCAGTGCAACTGAAACCTGCCTTAATTAAGGACAGAATAGTCCTGCTGATGGGTGGGAGATAAAGAGGCAACAGAACAGCCTTATTGCAAAGCCTATCAGGCTTTTGGTTCTCAGACGCCTTTTTGAAAACAGGCCTATCCTGAGACAATGTTGTGCTGGATTTGCCAGGGCTCTCCCACTCCAGATGGGAGACCCTCATGGAGGAAGTACTGCTGGGGGTATACTGGGGGTCAGCTGCCAGATTCAGGGATGGGTTAGGGTAGAGAAGAGGAACAAAAGGATAAGAGGCTTGGTGGAGGTGTGGTGGTGAAGCTCAATGGACAAGGAAGACACTCACATGTGGCTGAGGAGAGAAGGTAAGAAAAGGCATGATGGCAGAGGAGGGGCATGGTGACATGAGGTGAGAGAAAAGGTAAAAAAGGGTAAGATGAATGGGACCGAAGAGCAGTGATACAGAGCAAGACAAGAGGGACCGAAAGTGGGCTAAACAGTCACAGTGTGATTGAAGGGATGCAACGTGAAGTGAAACAAGGGGTGGGAAGGAAGACAAGGCCACAGAGTGCAAGAGAGAGAGAGAAGCAGCAATACAAAGTGAGGCAAGTGGTGGAAAGAGGCTGAGAGGCTGTGATGTCATGGGCTTTGTATGTAAAAATGTTGTTTAATTTACTCTCTATATATGGGTAAGCAGCTGTCAGGAGAGGTAAAAGAATGAAAAATTGAGAGTGAGTGATGATTGGTGGAAGGCCTAGGGGGATTTGAGTAAGGTTGGAGAATGGCACTTAGAGTGACACTTGATATAGTCAATTACATTAGTATGAAAAAAGAAAGGAAAGAGGGAGTGAAGTGAAGATTCAGCTTAACAGACTCAGTGAGTCAGGTTTAGGAATAAATGAGGGGTTTAAGAGTTTGAATTAACTAGAAGGAGAGTGTGTAAGAGATTGTGACCTTGTTCTAAATGTATTAAATACATAATCTATTTTATTATATTCAATTTCTGTTAATATTGTGCATTCATACACTTTTGGCCTCCTGGAACACTATATACTATAAAGCTTGGATTCAGTCTGTGATAGCAGTTGTGAATCAAGAGCGCTGGGGTCTATGGAGATAAGCTGCATAATATCTCACACATGGGTACCTCTAGGAAGTCCCCATAAGTTGGTGGCTACAGCAATAGGCCGAAAAAGGTTCCTACATTGGTGGCAGAGGTGGTGACAAAGGAAAGCCCTCACTCTCAGTGGTAACAGTGAGATTTGTGGAACTCAACACATCTGATGGCAGCAAAGGTTTAGGCACAGCCTTAAAGCTGGTGAAAAAAGCAGTGGGTTAAGCTGTGAACCTTCACAGAAGCATGGCAGCAAGATTCAAGGGAGGTGTAGGCTCCATAAGATGAGTCAAGACGGGAAAGAAAGAATGGGAGGCCAGCAATGTAGTATGGTGACACAAGAAGAAGAGAGAGTGAGAGGCACAGTGGCAGGGTACGTTGATGAATGGCCAGGCAAAGGATAGCATTGGGCACAGCTGTAGCAGTAGTGTGAAGGGGAAGAGAGGGAAGGTGATAAGCTTGGTAACAAGAGCCCTCCAGGAGAGGAAGCTGTAGAGTTCAGAATTTCTGGCACTCCACTGCTTGAAGCAACTGCTTTATTCTGTGTGATGTACTGGCCAAATCTGAATAACATTTAGCATCTTCAAAGTAGAGTGCCCCCTCAACTTTCATGAGAGTTTGGGGCAGAGACCCCTTATGAAAGTAAAAAAAACCCAGCAAGTAACCCTCCTGCCCAAGTGAATGCTCCCTCTCCCATTCCCTTCCCAGGCTCCCCCCACCCTCATTCACTTGTCATAGCATTGTAGAGTTGGAAGAGACCCCAGGGACCATCGAGTCCAACACCCTGCTATGCAGGAACACCCATCAAAGCATTCCCAACGGATGGCCATCCAGCCTCTGCTTAAAAACCTCCAAAGAAGGAGACTCCACCACACTCCAAGGCAGCATATTCCACTTCCTGAGGTTCAAGTGGAATCTCCTTTCCTGCAGCTTGAATCCATTGCTCCTTGTCCTAGTCTCTGGAGCGGTAGAGAACAAGCCTGCTCCCTCCTCAACATGACATCCCTTCAAATATTTAAACATGGCTATCATGTCCCCTCTTAACCTTCTCTTCTGCAGACTAAACATACCCAGCTCCCTAAGGCGTTCTTCATAGGGCATGGCTTCCAGACCCTTCCCCATTTTGGTTGCCCTCGTCTGGACAAGTTCCAGCTTGTCAACATCCTTCTTGAATTGAGGTGTCTAGAACTGGACATAGTTCTGGACACAGTGCACACTGCCTTCCAGATTCCTGGGTAATAAGGAAGTGAATGGGAGGGATGGCAGCCATGCACCTTCATCCTTTCTCCCCATTCCCATTCACTTGATTTTGCACAGCTGCACTGCCTTCCAGGCAATAGGTAAGTGAATGGAAGGGAGTGGCAACCACACTTACATTTCACCCAGGCATGCTGCCTTCCAGGTACCTGGGCAATAAGCAAATGAAGGCATGAGCTAGGACTGCCCCTTGCCATTCACTTGCATTTTGCCCAGGTCCATGGAAGGAAAACATGTGCACCGGGCAAAAGACAGGGGAATGGGGGGGTGGAATGGGGGAAGGCAAGTCAGCACCTCATGAATAACCAAGTTCACAAAGGTCAACCTACAAATGTGAAGGGAGGATTGTATCCTTTAGACTACAACACTCTTTAACTCTTGTTTTCCTAACAGCATTCTAAATCAGATCAGCATGAGTATTCCCATTTTGCATAATGTTGGCCTGAAACTTAATTGTTGTACAGTGTGGGGACTCCATAACGTTTAATGTGTTACTTCATTCAGTTTTTTTAAAAATTGCATATCTTCCTCAGTTGAACTACATACACCTTGTTCCTGAAGGGCGGTATGACTCTATGGGTGGAAACTTTCCGCTTTTAAAATGGATGTTTGCAACCATTATCCTCATTGTTCTTGAATAGTCTGTACGTATCTGGAGTATACTGATGGTTTCTAGGTCTGCAACCTTTTTCTAGTTGTTGAATATGAAACAGGTACTTACAGGTACTTACAACCTGTTGTTGTTGTTGTTGTTGTTGTTACTATTAGTTTGCATTAGGAATGTAAATCCTTGACTATTTCATTCTTACATGTTAGTGCCAACAATAAAAGTAATTTTCACCCTGATGTGACAGAAAATGAATATTCCTCTGCAATATTCACTTTGTATTCAAACGTGCCAAAGTGTTGTGTAGGAATTATTCTGTGGAGAAAAATGTACGCACATAAAAAACTTGTCTGGGCCAAAAACTGGTTTCTTCTGCAGAAAGCAGTGTTTTCTGTGCAGGAAACACTCCCCCTCCATGTTTTTCTCCATGACTAATTCCTGTACAACACTTCAGGACATTGAATATCAGAAGAAAATTATGCAAAATTTGGTGCTGGTCTATTAGTCTTCCTGACTATTGGGAAACATTTTTCATGCTAGGAATAAATAATTCAAGTATTATGCTCATTTCTGATTTGCTTACAACCCATTGTTACCACAGTTTCTGACCCGGACTTGAGGGATATTAGATATCACTTTGATATCAATAATTTGGCCTTCTTTACCTATTCCTCTCCACGTGTCTGCTAGGTCCCCCAGACACGTTCACAGACAGGCACGGCCACTAATCGTTGTAATATTCCAAACAATACAAGCTGGCCAGAAATAGCCGTCCCGCCACTTCAGGAGACCTCAAAGGCAAGTACTCTATTATGTATGTGCGCTACTTACAAAGAACTCCCTGCCCCAAGCAGGCAGCTTGCTTAGAAGAATCCTCATCTGTCAAGCACTCTGCGTTTGCATGCTGTCTATTGTCAATTCGGACCTAACTCAATCATGCTAAATTCTGACCTTTTGGAGGCTTTGCCTCCAGCCCAAAACTCATTGTTTTCCCCAAGTACGGACTAGCCTGCGGCCACATTTTCCCCTATAAAAATCCCTGACTTTGAGAGCTTCTTTGGATCGCTCCCGACTTCCATCCAGCCTTGCTGCCGCTTTGCTTGACGAGCCTTCCCCTCAGTCCCACGTATTGAGACTCCATACCTCCGAACTTCTGCTGCAGACTACCCGGGCTTCAGGACAGGTGTAGTATTACCCAAACCAACAACTCCTCTTAAAAATCCCTCTATCCCACTCCAACCTTTATTTCTATAGTTATCTGTGTGACTGTGCTGCATACACTGTTTGATTGTATTTTAATAAAGACCACAATTATTATTTCACTTCCCTTTGCTCCTTGACTTGGCCTGACCCCGTAGACATTGGGTGAAAGATCTCGCTCCGTTGCCCTGCCTCTCATATTGCTAGCTTGTGCTCTTGGCTAATTTCCCCAACTTATATAATTGAGAGCGCATTTAGGTGTCCCTCCCGGGACCCCTAGAAAACAGGGTAACACCATCTACATGCTTTGGACATGCTGCATGTGTCTCTGACAACTTTTCTTCCTCATGCATGTCTGACTTTTCTGATGCCTCAAGCAGGCTCCCAAACTCTTCATTCTTGGGAAAGCTATACTTCCAAATATTTGCATCTCCTGCAGCTGTTAAAAGTGCAGGATGGTTAAAAAAAAGTGATGAAGAAAGGTGTTTCTTGGAGGGCACATGCATCTTGGATGAGTGGAAACTTGTCATCTAAGATGCAGGTTGTGCATCTCTGTGTTACTGGTGAAGAATCTAAGAAAACACCACTGTTTATTTCCTTCCAGAAAGCAAGTATGAAAGGCATGATTTTGAATGGGAAATTAGTGAGAGGGGCCTGATCTACCATGCAATCTGCATAATGTGCAATAATTTGCATAATTGACATGATATGCAAATAATACTGCCCAAATTTGGGAGTCTAGAATATGGCAAGCTCATCTTTTATGACCTTAGAGTTGAAATTTGGAGAATAGTGATAGTTTTCCTTCCTGACCCAGTTATGCTGAACGCTCTGTTTTCTCAAGCTCCTCCAGCGAAATGGCCAATTTGTCTAGGACTCATTTTCCATGTTGGGAGCCCATGTTCTGGCATGTATAGATGATTAGCCTATTTATGCATAATAGCCATATAGGTACAGCCAATCACACAAGTCTTTCCAAATCCAACTGGTATGCCTTGACTTTACATAATGTCAAAATTCACATAACCAAGACTAATCCGTTTTTTTTTCTGCCCAAGGTGAAGAAGAAGTCTCACACTTCACTCATGCTGTGTGCAAAAGACAACTGGGATAGTAGTTAAATCTTTCTTGGGCACTGGTGATGAGGGAGCATCTTTCACTGTGCCTGGAAGTTAGGCTAGCTTGGAGGGTAGAAGGCCCACCAATTATTTCCTTCGTCGCTTTCTTTTCACCCCATACATTTTCTACCTGAGGCAGCTGCCTTACTCTGCCAGATATTCAGGCCAGCCCTAAACATAAGCAAAACTCTCTGCTGCCTCCTTCTGCCCACTTTAGTTTTCAAGGGGTATTTCTATTCCATATCTGTCCTGGCCTTCATAAACAATACTCTTCTTACAGATAATAGGGAACATGAAATAAAGAAGGGGTTCAGGAGCCTGTGGCCTTCCACCTGTTCTTGAACTACAGCCTCCTTCATCCTTGCCCAATGGCTAAGCTGTCTGGGGTTGAGGGGGATTGGAGTCCAACTAACATCAGGTTTCCCACTCTGATATGAGGAGCTATATTTTCACCCACAACATGAGTCAGCAGTGTGAACATGAGTCAGCAGTGTGACATGGCAGCCAAGAAAGCCAACACAATTCTTGGTTGCAGCAATAGGAGTATGGTGTCTAGATCGAGGGAGGTAATGGTACCACTCTATTCTGCATTGGTTAGGCCTCATTTGGAATACTGTGCCCAGTTCTGGGCACCTCAATTCAAGAAGGATGTCGACAAGCTGGAACGTGTCCAGAGAAGGGCGAGCAAAATGGTGAAGGGTCTGAAAGCCATGCCCTATGAGGAGTGGCTGAGGGAGCCGGGTATGTTTAGTCAGCAGAAGAGAAGCTTAAGAGAGGACATGATAGCCATGTTTAAATATTTGAAGGGATGTCATGTCAAGGAGGGAAGGGGCTTGTTTTCTCCTGCTCCAGAGACTAGGACAAGGAGCAATGGATTCAAGCTGCAGGAAAGGAGATTCCACTTGAACCTCAGGAAGAACTTCCTGACAGTCAGAGCTGTCTGGCAGTGGAATATGCTGCCTTGGAGTGTGGTCGAGTCTCCTTCTTTGGAAGTTTTTAAGCAGAGGATGGATGACCATCTGTTGGGAATGCTTTGATGGGTGTTCCTGCATAGCAGGGTGTTGGACTCGATGGCCCCGTGGTCTCTTTCAACTCTATGATTCTATAATTCTATGAACGACCCCTGTCAAAAATAATGCCGAGGCATAATGAAGAAGCATAATACAATCAGCCCTCCACATTTGTTCGGGTTATGGAGCAGGACTGCGCCCCCCTAAAAAAAGTGGAAAAGCCAAAAATATCTAAATGTCTGTGTGTGTGTGTGGGAAGGGGACTGAGGCATGGTGGGGAGGGCAGGCACCCAGGGTCCAAACCAGGTCAGGGAAAAGAGAAGAAAAGGTGCTGGGTCTGCACGATGGTCCAAAATTCCTCTCTTGTCCATTGTCACCTCCACGCCCTAGGGAGGGCCAGCTTTTTCTGAGAAACAGGCAAATGAACAAAAGACGTTTCTTGATTCAAAAGGCTAGGCCAGAGGCCAGATTTATTCAGTACAAAAATATAAAAATACAGACATCTGCAGATGGGTGCCAATGAGATCTTGGAACCAAGAATGGGGCCTGGCAAGGCCTTTTTATCCAGGTGGCTACATACACTCCCACTACAGCATTTTCTACCAATTACAGGCCACCTGCCCCATATTAGGTTAAAGTCCAGAAACTTCTACCCATATAAGGGGATGTCCAGGGAACAGGTAACAGAAGGTTTCCTCCAACCACAGACTACATTACCAAATAAAGTTATGTCCAGAGATGGAGGTCCTACAGGTGAGGTAGTCATCATGTGACAGACATGGCAGACATGGGAGGGGCTAGTACTCCTGTGTATGTGACCAACTTCTAGCTGATAATGGAGATTGTCTTTCCTCCACTCACACATCTCCTTCCTTGGATGTTTGGAGAGGGTTTGTGTTGCTGAGAAATTGGACTGTGATCCTGTCCTCAGCTGGTCAGGCAGTGGCTGGTGGAGGATGATTAGAAATGGGTTTTTTAAAGGGTTGCATAGCCTAATTGGAGCTGCTGAGAGCAAAGATTCTCCAGAAAAGAAGCGTTTGGGGAAGCAGGGGGTTGAGAAACTTGCAATTAATCAAGTCTGTGAAATTGAAACCCACAAATGTGGAGGGCTGACTGTACTCCTATATGCGGTCATGAGAAACTCTGCTGTAGCAGTTCTAACTATAAAACATGGCCTTTTATGTCCTATAGCTAGGCTGAAATTGTTTGAGGATTTCCCAGGGGGTAAAGTACTAGAAAAATGTTGTTCTCCTCGGATCATTTTCACCCTGATCCATTTCACCAGTTGTAAATAAGATGGAGAATTTGGGCACAATTATAGCTCTCCTCCTCCTCCTCCTCCTCCTCCTCCTCCTCCTGTACTTTGAGAAAGAAAATTAACTAATGAGATTCCTTGTACAAAACCCCAGATTCTGGGGGTCTGAAAGAGTGATTTCAGCTCAGCAAAGGGCCTTCAGAAGGAAGCAAACATCTCAGTCTCTTATTTCAAATAGATCATACCCCAGAATGAATTGCTCTGTGTTTGGAATTCTTTTTGAAGCATGTCAGGCTTCAGCATGATATCAAGATTTCTCTAAAACAAAGAGACACATTACTTAAAACATGGATTAATCAAAGGGGGTAATGGCTCAGACAAGCACCCATTTAAGAAAGGTATCACAGTAGCCAATCCATCACCCTCACCTGAAAGGTGACATTTCCTGTCTGTAATGCATTGTTTCCCAACTGCAAGGCCACATACTAGAAAAGACAGAATTTTGACTAGGGGATATTCAATATTCAGCTGAAGTAAACTTGGTGATGATAGATGATGGTGTTCACCAGAGGTACTGGGTACAAAATTTGACAAGGAGAGATTTGTTAACCCTTGCTCACCTAGGTCAAAGAATCAATAGTGGTTTCATTTTTGACCATACACAGGTAGATCTCAGCAGGGCTGTTGTACAGATTTGGCTATTTCCTGATGGCAAGATTCTCTATTCTGCCTTGACATCAGCAGTGTCTAGTCTTTCCCATGTTGGTAGAACAGTGAATCTGCTATGAGTCAGAACTTTCAGGAGCCACTGAAGGTGCTGAACCCTATTCTCCAAATAGTTTCAGCACCTTAAGTTTGAAATTCAAACTAAAACAGAGCAGACTTAGGGCATTTCCAAACTATACTGTTATAGTGCTATTAGTCCACTTTCAGTGTCCTATGGAATCCTGGGGTTTACAGCTTAGGGAGGGGCCTTTAGAATTCTCAGCCAGAGAGCTCTTTGGCCTCGATAAACTACAAACCCCAGAATTCCATGGGATATTGAAAGTGAAATAATAGCACTATAACAGCATAGTGCAGAAATGGCCTTACCTCCCCACAGATATAACAGTACTGCTCCCGGAAAGGCAAGTTGCTGCAGTGGCCACAAATGCCTTTGCTTCACTCATTCCTGGGTAAGGTAGATCTGGCCACAAAGGTTCATGCCTTAGTTACCTCCCAATGAAGTCTGCTGTAATGAACTCCAGGTAAGGCTGTCCTTGAAAATTGTTCAGAAGCTGCAGCTAGTGCAAAATGCAGTATCCAGACTGGTCTTCGGCATGCATTTTAGAGACAAGAACTACAGTGACATCCAATTTGCTTCCAAGCTCAATTCAAGGTTCCAGTTTTGACCTACAAAGCTCTAAACAGCTTGGGTGAAGGATATCTGAAAGATTGCCTCCTCTCATTTGAGTTTGTCCAAAAATTGAGATCCTCAGAAGAGGCCCTCTTGTGCATCCCAACACTTTGTGAAATTAAGTTGGTACATACATGTAACAGGACTTTCTCTGTGGCAGCATCCTGACTGCAGAACTCCCTACACAAGGGAATTAGGCTGGTTCCATCTGTTTTGAACTTCCAGTGGGCAGCCAACACAGTACTGTTCCACATGGCCTTGATTGTTTGAAAGAGTTCTGATTGTCTTAAAATTGTGTTTTAAGATTGTTTTTAGACTGCCTTTAAAGCATTTTAGAGTATTTTAATATTTTTTAAATGTTCTGTCTTTGTACTGTTTTAATTACTTTTATTTGTTCATCACCTTGGAAACTTTTGTGGGCTGGGAGGCAATATAGAAATATCTTCAATAAATAAATAGGTAGATAGATAAGAGAGTCACAAGTAGCCACTAAATCTCTGGAGAATTTTGCTTACTCTTTTTTAACATTCAGGAAATTATCAGGCTTTCTAATTTCACTACGTGTTCAATAGAGTGGAGAATTTTTTTCTCCATTCATCCTTCATTTTTCCCACTCATTGTTCCATTCTTCCAAAATTTTGTACTATAAACTTTATGAAGTGCCATTTATTTTAATCAGCAACTTTCTGAGGTTCCTGAACCTCACAGGAGTCGGCAGGAACATTTTTGCTAAGAGTCTCACAAACCTAATTGGGAAGGCTTTAAACTAAGTTATGTGGGGGAGGGAGACAGTATTCTTAAGGGCAGGAGTTCATCAAGTGTTGGAGATAATATCCTGAATGTTATTGGGAGAACTAGGTGAATAGTTGAAAAAATAGGTGAATAGGTGAAAGAACTTAAATAAGCAGCTGGGGGAATGACTCATGATCATAGATATCTCTACAATAATGCACAGAACATGTGAAATAAACAAGGTGAACTTGAATTTGTAACACAGCAAAACAAATAGGCATCACTGAAAGTTAGTGGAATGAGTCTCATGATTGGAATGTAGTAATAGAAAAATATAACCTATTTCAGAGTAACAGACCAAACAGAAAAGGGGGAGGAGTAGCTTTATATGTCAAAGATGTTTATACCTATGAAAAGATGCATCACTTAATGGATACAACAGTGATGTCATTGCTGGGGTCTACTACAGACCTCCCAAGTCAGACTGTGAACTTTGAATGATACCTGCCTGGAACAGATGACCAAACATTCAGAAAGAGAGATGTAGTATTAAAGGGAGATTTCAACTATCCTGATATTTGTTGGAAATTAAACTGTGGCAAGAATACAAGGTTCAACAAATTACTCATTTGCCCTGCAAACAGTTTCATTGTCTAGAAGGTCTAAGAGAAGACTAGGGGATCAGCAATTTTAGACCGAATCCTAACAATCAGTGATGCCCTATTTAATGGAGCAGAAGTGGTGAGATCCTAAGGTGCAAGTGACCAAGTTCTCCAGGAAAATGTTATACAGCGGAAAGGGGAAGCCAGACATAGTCAGACATACATTCTAGATTTTAAGAAGGCTGAATTCAGTAAACTTAGGGAAATACTGCATATGATCCTGTGGTGAGGAATACAAAAAGAGGGGAATATACAAAAAAGAAGGGAGTTCGTGATGAATGGGAGTTTCTTAAAAGTGAGTTATTGAAGGCAAAATTGCAAGCAGTTCCAAACAGTTCCAAATAGCAGGAACATTTCTGCCAACAGTCTTGCAAAATGGATCAGGAGGTCTTTAAACTGAGTTTGGCTGGGGAGGGAAACAGTATTATTCAGGGCAATCATTCAGCATGTGCTGGGAAAAATAGCCCAAATGATATAGATAGAGCAGGCCAAGTAGTACTAGAGACCAACAGTGGGAGGAAACGTAACTAGTACAGGACTTCCAGGAAGTGCACATGGTCTTAAGTGCCTCTACACTAATGCACAGAGCATGGGAAATAAGCAAGATGAACTTGAACTCTTAATACAACAAAATAAATACTATTTAATAGGCATCACTGAAACCTTCTGGGATAAGTCTCATGACTGGAATGTAGGAATAGGGGGGTATAACCTGTTTTGCAGAAATAGACCAAATAAGTAAGGAGGAGGAGGAGCCTTATATGTCTTGGATGTTTTCACCTGTGAAGAAATCCATGACTTAAATCCACAAAGCCAGGTCAAGAGCATCTGGGTAAGAATTAAGGGAATGAGAAACAGTCGAGATGTGATTGTGCGGATTTGCTACAGGCCTCCAAGCCAGCCTGAGGACTTGGATGAAACCTTCCTGGAGCAGATGACCACACATTCAAAAAAGGAGAGATGCAGTAGTAATGGGAGATTTCAACTATCCTCATATATGTTGGCAGTCAAACTCTGCCAAGACCACAAGGTCCAACAGGTTCCTTGCTTATCTTGCAGACAGTTTCATTGTCCAGAAGATGGAAGAGGCGACAAGGGGATCAACTATTTTAGATCTGATCCTGACCAACAGGGATGACCTTGTTGATGAGGTGGAGGTGATGAGATCCTTAGTGGGGAGTGACCATGCTCTTTTGGAGTTTGTCATTCAGTAGGAAGGAGAAGCCAAGTGTAGCCAGACACACATTCTAGACTTTAAAAAAGCTGATTTCTGTAAACTTAGGGAGTTACTTGCTGAAATTCCATGCTCAAAAATACTGAAAGAGAAAGGAGTTCATGACGGATGGGAGTTTCTTAAAAGTAAGATACTGAAGGCACAATTGAAAACTGTGCCAATAAGGAGGAAAAATGGCAGGTGTCTAAAGAAACCGAATGAGTGACTAAAGAACTCTCAGCTGAGCTAAGTATTAAAAGAAACATGTACAGGAAATAGAAGAATGGTGAAATCACCAAAGAGGAATTCAAGCAAATAGCCAAGCCAATAGGAATTCAAGCAAATAGGGAGAAAGTCAGAAAAGTTAAAGCACAGCATGAATTCAAGATCGCCAGAGACATTAAAAACATTAAAAGGGCGTTTTTAGATATGTCTGCAGCAAAAGGAAAAACAAGGAAATGATAGGGTTGCTGAGAGGAGAAGATAGCCAATTACTAACCCGGGGAAGAGAGAGGGCAGAACTACTCAACACCTTCTTTGTCTCAGTTTTCTCCCCAAAGGAAACAAGTACTCAACTTGGGGGATGGGGAGCTGGTGAGGAAGGGAGGGAAATGCAGCGCAGAATAGACAGAGAAGTAGTACACGAATATCTGGCTAAACTAGATGAATTATTTGGGTAATTATTTGTCTCCAGGGCCAGATGAATTACATCCAAGGATATTAAAAGAACTGGCAGGAGTATTTTAGAACCACAATAATAACAAGGAATAATCTTTGAGAACTCTTGGAGAACAGGAGAAGTCCCAGCAGACTGGAGGAGAGCAAATGTCATCCCTATCTTTCAAAAAGGGGAAAAAAAGAGGACCCAAATAATTATCGCCCATTCAGCCTGACATCAATACCAGGAAAGATCCTAGAGCAGATCATTAAACAGTCAGCTTGTAATTATTTAGAAAGCAATGCCGTAATCACAAAAAGTCAACATGGATTTCTCAGAAATAAGTCATGCCAGACTAATCTTATCTTTTTTTTATGATAGAGTTTCAAGCTTGAGAGATGGAGGGAATGCTGTGGATGAAGTATATCTTGATTTCAGTAAGACCTTAGACAAAATCCCTATGACATTCTTGCAAAGAAGCTAGTAAAATGTGGGCTGGACAGGGCTACTGTTAGGTGGTTTTATAATTTGTTGACTGATCAAACCCAAAGGGTACTCACCAATGGCTGCTTTTCATCCTGGAGACAAGTGACTAGTGGGACACCATAAGGTTCTGTGCTGGGTCCAGTGCTATTCAACATCTTCATCAATGACTTAGATGAAGGAGTAGAGGGCATGCTGATCAAATTTGCAGATGACACCAAATTGGAAGGGGTTGCTAATATGCCAAATTACAGGATCAAAATTCAAAATGACCTTGACAGATTGGAGAGCTAGGCCAAAGCTAACAAAATGAATTTCAACAGAGAGAAATGTAAGGTTCTGCACTTAGGCAGAAAAATGGAATGCAGAAATATAGGATGGAGGACACATGGCTGTTGTACATGTACTGTTGTACATGTGAAAGGGATCTAGGAGTCTTGGTAGATCACAAGCTGAACATGAGTCAGCAGTGTGATGCGGCAGCCAAGAAAGCCAATGCAATTCTTGATTGCATCAAGAGGAGTATGGTGTCTAGATCAAGAGAGGTAACGGTACCACTCTATTCTGCATTGGTTAGACATCATTTGGAATACTGTGTTCAGTTCTGGACACCTCAATTCAAGAAGGATATCAACAAGCTGGAGTGTGTCCAGAGGAGAATGACCAGAATGGTGAAGGGTCTGAAAGCCATGCCCTATGAGGAGCAACTTATGGAGCTGAGTATGTTTAGTCTGCAGAAAAGAAGGTTAAGAGGGGACGTGATAGCCATGTTTAAATATTTGAAGGAATGTCATGTTGAGAAGGGAGCTGGCTTGTTTTCCACTGCTCCAGAAACTAGGACAAGGAGCAATGGATTCAAGCTGCAGGAGAAGAGATTCAGAGCTGCCCAGCAGTGGAATACGCTGCCTTGAAGTGTGGTGGAGTCTCCTTCTTTGGAGGTTTTTAATCAAAGGCTGGATGGCCATCTGTTGGGAATGCTTTGATGTGTGTTCCTGCATAGCAGGGGGTTGGACTGGATGGCCCCTGTGGTCTCTTCCAACTCTATGAGTTTATGAGGTGGAAAAATGAGAGGTATCTAAAGAATCTGGGACAGATTCTAAAGAACTTTTAACTGAGCCAAGAATTGAAATGGACATGTACAAGAAATGGGAAAAGGGAACATTTGCCAAAGAAGAATTCAAATGAATAGCCAGCATGTATAGAGAGATAGTCACAAAAGCTAAAAGGCAGAATGAGCTCAGGCTTGCTAGAGCTGTTAAAAACAATGAAAAGAGCCTTTTTAGTCTTGTCTGTAGCAAAAGAAAGAGCAAGGAAATGGCAGGGTCACTATGTGGAGAAGGTGACAAAATGCTAACAGGAGGCACAACAATTCAACACCGTCTTTGTCTCAGTCTTCTCTCAAAAGGAAAACAGTGTTTGATCTTGAGAAAATAAAGTAGATGATGTGGTAGGGGAAATGCAGCATGGTACAGGTAAAGAGGTAGTATAGGAATACCTGGCTACTTTAAATGAATTCAAGTCTACAGGGCCAAAGGAACTACATCCAAGGATTAAAAAAGAAAAGAAAAGGCAGAAGTAATTTCAGAACCATTGCCAATAATCTTTGAGAACTGCTGGGGGAGAGGTGAAGTCCCAGAAGACTGGAGGAGGGCAAATATTGTCCCCATCTTCAAAAAGCGGGGGAAATGATGGCCCAGGCAATTACCAGCTGCTCAGACTGATATCAATACTGGGAATGATTCTAGAGCAGATCACTAAACAGTTTGTAAGCACCTAGAAATGAATGCCATGATTATTAAAAGTCAACATGTGTTTCTCAAAAATAAGTCATGCCAGATTAATCTTTTTTATATCTAGAGTTAGAAGGTTGGTAGATGAAGGGAATGCTGTGGAAGTAGTGTATCTTGATTTCAGTACGGCCTTTGACATGGTCCCCTATGATATTTTTGGAAACAAGCTAATAAAATGTGGGCTAGATAACGCTACTGTTAGGTGGATTTGTAAGTGGTTGACCAGCTGAACCCAGAGGGTGCTCACCAATGGCTTCTCTTCATCTTGTAGAAAAGTGACTAGTGGGGTGGCATAGGGTTGTGTCCTGGCCCCAGTGGTGTTCAAGATCTTTAGAAATGACTTGGATGATGGAATAGAGGGCATGCTTATCAAATTTGCAAATGACACCAAATTAGAAGGGGTAGCTAACACCCTAGAGGATAGGATCAAAATTCAGAATGATCTTAACAGATTAGAAAGCTGGGCCAAAACTAACAAAATGAATTTCAATAAGGAAAAATGTAAGATATTAAATTTAGGCAGATAAAATATAATGCACAGATGCAGGATGGGTGACACCTGCTTTGACCACAATACATGTTAAACAGATCCAGAAGTCTTAGTAGACCACAAGATGAACATGAGTCAACAGTGTGATGCGGTCACTAAAAAAGGCCAATATGATTCTAGGTTGCATCAATAGGGGTATAGTGTCAAGGTAAATGTTTCTTAACCTGGGGTCCGCAGAGCCCTCACAGGGGATCCATGAAGTTGTTACTGTAATTTATAGTCCAGTCCCGTGGTCTAGTAAATATGATTTGATATCTAAAGATTGGCCATTCCAAACTGTTCCTCTCCACGTGCTTGCGAGGCCCCCGGACAAGCACGCACATGGACACGGCTGAACCAGCTGAAAAATACAAGACAAATCCAGGCAGGCCAGTCATTTTCCAGCATGCAGCTTCAGGAGACCTCCAGGCAAGTTCATTTTGAAACTACATTAAGTATACATCAAGCATACAAAAGATTCTCTGCCCCGAACCGCCGGCTTGATGAGATTAGCGCTTACGAATAGCCAACTGTCAAGCACTCTTGACAGTTGCATACTGTCTGCGCTATTGACAACTCAGTCAAAATCCAATCATTCTAAGTACTGACCTTTCGGAGGCTTTGTCTCCGATCCGAAACCCATTGTTTTCCCCGGGAACGGACTACCCTACAGGCACATTTCTCCCTATAAGAACCCCTGGTTTTGAGCACGTCTTCCAATCGCTCTTGGCTTCCATCCCGCCTTGCTGCTGCTCCATTTGCTGAGCCTTCCCCTCAGTTTCCACGTACTGAGAATCTCCGCTCCGACCGACTATCTTCTTGCTACCCAGGCTACAGGATCAGGTGTAGTATTTCCCCTGAAAAATCCCTCTCAAAATCCTCTATCAAATCTCCTGCCTTTATCTTCTTAGGTCTGTGTGAGTGAGTGCATGCGTGCGTGCGCATTGACTGTCTTTTAAAATAAAGAAAACAATTATAATTTACTTCTGCTTGGTTTTTGACTCGGCCTGACCCTGTAAACATTGGGTTCAAGATCTCACTAGGTTGCCCTGCCTCTTGCATTGCTATAGCTTGTGCTCTGGCTAATTCCCATTCCCCATTATTTGGAGCACATTATCTCCCATGGGACCCCAGAAATCAGGGTAAGAAAGCCCTGTTGCTGGACACCAACAGCAGCAGCAGAGATGCAGCAGCTGGGGGATGAGGGTGCCAAAACTGCTCCCTTATATGCAAATGGGAGACGAGCTTGGGTGTATGCACATCTCCTTCCATATTCCTTTCACTAGGGACATGGCAGCAGTGGGTGTGGGTGCTGAAGGGTATGGCAGCAGGGGTGTGCATCTGCCGAAACTGATCCCTTATTTGCAAACAAGGGAGCAGCTTTGTTATCCACACCCCTCCTCATCCCGCTGCCATGTCCATGACAAAGGGGACACAGAAGAAGGCATGTGCATATGCTCAAACTATCTGCCTTTTCACACCTTACCTTTTCACAGAGGTGGGGGGAGGTGCTCACGCAAGAAGCCTCAGCAGGAACGCTGTGGCTTCCCTGCTGCTTAAGTTCTGCAGCAGCTTCCTGGTCGTGTGAGCGCCGCGTGAACACCCCGCCCCTTCCTACCACAGCGCAACCTGGCAATTGCAGGCTAGCACTGAGGCAGGAAGCGCAACCGGCCTGGCTCCCAATGCACCACACACCAGGTAAGTGCACACGGGCCCTGTGAGCATTGCGTGACCGTGCACCATTTTTGGCTTTAAGCCGAAAATGAAAAGGTGCGTGTGCGGTCCGCGTCAGGCCCTTGAGCGTTGCGTAAATGGAAGTGCGTCATGGAGACCGCTCCTCCCATTTACACCACGCTCAAGAGGCCCTCTCACTTTAGAAACGCCGTGCGAAAAGGGCCAATGACTTTGAATCCCATTCAACCATGGAAACTCTCAGGTAAGTCACATTCTCTCAGCCTCAGAGAAAGGCAAAGGTAACAAATCTTTCTAAGAAAACCTCCACAATAGTGGAGGGTCACTATAAGTCACGTTTGGGTCACTATAAGTCACTTTTCAAAGGGGAGAGACAGAAAGAACTTCCCCTTGTCAGCAGCACTTTGTTTTACGTGCCTTCAAGTCACTTCTGACTAAATACATATTAAAAAAATACTTGAATATTTAAATCTAAATTTAGATATTTATATCATGAGTTAAGTCTTGTGAGTCTCTGGCAACAAATTATCTTTACAGGGGTCTTTAGTAAAGAAAAGGTTAAGAACCAGTGGTCTAGGTCAAAGGAAGTAATAGTACCACTCTATTCTGCTTTGGTCAGATCTCACCTGGAATACTGTGTCCATTTAAGGGCACCACAATTCAAGAAGGATATTGACAAGCTGGAAGATGTCTACAGGAGGGTGACCAAAATGGTAAAAGGCCTGGAAATTATGCCTTATGAGGAATGGCTTAAAGAGCTGGGTATGTTTAGCCTACAGAAGAGAAAGTTAAGAAGTAATGTGATAGCCGTGTTTAAATATATGTAGGGATGTCATATGGAAGATGGATTTGGTGGCCCTTATGGTCTCTCTGAACTTTATGACTCTATGACTTTGGAGTTCCCACAACTACTTACAACAGCAGCAATTAGCAAAATCTAGATAAATTTCAGCACATTTTAGTCCCATTGCTTGCAGTGAGAGAAAATAGGATAGCTTTGGCTAGCCTGTGCTTGTTGAAAGTATATTAAGAAATATAATATACATTAAGAATGTATATTAAGAAATTTACCACTATGCCTCCCAGTATTACTGAGAAAGTAAAGGGATCGGAAAAGCACAAAAGTGTTTTTACAGGAGGTAAAATCTGCAGGTTTTTACCAAAATAATGCTAGTGTTATAACTTTTCAAGGCCAGCAGAGGGTAGTCTTGCCTATGAAAAAGAGCACATGAAACCTGCAGGAGCCCTGTAATTGTTGGAGGAGTTCAATAGGAAACAGAGATGGCATTAAGAGACTGCACAGTTACGGCCAGAACACAAAAGCATTTTATCATTTTGCTCCACTACCAAATGTAAATGTATTATCAAATACATTTTCTTTATTTATTCAGGGTAACTTTCAGAATTTCATTTTTAAATGAGTAAATATAAATGTCATCAGTTCCTAAAATGAGCACTAGATGTATGAATATACTCATAGAGTATACACATACCGTATAGTTAGATATGCAGTGTTGCATTTTAAGAAATGATTCTACTCAAATGGCTTTGGCATACACTTGAAAATGAATCTGTGAAGACACTCTGACATAAAGAAAATGTGTTTAATCATTCAATAGCAGAAACGCAAAGTGAGTGGCACAATAGAAAGAATGGTGGCCAGAATTCTGTGTCAGCTACCTAGAAAACTAAACTTAACTCAGTAACTTCTTCTGGATTACCCCCACCTCCAACTTTGTGGAGACATCATTTACCTATGCTCCAGTTGCTGAGAGAATAGACCTCCTTCTTCCTATGCAGCTGATGCCCACTAAAGTAGGTTGTAGGGTATGACTGTGGCAAAAGAGTCAAAATCATGAAAAAATAGCAATTGTGAGTATGGAACAGTTAGAGATGAGTAAATCTGTGTAATTGTAATTGTTTTGTATTCACACTATTGCCACAAGCACAACCCCTCCCCAAATGTACTTTACCTTAATTGCACAGGGAGAAGGAGATCCATTCTGCCAGCAATGAGTCAATGACATAACTAAGTAGCTGATACAGAATTCTGGCCAATCTTTTTCTTGTTTCTATATATATAAGAAATCTCTTAGAAACAGTTTGAACACCTAAAATTGCAAAATATAAAGAATACAGACAAAGATGTGTTTGTACAGAAGCTGGGATAACCTCTGAAGAGAGTAAACTGAATGTTGTGACTTTGGGGAAACAAACATATGACTTAATAACTGCTTATCTCCTAGAACAGAGGGTGGTAATCATGTGCTCATCCAGACTACAGTTCCCCTATTTTCTTGCCATTGGCCAAGCTGGCTAATGCTGCTAAGACTGGCAGTCCAAACAACATATGGAGGATGGCATGATTTCCACCTGTCTGTCTCTTTCTTGCTGGGAATTAAGAGTTTCCCAGGGTGTTAGCCCTGTTGGGAAATTCTATGGAAGCTAAAACTGTAAGGATTCAGCCTTCTTTTTAGCAGAGTAGCAGAAAAAGCATGTCTAAATTTGTGTATGGCTTTTCTGATCTCAAACTGACTGAAGAAACAAAACAAATGAAGGCAGCTTCAGGTTACAAACTTAGAAAAGTTTACTAATGGCTTCTATATTTACATATGTATTGGGGAGCCTACATCCTAACGAGCTAATGAATAGTAGTAGCTTCATTCATAACTCACCATCTCCTAATAGAGATGCGAAGCGTGGTCAGAGAGGAGGAAGAGGAAGCAAAAAAATGGAGGAGAGAGAGAGCTGAGAAGGGGTGTCATTCTTTTATAAGACTGATGACCCAAGCAACAAACCTGGGTCACGTGATCTGATTACCTGAACACCAAAGGTATTTATGATCATGCAATTAAATGACAGAAAGGCAAATGGTGGAGCTTTGGTATGCAAAAGAAAAAGGAAGCCCTATGCTAGCTATGCCCACCTGCTCTAAGAACAAGCCTGGGGGTGGGGGAGAGAATGCTGGAATTTTCCCAACATTTCTCTCTCTCTCTCTCTGGGAAGAGTATTCATTGTCAGGGTTCTAGCCAGCCAGTCATGTCCTCTAGGAAACTATAATCTCAGACGGAATTAGGAATCCTAGACCACTCCAAATGTTGTTGGGTTGCATGTCTCAGCAGCCATAGCTAGCAGGGCCAGTTGTGAGGAATGCTGGGATCTACAGTCTGGTACTATCTGAAAGGCTCTATATTTTCTACCCCTGACCTAAGAGGCTATTGCCCCCTCAGGTACTTTTTTGTGGGAGTTCATCTGTTTTGTATTGTACTTTTACAAACTTTGAGATTTCTGTCTGAGTGCTAATATCCTCCCTTTCTGCCTCATTATTCTAATTTGGGCTCTATTTGTATTAATACTCACTGGCTGATCTTACTGCCACTACTAGAGAAAGTGTATTACAGATCTGGTTTCTAGAATGCTACTTTATGGGGACAAAAATCTAGTAATTGGCCACTGTAAGAAAGAGGATGCTGGTCTACACAGGCCTTTTGGTCTCAGTTTGAGCAGAAATCTTCTTCTAATGATATGTTCTTAAGAGATGGCTATTGTATTTGTTTTAGTATTTTAAATATTCCCTCATAGTGTAGTGGTTTGGTGTTGAACTAGGGCCATTTCCACACTAGCCTGTTATAGCGCGATGATTCCACTTTCAACATCCTCTGGAATCCTGGGGTTTGCAGTTTTGAGAGGGGCCAGGTGGCCCCTCCCAAAACTGCAAACCCCAGGATTCCAGAGGATGTTGAAAGTGGAATCATCGCGCTATAACAGGCTAGTGCGGAAATGGCCTCAGTTTAAATCCCCACTCGGCCATGGAAACCCAAGGCTTTATCACACAGAGCAGGTGAACTGCAATTACAGGAGTATGATAGCATCTTTAGCTAGGACTTATTACATAACTTCTCTCCTATTCTGCTGTTCTTCTGGTGAGAGACAGAAAGTGTTTCTTTAAAAAATTTTTTTTAAAAAAATCCATCAAGAATGCTTTCCAAACTGTCTTCAATCAATTATCAACCTCTTTTGTAAAAGGTCTGATCTCATGTGGTAAGTCCCAGCCAAAGACTGTTGTAATTGCTACTTACCTGCCTCTGTCTCAGCTTCAGAAGAATGGAAAACCTTCTCTGAATAAAGTTTGCCAGAAATCTCTGAGATAGGGTCATCATAAGTAGAAAATGACTTGAAAGCAAATAGCAACATCCTAGCATTCAGTAAATGACTTCCAAGTTGGCTCACAACAAACATTTTAAAATCCACTTAAAACAATGACAG
Source organism: Ctenosaura bakeri (assembly GCA_948474755.1). Taxonomy (NCBI): domain Eukaryota; kingdom Metazoa; phylum Chordata; class Lepidosauria; order Squamata; family Iguanidae; genus Ctenosaura; species Ctenosaura bakeri. The sequence continues at coordinate 699,278 of CAOLHI010000192.1, read as the reverse complement.
AAACAAAGAAATACAGGAGAAATACAGTTAGAGGAGACCTACAATGAAGCCTGCAGGAATGGATGCAGTGATAAAAACAGTGATGTAACATTGGAGGCTACCTTATGCCAGATTGGATTATATGTCAGTCTAGATTGGCACCTTTTACCCTGGGCTGTTAGTGGTTGTAGTGTGTGGTTGCTTCTGCTTTACAGGATTTATCTAAGGTAGTGAAACCTGCTCCCATTGCTTCAGTACCTCAGATGCCATGGTTAAAGTTCAGACTGTAACCTGCAGAGGATTCATCATCCTGCTCACATAGGAGCCATCAACTGCCATTCTAGAGCCAGAATTTGGTGTTCTCCATTCCTTCTTCCCAGATCCTGGTCTTTCCCATTTTGTCTTCCCATAAGAGAGTGTAAGGACTAAACAGGGTGAAGTTCGGTATGAAAAATATGTTCTCTGCCGCTGTTCTATGATGTTTCTTTCAGACAACTTGTTATTGTAGGAAGATGAACTCAGGAAATGGATGAGGTGGGTGTCATCTCTTTCATATTAGAACAATTTTAAAACATTAGTGTTAATATATTAACATTAATATGAAAATTGCCTCACTAATGTTAATAGTTTTCCTAAATATTACAAAATTAATTTGTTAAATTGTTAATGATGTGCGACTTTTAAGCTTGATTTTAAAAAAACATTTGAAATTACTAGCAATGGCCAAAATTGACCAACTCATCTCCCCATTACCCCAAAGTAACAAATTACAGTACCACAAGCCCTCTACTTTCATGGAGGTTAGGGGTGCAAGACCCCTGCAAAAGTGGAAAATATGCAAATAAAAATAAAATAAAAATCCTGACTGCTATTTTTCTCACCTGAGAGCACTTCTCTCGAAATCTCCAATCCTTCAGTACAATTTTATGGTCAACTTCCTGCAGAAATAAGCCATAAAGTCACCCTGGAGGACTTTAGCAATGCCTAGAGAGGTGTCCACTCCAGGAATCTCTAGGTCCTCCAACACAATTATGTGGACCATAGTGAAAGTGTAGCACGTATAGCATAGAATCATGCTGGAGGATCCAGGGATTCCTAAAGAGAACATATTTTTTCATAGAAGGTGCTAATAGAGTAAGAATTTTAAAAAAATAAATAAATAAAATAAATAAAAACCCACAAATAATTAAACCTGCAAGCAGTGAATCCACAAACATGGAGAGAGCCAACTGTAATGTGAAAAAAATAATAATTGTTCTAAACAAAAAGTGTTGTTGACATTAAAATGATTAAATAATTGCCTTGTTAAACCATTGTTTAAAATATAATGAATGTGTGTAATTAACAAATTTTAACAAATGTATCACTGGCTCTGGCAGCTTTTTAAGAAAACTGGTTGGTGTCTGAGTCAGGACTGGAGAAATGTAGACAATAAATCTTTTTGTAGGAATAGAGACCAAAATAACAAGCAAACAATAAATATCCTACTTGTAAGAAAATACAGTCCTTAGTGAGAAAGAAAATGTTTGCTTTTTCCTGCTAAAATTCCCTGTCATCTTCTCTGAACCTGAAGATGATCAAGTCGACTTCAACATACAGGAACGTTATGAATGAGAGACCTTCAGGTCACATCATCATCAACAGCCTTGCTCAGGTCTTGCAGATTCAGGAACATGTCTTCCTTTTTTGAGTCTGCCCATCTGCAATGCAGTATTCTTCTTTTCCTACTGCTTTCTACCTTACCAAACACTACTGTCTTTTCTTGTGAGTCATGTCTTTTTGTGATATGTCCAAAGTACAACAGTCTCAGTTTAGTCCTCTTGGCTTTTAGGGAAAGTTCAGACATGATTTACTTGAGCATTTATTTGTCTTTTTAGCAGTCCATGGTATCTGTAGAACTCTTCTCCAGCACCAATTTCAGTGGAGTTGATTTTCTTTCTATCAGCTTTCTTCACTGTCCAGCTTTCACAACCATACATAGAAGGACAACTTGCTTATCTATAACTGTAGTTCTTTGAGTGGTTATCTGTGAATTCAGACAAATAGGTTTACTATGCCCACACATCATTCAGAAACTTCTGGACCTATTGTGTAGGCATTTTGTTTACAGACCTCCTCCCCTAGTCCACATGCCCTGCCTGATTCCTGCTCAGACCCTCCGTTCTCTGGATGCTGAAACTTCAGTGAAGAAGCTAGGGAGAGCAGGACATACAGAGAGGAAAGAGAATGGGTGTTGTATGAGTTTGCAGATGACAACTTGAAGAACTACAGTTACAAATAAGCAAGCCATCCTTCCTCTTCATGGTCTCTAGGAAGCTACTCACTATAGGAGGTGGGAGCATCATTCAACACAAGGGAAGACCAGAACTCCCCCAAAGGCAGCTTAGGCCCTGGACTTGGCATCCAGCCTACAGTGAGTGATTAAGGTCAGAGGCTGTGACCATGTAGCCACCTTACAAACATCCTCCAGTAACACATCTTTCAGAAAGGCTGATGAAAGTAGCCACAGCTCTGGTGGAGTGGCTACATACATGAACATGAGGCTCTTGCTTTGCGAGTTTGTAGATCAGATGGATGGTCAAAGCAACCCACATAGAAAGATGCTGAGATGAAACTGGCAAGCCCTTCTTGTCTGAAGAGTGAAATACAAATAATTTCTAGGGCTTGCAGAAAGTAGCAGTCCTGTCAGTATAGAAAGGTAGTATTCATTAAATATCAAGGCAATGGAGAATGCAGTCCAATTCCAATGTAGGATTTTGCATAAATGCAGGTAACACAATGTCCTGGTTCAAATGAAAAGTTAATACTACTTTCAGTAGGAAGGAAATGTCCAGTCTAAGGATTACTTTGTCCTTGTAGAACTTCAGGTAAGGTGGATCTTCACCAAGGGCACACATTCTTCTCCTATTCTGGCATGTGTTATTGCCACCAAGAAGACAGTCTTCCTGGTAAGTAGACCAGATGTCACAAACCGCCTTTAGTCTGAATGGTTTCTTAGAGAACTGAGAAAGGACCACTGAGGTATAGGGCCTAACACCAGTGAGTGAAGATTCTTGTAGCCCTTCAGAAACCATTTAACCAATGGGTTTGGAAACAGGAAGGCTTGCCAATAATCTGTAAGTTAGAAGAAATTGCTACCAGGTAACACTTGATAGAAGAGAAAGAGAGAGACCTCTGTCAGACAATGAGAAGAGAAACTCTAGCATGTGATGAATTTGTGTCTGATCTGATGGGATTCCACTAAGCAACAGAAAATACAGGATTTTCGCCCATTTATACACACATGAATGCTGAGTGGCAGGTTGGGTGCAGCGGCAATAATTTGTTGAATAGGTTCAGAAAGAGGGTCTAGAGAAACATCCTCCAAGCCATCAGTCTGAGGGTGTCCAGGTCTCACTTGCCTGTTGTGCAGTGTCAGGAGGTGTGGTCAATGTGACAACCTGAGGTAAGAGTCCTGAGTGAGGTGCAGAAGTGAGGTAAATCAAGGTTGTCTGGCTCAGACATGGAGTGACCAGGATGCAGTTTGCCTTGATTCTTTGAATTTTGGCTATCAAAATTGAGGAAAGGCGTACATGTGGGGCCTCCCCAATGAAACAGGAAAGCATCACCCCATGAGCCCTTCCTCTGATGTGCCCTGGAGCAGTAGACCTGACACTGTCTCTTCTGGGCCAAGGCAAAGAGATTCACTTTTGGAGTGCTCCAGCTCTTGAAGACTGCCTGACGCACATAGGGATGACGTCTTCATTCATGTCAGGAGACTGGCATCCTGCTGACAGCATCCACTAAGATGTTCTCTTCTCCTGGCAGATGGATTGCCAAGATGGAGATAGGTTTCTCAACACACCAATTCCACAGATGGAGTGTGAGATGGAGCAGGGTGCTTAATTTCATTCTGCTCTGTTTGTTCACATAATACACCACCATGGTATTGTTAAATACTGCCTGAACAACGTTGCCATGCAGAAGTTCAAAGGTCCAAAAGCCTTTCTCCACAGCCAATATCTATAACCCCAAAGGTGTAGGAACAGGTTTGACTGTGCCTTTGGGGGAAGAATTTTGGATTCCCCAATGAGCATATCAAAAGGGGGAATGAGTGATGTGGATTACCTCTGAGGCAGGATAGCCCCTGAAATCTGGGAACTAGAATGTATATTGAATGTTTCCAATCTGTGGGTCATTGTTTTGTACTAATCCTCAAAATGCTTCCATGACATAGTATATCAAAAGTAGCTGAAGTTATCACCCAGTCTATTAGCAGTTGAATAGCTGAGTGCCATCATCTGCAACTACAGTGAGTAATATAGCTATCAAACAATTGTTCCACTTATTTAGCATAGCATCTTCTAAATATGTGATCTAAATAAATAAAGAATCTTATACTAACATTAAGTTGACTGTATTGTTTCTCTATGGAGAGTACATTCCACATAAACCATACCAACTTATTATGCTTATTTTCTTACGCTAGGCAAAAACAGCAATTATTAATGAGGTTACTGTTTATATCAATATTTCACAAACATTAACCCACAGACAGACTCACTCCTACCTTGTCCTTTTGCTCAGCCACTTGCCTGGAATGGGAAATCTTCTTAGTTTTTAATAGCATTAATAGGAACCAGGCTTTCTGTCTTCTGTGATCTAGTTTTTATATTATTTTTATCCCACTTTTTCTCAAAAAAAATAACACCTAGCAAGGCTAATAACCAAATTCAAAAGACATTAGGAATACATTTAAGACACATTAAAAACACACAGGGCAATAGAACCATCAGAATCATCACAGTAATGAAAATCTTCACAGTTATCAAGACAGTTGAAAAAGCCAGTTTGATGAGATGCAGGATTCTGACAGGAATCAAATACATAAAATTGCATTGAGGTCCACTGTGACATTTCTCACCACCCAGCCTGACACATCTTGTGTACAGGTCTGCACAGCCTGGGAGATTTCTGGATCAAGCCAGGGCTATGACAAACAAGTCTGCTTCCATTCTCCCTTCCTGAGCATGCAGCACCCTCCTCACTCTTGTCCCCCCTTGGCTTCTCCTTCCAGGGTTATCTCCCTCCACTTGCTTCCCTTCAATCTGCGCCTTTTCAGATATAAGAACAAGCAGTGGTTTATCTCTTTAATGAATGTGGTACTATCGGTACAAATAGTAGTAATGATACTAATGATAATAATGGTAGCGTGTATAATCCAGTCATGAGAAATGACACTCTCTTGAGGCTGCTTTTAAAGAAACGTATAAACAAATCTTTATTAAACACAATGTCAAGGTAAAACTTATTTTGTAATTAAGCAACACTTCTCTCTGGCCATTTCCGCACTAGACTGTCATAGCACTATGATTCCACTTTCAAAAAGTGGAATCATAGCGCTATAACAGTCTAGTGCGCAAATGGTCTCTCTCTCTCTCTCCACCAACACTCTCTTCAACTCTAGCCTAAAACATACTCCAAACTCTAAACTAGACTTCAATCAACTGAACAGTCAGTTAAATTCCATTATTCCACCCTCTCCACCAGCCTGTCTCCTGGGCTATCCAAGGTTCCATTTCAACAACCAATCACTTTCTAACACTCTCAGTTTCTAAGGAGGCTCTGTTGTCAAGACCCCCCCTCAGGTTCATCACATCCACAGAAAACATGACTTAAATGACCTTAACTACTCATTTTTGCTATTTGGTAAACAACTTGCATCAGGAAATGGCCAAAAATATTTTTGTGTCTACCTCAACACAAGGCTTTTCCGCACTACACTGTTATAGTGCTATTATTCCACTTTCAACATCCTGTGGAATTCTGGGGTTTGTAGTTTGCTCAGGCCAAAGAGCTCTCTGGCTGAGAATTCTAAATTTCCCTCCCTGAACTGCAAACCCCAGGATTCCACAAGAGGTTGAAAGTGGAATAATAGCACTGTAACAGTGTAGTGTGGAAAGGCCCACAGAGTACCACAGTAGGGAACCTGAACCCACCTGATTCTGTCTGCTTTCAGAAGCTAAGCAGCATCAGACTTGGTTAGGACTTGTGATGGGAGACCACCAGGGAATACCAGGGGCCTCCAAGTGGGGCTGGGAAAGAATCTTGCTTGAAACTTTGGAAAGATCCTCCTGATAAATATTGACAGTACTGGGCTAGATGAGCCAAAGGTCTGACTACTGAATTCATTTTCCTATGAGCTTATACCCACCTGCATGGTTACCTCTCCACCATCACTCTTTTTGGATTACACTTTCAGTTTTGTGAAAGACTGAAAAAGGAGGAGAATGCAACAGACTTTCCCAGTCTGGTGCTGGCCAGCACAGCCTACAGCTCCAGAATGACTGGAGTTACAGTCCATTGTATGGACAGGACACAGGTTGGAGAAAGCTGAATAATGGTTTAAAACTGACACAGACAGACTGTACTCACAGTATACTTACATTTCTGAATCTAGTGTTCATTTCATTAAAAAGTTTTAGACGAGGAAGATTCTGGCCCTTTCTAGGCTATTTCTTTCCTTTTTCATTTTCTTTCTTTCTTGTTTTTATGAGACAAGGAAATCTTTAAAAGAAACAGAGACTCTTATTTTCGATAGTCAAGAGAGGATGATGATAGTGGTAAAAAGGTGATCCTCTTTAATTGGAGAGGAAATAGTGGGTTCAAGGTGCAGCCCAACGTCTCTCACAGGGGAATCCAAATCCGTGATCTCACAGCACATTTTGAAAGATAGCTGCATGTTCCTATGTTCTGCCGAAGCCAGGTGCTTTCAGGAAAATCTTTTTATTTTCCAGAGAAGGATGCATGTTTTGACGCTGATGAAATTTTACTCAACCATTAAATTATGTAGCATATTACTCAGGCTTGAATTATGCCTTCAGCAGCTGGGATGCTTTGTGCAAATAAGGGTGTGATATCAGATGTTCCATGACAATCTGGTGGCTTTCTTGAATGTCTGAGTACTGTAAAGAATGAGCCAGATGAAGATCAGAGTAGCTGATTTCCTCTTTTCAGTTATACTACCACAGAAGGAAGGCCAATAAGAAAGAGGAGATGATGTTCCTTCTTGGAAATGTCACCGCCAATTACAAGCAGCTGGAGGTCAACTAAAGGAAGTGGAGCATCTTCCTCTTTTACCACCCACTGTAGCTGTATAAAACATTTAGAATCCTCTCTTTCAGCTCAAGGACCAAATTGAAGAAGTCCTCAGGTGTTACCCTGTATGTTGGGGGTCCCGGGAGGGGCGCCCAAATTGCCAAATAAAAACACAAGCTGGGGGAATTTAACTTGAGCACTCTCTTGGCTAAACGAGAGACAGGGTAACTTTAGCAAGGATCTTTTAACCCGATGTCTACGGCTTCAGGTCAGAGAGTAGGCAAGCAAGTTTAAAAGTAACATAAATAACAGTTTTATTGAAAGATAAACAGCAAATAAAAACAACACACACACTAGCTAACTTGGAATTGGAAACGGAGAAGTTGGGGACAATGGGTGATACGACACCTGGTCTCGTTGTCCTGTAGAGAAAGATGGGGTTCCGGGGAAGAAAGCTCAGTGTGGCTTGTTGAGGGGAGCTCCTTAGACAAACCAGCAGCAAGGCAGGATGGAAGTCCAAAGTAGTCCAAAGATTGTTTGAAAATGAGGGGTTTTTATAGGGGAGTTTGTGCCTAACGGCTATGGCATGCCAGGTGAAAACAAAGGAAATTTAGAGCTGGACAAAGAATTTGGAAAGGTCAAGTTTAGCATGATGAGCTTAACGCTCGACGACAATAGTATGGTCAGTATATAAATGTCCTGTTCAACGGACTGGCTCGGCTGAGAGCCGGGCAGCTATTGTAAGGTTTGCAGTGGGAAGTTCTCTGAAGCTACGAGCGAGGCTTGAGTTGCTGGCCTCAAAAGGGTCTGGAATATAAAACCATTAGCGGCCACACTCTGTCCATGCTTGTCCGGAGAACCTCGCAAACATGTGGAGTGTGGTGGCTGAAAAAGGTCAAGCTAAGACCGAATTGTTTGATATCAAAATGATATCTGGGGTCCTCACCAACAGTGCCATAGCAGGAGTAACACAGGGGCCAAAGTCCAGAGGTGAAGAAGGCCAAACACAAAAGGTTGGGACCTAAAATATCAGCATATTTCAACTTAAAGCTATTGCCAGATGTGAGGCTTTGGGGAGGGATTTTTGTTGGGAATTAGAGTTTACCAGGGTGTTAGCCCTTTGGGGGAAATTGTATGAAAGATAATACTGTTAGAAATCAGCCTTCTTTTAGCAGAGTAGTGTGTGGGGGGGAAGCATGCCCCAATCTCTGTGTTGCTTCCCTGAACTGAAACTAAGAAAACAAAACATGCTAGGCAGTTTCTTCTTACAAACTTAGAAAAGTTTACTAACGGCTTTTATTTTTACGTATGCATTGGGAAGCCTACATCCTAACTAGCTAATGAATAGAATAGGTAAGATAATAGCTTCTTTTTTAACTCACTATCTTCTTGATGGAAATGTGAAACATGTAGAAGCAAAAATCGAGAAGAAAAAGGAGGTCTGAGAAGTGGGGTCTAAGACCAATGACCCTTGGAACTGTTCTGGGCCTCATGGTCTGGTCACCTGGATACTCAAGGTATTTATAACCATGCATTTAAATAACCCAAGAGCAAAGGCTGAGAATTTAGATGAGAAAACAAAAGGCTTCAGCATGCAAAGGAAAAAGAAACTCTATGCTATCGAAGCCTGCTTGCCCTAAAACAAGAGATGCGGAGAGAGAATGCTGGAATTTTCCAACAATTTTAACCTTTGAGACTAGAAAAAAAATCTGACACAAAGACTAGGAAATCACTAAATAGTGGTTCTATAGGGAGGGATCTGTGGCTATCTCAGGAAATTCAGGTGCACAGATTGAGACCCCAGAAGGGCCAGATTTGGTCTAGCAGCCTAAGGTTCCCCACACCCATTTCAAATTATTTCCATACTGGGGCAACTGTAACGAAAGGTATGCAGCCAAGGAAGGTAGCCTCACTATTAGTCTGTTATTGCAGTTTAGGCCTCCTTGGAGATACCCCTAGATATCATTTTGATATCAATAATTTGGCTGTCTTCCACTACCCCTCTCCATGTGTTTGTGAGGCCTCCGAACAAGCAGAGAACTAGGCTCGGCCACTAATTGCTGAACATTCCATTCTCCACCCAGGCAGGCCAGAAATAGCCAGATCCTTGCTTTAGGAGACCTCTCTGCAAACACCCTCATTATATATGCACGCTGGTCACAAAGGACTCCCTGCCCTGAGCAGGCACCCTGGCAAGCTGAATACTCAACTGCCAAGCACTGAGCATTTGCATACTATCTACCTCTTTGTCAATTTGGACTCAACTCAATCATGCTAAATCTTGACCTTTCCAAAGCTTTGTTCCGCGCCTGAAACGTATTGTTTTCCCCAAGTATGGCATAGGCTGCAGCTACATTTCTCTCTATAAAAACCCCTGATTCCGAGACCATCCTCGGATCGCTCCCGAGTTCCAGACCGCAGTGCTGCCACTTTGCTTGGCGAGCTTCCCCTCAGCTCCACGTGCTGAGATACATCGAACCCCAGCATTGCTCTCTATCTTCTTTCTGGGCTTCAGGAACAGGTTTCGTATCATCCGAATCAACTATCCCTCTGAAAATCCTGCTATCCTACTCACACCTTTATTTTCCTTAGTTATCTGTGTGTGTTGCTTACATTGTGTGCCTGTATTTAATAAAGATCAATCAATTATTTTGAACACGGTTTGCTTCTTGACTTGGCCTGACCCTGTAAACACTGGGTTACAAGATCCTGCTGCGTTGCCCTGCCAACCAGTGCTCTTGACTAATTTCCCCATCTTGTGCAATTGTAAGGTTATTTAGGTGTCCCTCCCGGGACCCCCAGTAAACAGGGTAACAGTCCACCAAATCTACACAGGCTAATGTGATGGCATGTTTCATTGAAATGACACGGATAATGTGCCTAGGATTTGTGGCAGTTCTAGGTCGTCCCTCTGACAGGCAGCAGCTTAACAATTAAGGCTTAGATGAACAGTAGATGGAAGGCACATAGCTTTGTACTGGATGCAGACTTACTTGTGTGACAGGCTGGGCAACTGTGATCCCTAAATGTTTTTGGATTACATCTCCCAACATTTTCCATTGAGCCATGCTGACTGGGACTGACGAGAACTGTGATCCAAGAACTTCTAGAGGTTGACAGTTGCTCACCCTGCTGAGCCACCATTCTGTGTATCCTTATAACCAGGAAGATCAGATGGAGAAAGTATTGATGGTCTGCTTTAAGAATAGACAATTTCTGACCATTTCATCCCATGGAATCAGCTAGAGTAGTGCTTCTTAACCTTTTCTTTATTGGGTACTCTCTGAAAATATAATTTTTTGTTGGGGATCACCAAGACTAAACTCAAGATTTAAATATCTATATTTTAGATTTAAATATTCAAATAGTTATGTAAATTTTCAGATATTTATTTATTTATTTATTTATTTATGGCTTTTGGAGACTAGGATTCAAATCAAATAGATTCAGATACCGGGTAACCTTGAGCAAGTCACATTCTTTCAACCTCAGAGAAAGGCAAAGTCAAACCACAAATCTTGTCCCCTCAAGCCCTGTGATCGGTTCACTTATAGGTTGCCATAACTCAGAAGTGACTTGTAGGTACTCAACAACAAAGTGCTGCTGACAAGGGAAGGTTCTTTCTAGCCATCATATCTCTCCCCTTTGAAAACTGACTTATTGCAACCTTAAGGCAAACCTATCATGTGGGCTTTCTTGGCAAAATGTGTTTCCTTTGCCTTTCTCTGAGGCTGAAAGAACGTGACTTGCCTGCGAAAACCCAATGAGTTTCTGTGGCTGAGTAGGGATTCAAACACTGGTCTCCATGTAGGAAAATGAGACTAAAACTGTTAGGATTCAGCCTTCATTTAGCAGAGTTACACAGAGAAATGTTTAAAAGCTTGTCTAATGACTTGTGGCTTCAGACTGGCTGATGCAATAAACACGAACACAGGTAGCTTTGGATAAAAAACTTAAAATACTTTACTAATGACTCCTTCATTTACATCAGTATTGAGAGCCTGCTACCTGTCTAACTAATGAATAGGAGAATCTTCGGTCTTAACTCATCATCCTTCTCGATGGGACTCCGAAGCATGCGAAGAGTTCAGAGAAAGCAGCCATGAGAACAAAGAGGATCAGAGAGAGAGCAAGGAGGGGTCTTAACTTTTATAAGACCAATGACCCAAGCACAGTCCTGGGTCACATGATCCGATCACCTGAGAACCAAAGGTATTTATGATCATGCAATAAAAGACAGAAAAAGGCAAATGGAGAAGATCTGGCATGCAGGAGACAAAAAGGAGCCCTATCTGGCTATTTGCCCACTTGTTCTAACAACAAGATGGGGGGGAGAGAGAATGTTGAGATTTGTTTTTCCCAACACTCCAGAGTCATAATATGAGCATGTGTGCATGCCTGCTGCCATGTCCCTTTTATTGGGGACATAGCAGTGGAGGTATGTGTGCATGAGCTGAAACTGCTCCCTCATTTGCAAACAAGAGAGCAGTTTCAGCACCACAATCCCCCACTTGCTGCCACATCCGTGTTGCTGCTACTGTTGGTGGTGACCAGCAGCAGGGCTTCACAGACCCTCCATGAGGGCTCCACAGATCCCCAGGGATCCCTGAACCCCAGGTTAAGAACCACCAGGCCAGAGCATCAATGATTTTCATACCCTGTTGTGAACCTTTGCATGACAGCAATACCTGTCGTTTTATTTCTGGTTTATATTTTAATCCACATTCTCACTTTAGTTCCTTTTTCACAATCACTCAGCTTGTTGGAACTGGCTGGCATTTTTGTAAATACAAATTTAAAACAATCAAAAAGATAGAACCAACCCCAAAGTTAATATCTGCTTGGGTACTTGGTACCCTTACATTAGAAATGAAGCTTCTTTGCAGTCTGTTCACATGACAGGGTATGAGAAAGGAAGCCAGCTGTTATGGTTTCAGGGATAGCCACATTGGCTATTAAATATAAACATACCAAAACCTATTCCATGGTGATATCTTTACTAGATGAAACAAAAGGGGCAAAAGCTACCTTGTCCTGGTTTGGAGCTCTCATGAACTTGTGTAGCATTACTCCAGCTCCTTTATTTCCTTTGGAACTATGTGTATCAGATGATGAGAGATCCTTTGTGAAGGACTAACACTTCCTTATTTTCTGCAAAGGACTTTGTACATGATTTGGAACCTAAGTCTTTACTCAGGTAGATAAAATGCAAGAAGAGCATTTTCTCCTTACTTTCAAGATGATGCCCTCATGACATGCAATAGGCTCCTTCCTAGAAAAAGCATCCCTACTCTGTGAGAGGCAGACTGAATGTTTCTCCTTTCACACTGTTTGTCAGCTGCCCTTTATGCAAGCCCTGGTATTAAAAATATGCATGACAAACTGGGGGCACGTTTTTAGTTGATTAGCAGGAGATATTTTATTTTTTTAAAAAAATGATTAATACATTTTTAGCCCTCCTGTTTTTTTTCCTTATTGTGTCCCTGTTGCTCACCTGTTGCTCACCTCCTAACATTTCCATTCCCACTGAGCCTCCAGCACCAAGATCCAAACTTCTGTTTCACTCTGGGCTGGCAGGGTCCTCCTCTTCCCACCCTTTACATTGCTGATCCCAAAAAGGAAGGACTCACATTCAGCACAGATACCAGGACACCAATCTTTCAGTTGCTGCTGCTTCAGTAAAAGCATTGCTTTTCATGGAAGTTTTTACTTGAGTCATTCCCTAAAACTGCCATATTGTTCAGCTGAGGTTCCCCATATTAACATTCCATTGACATAGTCAGGTATGGCAGTTCAAGGGTGTAGCTATTGGGACACAAATTGAAGGCACTGTCCCCAGCCCCCCAATGAAATTTTCCTTCACTGTCTAAATTCCTAGGATCACAAAGAATGAGAAAATGAAAATCATTCACACCTAGAACTTTTCTATGTTTGTATTCTCTTGCTAACTTTATGTTATTGTGTGCTTCAAGTTGTTCCTGACTTATGGCAACCCCAAGACAGACCTGTAAGGGGGGTTTCTTGGCAAGATTTGTTCAGAGGAGGACTGCCTTCACCTTCCTTTGAGGCTGAGAGAGTGTGACTTGTCCCAAAGACCCCCAGTGGGTTTCCATGGCTGACTGGGGATCTGAACTCTGATCTCTCCCACTCCCAGTCCAACAATCAAACCACTATATCAGGCTGGCCTGCCTTCACCTTTTGTAACTTTTATAATTTTTGTACCTCCTTTTTCAAATGTTGCCTGTCTCTTTAGGTGTCTAATCTATATTTCTGAATGCTGGACCAAAGTTTTAAGTTCCTTGAACACTAGAAATTTGGTGACTGAAGGAAAACTGAGTGGTGGAGAGCAGGAACAGAATTTTTCCTTGGGGAAGAATCTGCAACCAGCGTAGAAACAGTAACTTCCCCGGAGCTGTGGTTCGTCGCCTGTCAGATTGGCTTCCCTGTTCTTCTTCTTCATGTGTCTTTGCGAGTGGTGTGGCTCCTTTCTTCACTGCCTCGGTCTCCTTCCCCCAACCAAACCCACCGCGCGTGGTTTGTGCACCGCACAGGATAAAGAGGCAGTAGGTGACTCAACGATTGGGGTCTCCGGCGACTGTTCGCTTTGGGTCTCTTCCGCAGCCGGGTGGCAACTGGCGACCCCGCTTGAACCTCAAAATGATGGGGGTTTGGCGTCGAAGGAGCCCCATCTCTTGCTGGCCGCGAAGAAGCCAAAACACGTGCCTGCCTCCTTGGCTGGGTGAGAGGATTGGAGGAGGAGGCGGCTTAGACGAAGGGCCATTTCCACACTGGACAGTTATAGTGCTATTATTCCACGTACAGCATCCTATGGAATCCTGGGGTTTGCCTTCGAGACCCCTCCCTAAACTGCAAACCCCAGGATTCCATAGGATGTTGTAAGTGGAATAATAGCACTATAACAGTCTAGTGCGGAAATGTCCAAAGGCTGGAGGAGGAGAGAATGGAAAGGAGAGGGGTAAAGAGATGGAAAGGGAGGGGTACGACCGGTTTCCCCTGCATGCTGTAGTCCTCTAGCTCAGGGGATCCAGACCGGCCATTTTAATTCGGGCTGATACAGAACGAGGTTCACACTCACTCGCAAGGGTAGAGCCTCCAGGCGCGATGCGTTTCGGAGGCTGAACGGAAAGAATTTGGACAGATCTGTCTCACGCCCAGTCCAGGCTGAGCTGGGCGGGGGGGCGTTCTGAGGCTTGGAAAGCAATGCTCGGGAACGGAGTAGACGCCCCCCCCCGTTTCTTGTTGTGCAGCGTGAGTTCGGAGGCCTCAATGACATCCTCAGGAATGTGTAGCGAGAGCCAATGTGATATAGTGCTTTGAGCTCTGGACTATGACTCTGATCAGGGTTCGAATCCCTGCTCAGCCATGGAAACCCACTGGGTGACCTTGGGAAAGTCACTCTCTCTCTGCCAAAGAGGGAGGCAAAGACAAAGACAAACCCTTTCTGAACAAATCTTGCCAAGAAAGCCCCGTGATCGGTTCAGCTTAGGGTCGCCATAGATCGGAAACGACTTGAAGGCACACAAAAAGGCAACCAGGTGAGCGCCGGACGTGAGGTTTGCATATGTCCCTCGATCTCTTTACACTGTTTATATCCCGCCTTTTCTCCCAAAGTGGGATTCAAGACGTTTGTACGCGTGGAAAACTGGGTTGGTGGAATCATGACTGCGCCGGCCGGCCCCTCCCGAAACTGCAAACCCCAGGATTCCAGAGGATGTTGAAAGTGGAATCATCGCGCTATAGCAGGATCGTGCGGAAATGGCCAGGGTCTAGAACAGAACTAGTCCGAGTTCGTCGCCTGGGGGCGGCCGCTGGCAAGGCCCCCTCCCCTGTCCTGGCCAGACGGACCTGTGAGAGTATTGAAAAGCAGGGGTCTTAAAACTGAGGCAGCCTATTGGGGGAGATATGGTATTGCAGATAATTTAGAAGATGAGTGGTGGGCTTGAGCTAACCTCATTTTAGCCTCGATATTCTCAACCAAAGTACTGTGGTCCCATTGAAGCAGCGGATATCTCATACGTGCTGACTCAATAGTCAACAGTTAATCCAATGGGTCCACTCTAGCTGGAGTAACCTTCTAGGCCAGTACTTTCCATGCCGTCTGACCCCAGGGGATGGGCAGTTATTTGCTTTCCCCCAGAGTTCCAGGGACCAGTGTCATTTCTATGCCCATCGCCTATAAACAGATTGCTTCTTTCTGTGGTAACTTGTCAGGGGCCAGCCGGGTCCATAGAGCCCTGTGTAGCACAGACCCGAGGGAAGGTTACCACAAGTTCCCTTTCTCTGCCTTTGTCAATGGCCGCTTCCGCCCTGCGCTGTTACCCTGCTGTTTTTCCACTTTCAGCATCATGTGGGGACTCTGGGGTTTGTGGTTTCTTGAGACCAACGAGCTCTCTGGCTGAGAATTCTCAGTCCCCTCTCTAACCTCCAAACGCCGGGATTCCACAGGATGTTGAAAGTGGAATAATAGCACTATAACAGTGTGGCGAGGAAATGACCTAAAGTCTCCATCCTTCCAAGGGACTCAAGGGACTTTTAAAAAACGCAACTTCCAAGGGACTTTTAAAAAACTCATCAGGGTATCTCTGCTTTAGGCAGATCCTATGTTGATCTGAGTCCTTTTGAAGGGTCAGAACTTCATCCTAGAGAATCCTGGGACTTTTTTTTTTTTTAAGATACCGGGCATTCTCTGCTGAAGATCAGGGGCATGTAAGCAAGAGCTCCGTAGCAGAGAACGCAAAGGAGGCCTCCCCAAACTACAAACCCTCCGATTCCTAGGAGGAAGCCGTGGCGTTTCACATGGGCTCAAACAGCTATATATAAGTCGTGTATATACATCCTGAAAACTGAGCGGGGTCCTCCCAGGTCCCCTCACGCGAAGTTGGAGAAGAAGGGATGCCACGTAGAGGAGGGAGAGGGCTTGTTTTCTGCTGCTCCAGAGACCAGGACAAGGAGCAATGGATTCAAGCTGCAAGAAAGGAGATCCCACCTGAACCTCAGGAAGAACTTCCTGACAGTCAGGGCTGTCCGGCAATGGAATATGCTGCCTCGGAGTGTAGTGGAGGCTCCTTCCTTGGAGGTTTTTAAGCAGAGGCTGGATGGCCATCTGTCGGGATTGATTTGAGGGTGTTCCTGCATGGCAGGGGTTTGGACTGGATGGCCCCTGTGGTCTCTTCCAACTCTACATTTCTATGATTCTATGATTCTATGATGGAGGTTCATCATGCAGTCGCACACAGACATCCCCCCATTAAAGAGCCCTGGGTACTTCGCTCCTCGCCCGCGCCCACTCGCCCCCCTCCACTCGTGATCCTGACCAAGGGGCCTCGGACCGATTTGCTGTGGGAGGGCTCCTGCTGGGTTGCGTCGGGCGGCTGGGCCTCCCTCCGCTCCCGGCTCCTCGGGGCCAGGGCAGCCGGGCTGCTGCTGCTGCTGTTGCTCGAGGCCAGGCCATCTGCAAAGGATTTTCGGGGAGGCTGCGGGTCGCCCCCTTGCCTGTCGAAGGGGCCCGTTCTCGCCCGCAGGCGCGAACTGGCGAGGCAAACAGTTTCAGGGCGAGCCGAAAGGCGGCGGGTGTCATCTCCAGAAGCCCCCACCGGGGAACGGAGGGGGCCAACCTTGAACTGTGGTTGCGGAAATCGGTGAGTCCGGATTGACGCCTTCTCTCTTCTCAAACGGCCTCTGGAGTGAAAGCGACTCAGGCGGCAGGAGGCTGTCACTCGGCCGTCCCGGCTGGTACAAGAAGGCGCCCGGATCCTATAGGATCTCTGTGGATGTGGAGGTGCTGGAGCTGCCCTTCCCAGTCTCAACAAACAAACAAACAAACAAACAAAACAAAACAGCTTGAATGGGATCCTTTGGAATTCACTCCAGTTTTCCAGCTCCAGAGTGAAGCAGGGAGAGATTGTGCACGCGGTTAAATCGGTTTTGACCGAACACAACCGTTCCTTGGCAAAAAACGGACCGATCCGCATAAACGAAACGGAAGACTGAAGTCCCACCCCACATTCAATTCCAGGTTTCAGCGCAACTCGTTTCCAAGATTGATGCTCAATGCTTCCTGAGGGCTTTCCCCCGCTTTCCCCCCATTTTTCTTTGGTCAAGTTATAAATGGCCTGAAGTGATTTTCTTAGCCTGGAGACCATTGTGCTGGGGCATCCTTATCAACTTCCCCGCTTCACACACACACACACCGACACACACAATCCCCGCAGCCAAAGAAGGGCATTTGCCTCTTGCGGCGCGATCCTGTGCAGGCTTTCCCATATTAAGCGTGCTCCAGGGAGTTGAGGTTTGGGATGGATCCCTTGGCTTCATTTTGGCTTTCCGGAGAAGGGTATTGCTCTTAACAACTTTCAGAGTCAGGGCCTTTGTCTCTTTGCCTTTCCAGTTCAGGGTCAATTCTGTTACTCCTTTGTTTAGCGAAGCAAACACACAGGAGGGAGGGAGGAAACGGCAGAGATTTATCTGAAAAACAGGCGTCGGTGACAGATGTGTCGAGTTCACCCTCCTCCAGAAGTTGCACGCCTCGGTAAACGTCTCCCTTCTCCGATCCAAACTTTCAGCTCCGCAGGCCAGCTTAGTCTGTTTTTGCCCAGGGGTGCAGCTACAGGGAGAGGGAGCAAAATGAGAATCCCACCCCCCGTCATGAATTTATCCTTCATTTCCCAATTTCTAGTACGGACGCTGAAAATCGTTCCCACCCAGAACTCTTCCTTTCGCTTTCCCTCGGTAACCTTGCCCACCCCTTTTCTTCGGATGCCCAGACTGAACGTGAAGCTGTAAGTTACTGCGATGTTAGAAATTTGGACGCTGAAGGAAAATTTCATGGAGCGAAAAAAAATGCTTATTTGCGGCTCAACGCTCTCATTTTGATCGCTCATCGGTATACCCCTGCAGTAGCCCCGTCAACTAGGGGAGGGGGAACGACGTGTAAAAGAAACTACAGAAAGAAGGGGCTCCGAATTTATTTTTATTTTATTTTTCTTTTTTTTAAAACGCCCTCTCTTACTATCAACCTCTCCCTTTGAGGGCATATTTCCTCAAATTCCCCAGAGCCCATTAGTCACCCATACGAAAGTTCTTTGAACTACGGGGTTTTCTCCCCTTGGGCAGAATAATAATAATAATAATAATAATAATAATAATAATAATAATAATACCCCACCCGCGCACTGACGCCGTGGTAACTTTTGCACTGCGGGCGCTCATCTCAGCAGCTCCTATAGCTGCCCTGAGCCTCTCATTTTGTATTACAGCAGGTGTATCGGAGGCCTAAATACCCTAAAGGCAGCAGAGCCCGTCTGATCTTGGAAACTAAGCCCAGTCCACCCTAGTTAGTACTTGGATGGGAGATAGTCAATGAATGATTGGGGATCGAGGTTATATTTCAAAGGAAGACAACCTCTAAGTTTCCCTTGCCTAATAAAACCCTATGAAATTCATGAGGTCACCATAATTCGACAGGCGACCTGAAAGAAGACCAGCATTCTAGTTGTGAGGATCGCGGTGAAATTCAAAAAGGAAATCTGAGGGGAGGAGGAGAACAGATAAGATGTCGACATCCCACCGCCTCAAAAAGTTCCCGGTTCTTCTGCCCCTGCCAGTCCTGGTGCCCCTTCGCACGACACAAAAAACAACACTTTGATTCCACGGACAGGATGAAGACTGGGCTGCACGAAATAACTGAGATCCTAAGCATACATACAGCTCGATCCTACCCGCGTTTATAGGTGAATGTTCTAAGTATCTCACAACTGCCAATCCCAGGATTCCATAGGGTGCAGCCGTGGCAGTTAAAGTGGAATCAAAGTTGTACTTTTGTGTGGTCTGAAAAGGGCACCGGGGCTGGCTGGAGGAGAAGAGCCAGGAACTTTTCGACGGGGTGGAATGTCGTCATTTTACTTGTTCTTCTTCTCCCCTCGCGTTTTCCTTTTCCTTTTGAATTTCACCGTGATCCTCACAACTGAGAGCCAGCGTGGGGTAGCGGATTGGGTGAACGACCCTGGAGACCAAGGTTGGGCCATGGAAATCCGCTGGTTGACCTTGAGCGCGTCACACACTCTCAGCCCCAGAAAACCCCGCCATGGGTTCACCTTAGAGTCGTCACAAGTCGGAAACGACTGGAAGACACACAACAGCAACATATCTATGAATATCTTAGTGAAGATTCAAGACAGTTCAGCCTTCATCAATTCGTTTGTTCGTTCCATTTATTAAACTTCCTGAACTACCTTTTCTAGGCTTTTTCTAGTACTCTTAAAAATATTAATAAATCACTACAAATCATAAATTCCAACGCACCGTAAAACGTTCTGACGACTAATACATTGACCCCGTGTATTAGGTTGCATTCCTGCAGAAGTAATCTGGATGTAAGCTCCGCTGAATACTAGGGTACTTGATTCTGAATAAATATGACTGCGCGGATAGATTTTCTTTCAAAAAAGACTCAAAGCACCTTTTTAAAAAGAATGCTGCTATTGTTACTGTTACTCTTATTCGAATTAACTGGTCAATATTACTGCTCGGGAGTTTCCAACATTCCCTTTGATTAAGGTTGAACTTTCTTGTAAGATCTAAAATCAAAGTAAAGTTGCTTAAATATATCACTACTTGTTTATTTATTAAATTTATACCCGTTATTTTCCGTGGCTGCGCTCCTCCAGGAAACTACTCCAACCAATGCCGACCGGAAGCCACGAAGAACGTCGGTCTTCCTTCGCCGGCGACCTTCCCCAAGCCCAAGGACCAACCCCGAATATCCCATCCTCCTTCGCCGCTTTAATTGCCTAACAGAACTCGGGAAAGTCACTGTTTGGACTGAAACTCCCAGAAGCCACCAGTCAGGGTTTCTGGGAGTTGTAAACCAAATAGTGGCACGCACACACACATACACACACACCGCTTCAAGAAAAAGGCATCTTTCCCGACCTGTTTGGTTCTGTGCGTGAGAGAGCGTCCCGAAAGGTTTCGCCCTTTTGGAAGAGTTTGGGTAGTGGGGCTCCGATAGTTTGCCTCCTGGACGTTTGGGAACGGGACGTTTGGGAAATGGGAAAGACCAGTAGGAGTCCCCCAAAGCATGACCCTGAGCAGGGTCTTCCCGGCGGGCCATCTACACCTGCGGCGTTTACGTGCCGCTTACCTGCCTTCCTCCAAGGCAAGCCAATGTTTTCATCCTAGGCCCGCATGAGGAGAGTTAAATCTCACCTGGGGCAGCGGGGCTTTCAGGGGCAGCCAAAGTTTTGAGCTCCAGTGGAGAGACAAATGTGGCATCGGCGCCGCGACGGGTCTTGGGGAGCGGCGCGCCCTGTTCGAGATGCGCAAGGGAATCTTTCTTTGGCCCAGTGGATCTCTTCCCAAGTCTTCTCCGTTTCTCTTTTATTTCGCTGGAAGGTGTCTAGGTTGGTACATGGCGAAGGCTCAGGACTTCTCCCGGGGGGTGGGTACTGAAAATGTACCGAGATGAGGTCAAGAGTGGGCTTTGCGCTGTTGAATTTTATTCACTGGAGTCCATGTTCGTCAGCCGCATACGTGGTGAATCCGCATACACGGTGAATCCTACAAAATTACTTTTGTGAACTTTGTCCAAGAACCGGCAGTCAACCTGCTGGGGTGATGTGTTATGTGCGTTATTATTACACTGTTATGCGTGTCAGTGTCTAAGCTGCCTGGAGGATTCTGAGAGTTGTAGTCTGCAAAAAGAACTTGTTCCGAGTCCTGTCCACCCCACGCGAACAGCGTTTTGAGTCCTTCTTGTGTGCGGGCGCCGCTAGTGCCTTCCGCATTTCCTCGCAGTGACATCGCTGTTTACTCCTCTCCTGTTGTGATCCCTCCCGTTTGGAAGCAATCTTTACGGCAACCAGTGTAGTTTGATTCTCCTATTAAACTGGAGTCGGATCGTAACAATCCAACTGGATTGGCTCAGTGACCGTGTGCCAGGCGGGCTCCTAAACATTTGATTGAGCGTAAGTCCCAAATTCGGTGGGGCTTTATTTCCAGTTCAGAACTGGATGTTGAAAATCCAAGGGACCTTTTTCCTTTCACTTACGATCCTAAACGTATTTGTGGGTCACGGTGATTTCGGAGGCGCCTCCTTTGTTTCGCTCTAGGCAAAGTAGCTCCATAATTCTAATGCCCCACACAAATCCAAAAAATCCCTCACCCAACGACTCTAACACATTTACGTGGTAGTATTTTTATTAAGTTAACATTGAAGCAAAATACAATTTAAAAATCCAACCATAATCGTTAAAAAAGTTTTAAACCCGTAAATAAACTATCCGATTAGAATGAACACAAATTTAAAAATATTCACAAGCATTTGAAGCATAATGGTGTGCTAAAGTACAGAAGCCTCCTGATTAAAGAAGGCTTCTAACAGAGAAGGCTTCTGCGGAAACCGGTGCGACTTCTGCCTAAATAAAAAGAGTCTCTGCCTATCAGGGAGGGACCAGCCTAGCCTTGTAGGGAATTCCACAGCCAACCCCAGGATTCCAGAGGATGTTGAAAGTGGAATCATCGCGCTATAACAGGCTAGTGCGGAAATGGCCTATGATAGGCTTCCTACCGAACTAAGAGATTTCTGAGTAGCGGCAGGGTGTCTCGTTTACAATCACTGCCTAACCTGAGCTGCGATCTCAAAAACCCTTATCAAGAAGCAAGTAGCCTGGATTTCCCTTCATTTCGGTTCCAAGGCAATAACCATTTCCTCACGAGACTGTTATAGCGCAATGATTCCGCTTTCAACATCCTATGGAATCCTGGGCCGGCCGGCCCCTCCCTAAACTGCAAACCCCAGGATTCCATAGGATGTTGAAAGCGGAATCATAGCGCCATAACAGTCTCGTGCGGAAATGGCCAATATTTCAGGCTGAGTTTGGCATCGGACGTGGCTCTTTTCATTAACGGAAAATGACCCTAGTGCATTTCACTCTCCGCTTATTTCTAACAACCACATTTACTCCGGCGCTGATAAGTGTGGGTCCATCCCCTTTCTGCATGTGCAAGATCTTTGGTTAGTTTTCAATATGTTTGTAAAAACAGTGGACTCCAGTGGCGCTTGATCCTAGCGCAGGCAGTAATGAGTGGGGATGCAGCTCTCTAGGACAGGCAGATCTCTCAAGAATATGCCTTAATGTAGCCATCCTCGCCCCAATCTCCCGTCCCACTCTCCCGCTGAAATCCCAGTGGGAATCAATGACAGCGCCGCCACTACTTGGAAACTCTATCTCCTCTTCAGAGCACTGGCCGAAGAGGAAACCCAGGGGGAATCGGGGGCAGCTGGGCTTTTCTGCGAAAGGGAAACTAAACTAGAGAAGAGAAGAGAGCGTTTTCCAGGCATGGCTGGTGAGATTCCCAGGGGAATACGACTCTTCCGCGGAATCTCCCTGTTAGTGCCATGCTCTCCTGGGGATATGGGCGAGAAGGCGGGGCGGTAAAGGAACGTCAGGGCATGTTCTGAGTTGTCCTCGGCATGTCCTGAAAAATGCCCAGAGGTTTCTTAAGGGAGGCTGGTTACAGATAAACAGAGGAGAATGGGTTGCCGGAGAACGGGTTGCCACTGATTTCCGAGCTCTTTACTCGGGAGCAATAAGGGAAGGGCAGTAAAAGAAGCGCCGTTCAGGGATCTGTCCAGCCTCCCTCCGGCTCTCTGGGTCTGGGTGGCGAGATTACAAGCTTACCACCCCCCATCCACCCCACTGAAAAGTATAATTGAGTATCCCTCTCCCAAAAGGGAAGAAAGGAAGAAACGGGAAACGGTTCTTGGAACTGCGTTCCGTGAGTGAGTGAGTGAGGCAGGCAGGCAGTTTGTTTTTCCCTGTCCTGCCTTTTGCTGATCTCGGGGTGGGGACCTGAAGACTGGGTTCAGGCTTTCTGGATCTGAGGGAAGCGACTGGCCAACGTGTGAAAAGATTCCGAGTAAACCACAGTGTTTGAGGCCTGCGTCATGCGCTTTCGCCTTTCTCCTGGCCGAGTCATTTTTGTTATATGCCTTTAAGTCGATGCCGACTCATGCTGACCCTCTCCTGGGACTTTCTTGACAAGAATTGTTCAGAGAGGGTATGCCATTGCTTTCCTCTGAGACTGAGAGAGTGTGACTTGCTCAGGACCAGCCAGTGGGTTTTTTCCACGGCCAAGAAGACACTCAGACACTGCAGTCCTAACCCAGCACTCTGACTACTACACCACGCCAGCTCTTCACCACTTAAACAATCAATATTCCAGCCTGCCACCTGAAGAACCCTGGGCAGGTGTCCATAGGGCTCGGAGCCCAAGCCTTTCCCTCTTTGAGTGGGATTCAGCCCTGACATTTTCCTTTCTTACATTAAGGGAAGTGATCCAAGAACATTCACGTCTTTGGTGTCTTGTGCGTTGCCCATCCTTTGCTTTTTCCTGCCAGTGCCACTCCATGGTGGCGCTTTCGCCTTTGAGGCACGAGTGCCATTTTCAAGCAGTGCGATCATTAACACATTCCCTACATAGTTTGATATCGCCCAAAGTTTATTAAGGATTGCCTTCAGGTAGATACTATTAATTGGTCAGCGTTTTCTACTAAAATCCTATTTATGGTACGTTGGAAATAAAACATATCCTCTCCTATTAAAATGAGAGAGAGAGAGAGAATAACATCAAGAAGAGAGTCAGCGCGGTGTAGTGGTTTGTGCAGTGGATCATGACCTTGGAGTCCAGGGTCTGATGCCTCCTTCGGCCATGGAAACCCACTGGGTGACCTTGGGCGAGTCACACACTCTCAGCCTCAGAAAACCCCCTATGGGTTCGCTTTAGGGTAGCCCTAAGTCGAAAACAACTCGAAGGCACACATGAACAAAACAGCTTTACCTGTAAAACAAGGCCCACGACCAAGCCAAAATTACCCCCTTCTTAATTTTTCAATGAGAGAAATAGCATGATGTCCGGAACACTGTTATTCAAAGTAATTTTCGGTGGAAATGAGTATAGGATGGCAGCCTTAAATACTTGAAATTCCATTGAAATTAACGCAGTGCTATGATAGTGTAATCCTATAGGCCCCATTACATCCCGTGGAGCTTGCTGTTAGGTTTCTAAAATGGCAAATTGTGAATGGATCGTTCCCCTAGGTGTTCCTGTTTTTAAAACGGTGGTCTCAAATCTTCCAGCACACCAGGGTTTCTTGCTTCCTTCTGAGGGACGTATCAGCCCACTGGTGAACCGGAGGGGAGTCCACTTTCCCGCATATCAAGGTGGTTGGACCTCCATCGGGCTGCGCTGCTTGGTGGCAGTCCAGGCCACCCGGAAGGCGGGGGACGGAGGCTTTAGACGAGCGAAGGCCCCGGACGAGGAGCCGAGAACGACGCCGCTCCGGCGACGAAGAACTTCGTTCTTCCTTTATTTAACTCTAAAATGCGTCCGTGGTCCTTCAGTGAGAACTCGGGGGGCCTCTGTAAAATTTAGTAATTTTTGAAAACAACAGAAAATAGATAAAATGTCAAGTATTGATGTTTAAAAAGTGTGCATTTGGCAGGATTCCACTTATACTGATCTCTTCGATTCTCGGTCTGAATGAACTCAACGGGGCTTATTCACGGGAGGGCAAAAATAAGTAGGTGCGTCTAATTGACATTTTTATTCGATGTCTGCGTTCCCATCGCTTGGAACAAGAGAGTTGTGCAGGTACGTCCTGAAATCTCCCATCCGATTGATCTGGGACTGGACCTATCAGTGGTCTTGGGCATCACTTTGATTCAACACAGTGGGACCTGCCTTTGAACAAGAGTGGTGGTGCTGTAAAAGGACTGGTTTTGACAAAATACAAGTGGCTTTGAGGAAGACAGACTTTTCAAATCCTTCTGGGTAGAAATCCCAGTTTAGCTCGCGCTTCCCAAAGTCGTCCACCAGAATACTCCCCCTCCCCCTCACAGAGGGTGAGAATAGGAGAGACACCATTAAATCGGTCAAATAGCCCAACGAAGTTTCTACAAATTACAACTGCTACAATATTTTTTCATCACGTGCAAGTAGATCTTTCCGGGCAGCATAAAGCAGTCTTCGGTGTCTGGAATGTGCATTAGGTTTTAATGGGAGTGTGTGTGGATACATTTATTTGATGCATTTCTTTGCTTAGAACTGCGTTTTATCTGTATTACATCGTTAGCCATCTCCAGCACTGCTTTGAGAGGGAAAGCGGAGTATAAGTTTCCTAAATCACCCACTGAAATTCTAAAAAACTTATTTACAGGAGAAGGAGGAGGGAGACTTGCACAGTGATTTCTGAATCGGTATTTCGGGTCTGGTCTTAGAAGCTAAGCGGGGTCAGCTCTAATTAGTACTTGGATGGGAGACTGTAAACGAATGCCAGTAGGCCGCATTTCAGAGGAGGGAACTGGGAAAACCACCTCTGAGTACTCCTTGCCCAAGAAAACCCTAGAAAATTAATGGGGTCGCCATAAGTAGACAAGAGATTTGGAGGCTCCTATACACAGACCGATGTACGTTTTGTTTTTGTTTTGTTTTTTTCAAAAAAAAACAGAGGCTCAGCCCCCCTCCTTCAAAAAAGAAAGGAAAGGAAAGAAGGAGAAAAAAAGACCCTCTGGATTTTCCCTGCCATCTCTCTCCCTCGTCCTCCGTTATCTCCTATGCTTGACTTTCTATCCTGGGTAAAAATGATGATAATTAACGTCAAAGATAAAGGATGGAGTACTGCAAAATCCCAAAGCCTTCCGCTGTTCTTGGTTTGCATTAGGATCAACTCTCTCGCAACCGAGGAGGAATAAAGAAAGACAGGGTGGAAGCGTCTGAAACAAAAGCAAGACACAAACCGAAAGAGTTAAGGGTGTTTTAGGTTTTAGGAAGAATACTTGTGTAAGGGGGGGGAACAACTCGTTCGCGTGGGGGGGTGGTACACGTCTGGATAAATAGGGCTGGGCCCCCCCATGCGAAACAGGTAAGACCAGGCGCGGGTGCTTCCTTTACTAGCTTCAGAAGGGAGGGAAGAAGAGAGGAGGAATCTCCGGAGGCCGCCCTGTCCTCCAGTCGAGGATCTGCCGCCTCGGACGCCGCCCTTGGGAAGTGGGGCTGACCCAGTTCCGCCCGAGGTGAGGCCCCAGGCGCCGACCTCTCCGTTGCCAGTCAACTCCCCATCTCCTCCCTCCCGCCGGAATAACGGCCCGTGGCAGGAGGAGAAGAGGGACTGTCAAAGGACCGTTTCCCAATTCGGATTGGCCTCCACCTAGCCTCGTGCAAGCCCAGAGCCAGGTGCCTCCCTCCCACCTCCGCCCACACCGTGGAGGGACGGGGTGGGGAGAGCGAGGGGGTGGAGTGGGGTGGCGGGGATCCGGCCAGGGCGAAGGGGCGCATCGTCGGCTTGCTTTGGCGCCCGACCACGCGCCCCTTGCTCGCCCAGGTACTCCGCCCTCCCCACCCCGCGTCGGTAGGCCCGCCCGTCCGCCCTCGCCCGCCCCCCCCCGCCGGCTTCCCTGCCCCCCGCGCTCCGACCGGCGTCAGCGCTATAATAGGCTCCCGTCTGGAGCAGCCGCGGGGCGGAGAAAGAAAGCGCGGAAGAAGGAGACGGCGGCGAGGAGGGCGCCTCTCAGGCCGCGCCTTCGAGCAGCCGGAGCTGGCGAGCTTGGCCGCTGGGCCTCCCGCCCCTCCGCCAGGAGATCGTACGAGGAAGCGCCGCCGGCCAAAATAGGCGGAGAAGGCGCGGGCGCCGCCCGGTTCCGAGGCGCTCGGCGGCGGGATCGGGGCCCCGAGGCCGCCGCGAGGATGCTGGCCCCGCGGCCTCCCACTTTCCTGACCGAAGCAGCTCCGGACCAGAGGCTCCGCTGAGGTTTAAGCGGCGGCAGCCGTACCGGCAGGGGTCCTCCGAGTGGGGGCGGCTGCGAGGAAGAGCCGGAGCTCGGGGGAGGCGCCCGCTCGGCCCACCAGGCGCCATGCAGCACCCCTTGGACCTGGGCGCCGCCGCCCACTACTTCCCCCCGCTGCCGCCGCCGCCGACCCCTTCGCCGACCACCGATCGCATCGCTACCGGAGCTTCATGATCGAGGAGATCCTCACGGATCATCCGGACGCCAAGGCTTCGGCCCCCGCCGGCGAGCTACTCAAGTTCGGAGTGAAGGCGCTGCTTTCGGCGCGGCCCTACCACAACCCCCTCGGTACGTACCCCGGCTGCCCTCCAGTCCGCGCCCGGCGCTGCTCCGACAGCTCTCAGCCCCCAACCCCCCCTCCCCGAGACGCTTCTGTCAGAGCTGGGGGAGCGAGTCCTCCTCCTCATTATCACCAAGTTGCATTACGGTCTTTCGTCTTTTTGGTGTTGTTAATCGCTGGTCAACTTTTCTTGCTTGCTTGCTTGCTTCCCCCGCTGTACTCAGTGGCCGGTTTGGGGCTCCCGTTAAGGCGCTGCGTGGCCCCCTTGCAATCCCCAGCAGACCCCCTCCTCGTGGGCCCCCGGCCGAACCGGGTTGTCCTCTTGGTTTTCCGTGGGGCCTTGGAGGCCGCTGCGACTTCGCCTCTCCACGCTCCATCGCGCCCTGAGGATGGTGGGCGATGCGACCCAACCAAGGAGGTCGAAGCCCGCCGAAGGCAGGCAGGAGAAAGTGGAGGAGGAAAGAGACATCAAAATCGCTATTGTTTCGCACTCTCCCCTCAGTCCGAGGCTCTAGGGCTGGCTTAGACTGGCCTCCTAAACTTTTGTCGCTCTTTGGACTCATTCCTGTTGGAACCTAAGGGACTGGCTTCCCAGGAAACCCAGGTGGACCTGGGGACGTCAGAATTTAGGTCTCCCGGTCTGTCCCCCTGGTTACACTTAACCAGGAAATTCTCTCAGTGAGATTTCCTCCCATGTTTGTGCGTGGAAGACGAGTGTTATGGGATAGATGGACAAGCTGCAATCATGCATGCAGTTTCTGGAGAGTAACCCACTTTAAAGGTCTCAACACACAGGAGTAAGATTAAAGGGATAGGGGCCCTTGTCTTGAACGCGGTGACGTTATACTAGAGTCAACTTCACTGCCTTCGAAAAGGGTGACTCAGTCCCGGTATCAACCATGGCCTGATAATTTTAAAGAGCGACCCCCAAAACTATATATTCTCAGACAACCTCGGCTCTAAATGGGACGACCCCAAAGTAAGTTATGTAAATTGTCAAATTATATATTTTTCCCCAGTAGCCTAGTTCAGAGCAAGGCGGATCTGCTAGAATAAATTATTTCGGGATTACTTCTATAAGGGGGTGGGAGGAATGTTCATCGTTTATATAGTCTGCAGTACTAAACGAATAACCCAGATCTAGAACATATTTAATCTAAGGTCTTCAGCGAGGCAAGAGTTAATTTATGTATCAGTAGCCGAAATAGCCAGAGGGGAGGGAAGCAACCCCAGATCCCTGCTGGGGTAATAACTTTGTTAAAAAAAATGGAATTTGGAAAAGTTATTTGAGGGAGGAACAAAATGTACAAAAACGAATGGCCTGAAAAGTACGATCCTGAATAGAACTGGGGCGTATGAAGTATCGTGAAACTCAGTGAGGCTTGGTTGTTGCTGTTTTGTGTCGAGCTCCGACTTATGGCCACCCTTTCCGGGAGCTTCTTTTAAGATTTGTTCAGAGGGGGTTTGCCTTTGCCTTCCTCTAAGGTTGGGGGAGAGTGGCTTGCCCGAGGCCACGCAATGGGCTTCCGTGGCCGGCGGGGATTCGCATCCTGGTCTCTTGGAGTCCTTGTCCAACATTCAAACCACTCCACCAGGATGGCTCTCAGTGAGGCTTCCTTCTGAGGGTAACTACCCAGGATTGGCCTCAGCCGGGGCTCAGAGCCTAAGGGCACTGCAGACCGTGGAGGCTGCATCCGGTCCCGTCGTCTCCTTTCACGGGCCCAGAGTTTCCCTAGCTCACTCAAACTATGGAGATGGTTGAAACGAAGATCCCCAGCATGAAACCAAAAGCGGGGAAGATTCCCTTTTCCTCCCCCAGGTCAGCCTTGCCTCTTCCACAGCTTCCTCCCGAGGGAGTAGTGAGACAAGGGGCGGTTTTGCCTTTAAAAAAATAAATGGTGCCCACACTTTGAATGGCAGCTGAGGAGCCAACAGGGTCAGTTGGCTTTAAGAGCTGCGGCTCCCTCCAAAAGGAAGCCCCCCCCCAAGTCCACTCTGCCCCCCTGTGCCTGGTAAAAGGGGCGCAAAATGATCCAAGGCTGGTATGGAGCAAGACTCGCGTGTTCAGGATGGATAGGCCAAGCTGTGGAATGTTACCTTTTGAGACTACAGCTCCCCAAATTTCCCAGTGGCCTACTGAGGGGGGTGGATTCTGGAAGCCGAATTCCTAAAAAGTTACTTTCTCAAGGTCTGTGTATGCAGCTAGGATTCCAAGCCAAAATCCAACTGTTAGTCCCATCTGAAGGAGAGGTGTTGAGCCAATAGAAACTGAGTAGGTCAACAGTAGGTTAAATTATATTGATCCAATCAGTCTGTTGGGTTGGGACTAACTAGGCCTCATGTCGGTGGTAGGGGTGTCGGCCCGGAGGCACACCTCGTTTCTGTAGAGTGAAGAGAAAGCGGGGGAGAGTAACCGCTATCGAAGGCTTACAGCGCCATTCTTTCCTCACATGGGGCCTTGCTAGTATCCCTCCGCGAGGCCTTGAAATCTCCAGGGGAAGCTGGATGTCATCACTCTCTTAAAAGCTCAGTTGTTCCTCCTCCTGTTCGGTGATTTTCAGTGGTGAAATGGTGCCTCAGTGACAAAAGAAACGGACAATTTGAGTCCCGTTTTTCATCCCTGCGACGGCAGAGAAACCTTTTCCCCTCCCTTTGTGCCTCTGCCATCTGCTTGGAAAGCAAGTTTGGTTACCTCATATGGGAGCCTCATTGCCGGATATTGGCGGTAAAAGGAGTGAGGAGTGGGGCGCAGTGGTGGGCCTCTTGCCTCAGAAACCTGACGGGGGCAAACCTCTCACAGGCCGACCGGAAAGAGAGACGGCCTTCCATTTTGAGCAGAAAGGGCGCCTTTCCACCAGATTTTCCCCCTTTATTTTTAGAGGGCGGGGGAGAGAGTCGAAAATAAGCCCCGACGAGGTCAAAATGAACTGCTTGTCCTAGCTTTCCTTCGATTCTGAATCCGGAATTTGTAAGTTACAAAATAGGCATCAGAAATTTTTAAATTCTCTGTTCTGTTGCTGCCAGAATTAACACAGAGCAACATAGCTAGGAAATTATCTTCTCCTCAACCGCCCTCCCCAACCTGGTGGGATTTTCTGCCACCTCATATTGGTAGAATGACCCCAGATGAACAGGCAAAACAGATTAAACCCAATGAATTTCTTTTGGCGCTATCGTGCTTTGAAAAAAGACATACATAAAAAGCAGTAAGGAACAAATCCGCCCCGAAACAGTCCTTCCCCGTTTACGGAGACTGAAAAGGAACAGCAAAAGTTCTTCAGGATGGCCTACGTGCCACTGTGGGTCCCCGCGCTCGCTTTTCCCCCTCTGCTTCTTTGAAAATATCGGCCTGCGGAACGAGGGTTGGTTTCCAACGCCAGGGGTGGAGGTGGTTTCGTGTAGGGTGGGATCCTTGCGCTTGAGGCGGTCACTGAGGCACAATGACGTTCCTAGAGAGCCCCCCAAGGGGCCCTTTCCCGTCTCTCCTCAGAACAGTCTGGCTCCCTTTAGGCCTCTTACTGTGCGAGAGGAGGGACTGCGACTCGCTCTCACCCCCGACTGGCCCAGGGGCGCGAAAAAAGCCGCGCAGGGAGCCCGTGGCGGGGGCGCCTCCGTCTCTCTTTTACGCGCGAGCTTTCCTCGTCTCTTCAGTCAGGAGCGACTTTTGCGCCTGCTGCTCGGGAGGCATGGCGAGGAAACTGGAGGGCCAGGACCAGCCAAGTCTGATTTTTTTTAAAAAAAAATCTGACACCAATCAGGGAGATCCGTTGGTCGCCAGCCCTCGCTGCCCGAATCAAGGTTTGCGATAAGAAATGGAATGGATTGAGTTCGCCAATCCCTAGCAGGGCGAAGGTGCCACCCGGGAAGAGACCTTTCTTGCTTTAGGATTGCGCCCGAGGCTCTTCGACAACTGGAGAGAACAAATATCCCCGGTGTTCCAGTTGGCCGCTCTTCGCGCCACCCCCTCTTTCTCTCAATCAATCCATGAAGGAAGGACCGGTCTTCCACTTCAGATCTGCCAGGATGGGGAATTTTTACCGCTGATTCTGTCAAGGGCATCTTAACTCACTTGATCCCGATTCTAAACATGTTTCCCTTTCTCTAGATTTGCTTCAAAGCACGGGAATGTGTGAGGAACGAAGGAAAGGTGTTTCCATGAAGTGTATTTAAGGGGGTAGGAATGAGGTTTACGATCACAATACAACAAGGATACAGTAGTTTGTGTTCGTAGGCCGGAGATAGGAAAGGAATCTTTGCGTATAATAATTGGGGGCGGGGGTCTTTATCGTCTGCCAGAAGGACAGACCTCAAATAATAAGCATTTTGTATGCTCTCTCTGTCTCTTTTTAAATAGCAAATAGTTGTTGAATGCAGACTACTTCTGCCCCAAATATGGATGAACTTCACTTTTTGGCTTGTATGAATATATAAATTGCACTTATATTTTCCTTTTCTTTCGTAAGATCAAAAAGCAAAAAAAGAATTCCCAGCTGGATACAGTGTGTTCCGCGGCAGTTTGCAGTTCTCATCCTATAACTTAAGCTCTCCCGGTGCTTTCTTAGGAACAAAGTTCACTGGACCCAGTGCGTGTCTTGCTTCCAAGTGAATTGCCCGAGAAACGTGCGATGCAGACAGAGACAAAAAGTATGCGTTGTTTTCGACTGGGAAATTTCAGAGTTTGTCGAATTTCTTCCAATGAGTCGGGGTTTAATATTGCTTCGGCTGGATCTTGCGCTTGCTTTTTAATTTTTCGGTTTTGCTATGATGTTTTTGGATCAAGGAGCGGCTGGTATAAATCTAACAAATACTGTTGACAGAAATAATGGAGTCTTGTGCCTGTGTCTTTCCAAGGAGGTCTAAAACTGCCGTCTTAGAGCTGCGTATAAGCCCTGTTAAACACAATGGGGTATACTTCTTAGTACAGGAGTTTGCTATTAATATCTGCGCGATTTTTTTCAGTAGAAGAGAAAGCCTCACTGTTGCTATTCCCTTAAGAGCCCCTTAAGTACACCCTGTTGTGTTGCCACGTGCCTTCAAGTCGACCCAGGCTTGTGGAACTCAACTCTAGGTTTTTCTGTGTGATTGTCTCTCTCTCTCTTTCTGTGGGTATCTTCAAGTGGCTTGTTGACTTATGATGACTCCATGAATTTCATAGGGTTTTCTTGGGCAACGGATACTCAGAGGTAGTTTCCTCACTTGCTTCCTCTGAAATGTAGGCTACAGTTCCTGGTATTCGTTGGCGGTCTCCCATCCTAGTATTAACCAGGACTGACCCTCCTTAACTTCTAAGCTCAGATGAGGTCTGGTGCTTAGGGTTTTCTAGATAAGATCTATTCAGAGAAGGTTTGCCACTGTCTTCCTCTTAGGGGATTCAAACCGTGGTCTCCCTGGGTCTTAGTCCAACATTCAAACGACTACGCCCTTGTAGTTGCGTATAGGAACTTATATATATATCTCCATCTAATCCAGAAGTTGCATTGCACTAGCATTGGCCAATGTATCGGTCTGTGAAACCAGACTAAAAGATAAATGCTAGTTTCAGAACAGAGTCACAAACAGGAGAGGAAAGAGTTTTTGAGATCACCGGCCGGTAGGCTCCGATCCCTCTTTTTTATTATTTACGGTGTAGGATATGGAAAAAATGGGTCTAATTCATTAATAGAAATTTCCACAAAACGCTAAAATAGTTTTTGAACAATGGCAGTTTGTATAGTGAAAAAAAAATAGCCCTTTCCCAAGCATATTGCTTGAAATTTAAGGGAATCGAAGCATTTTACTCAATTTGCCCCTAAGTCCTAGAGAGAAATCGAGGGAATTTATCTTTGCCCAAGATTGGAGAATATTTTCTTTTGTAAACACCAACAATGTATTAAAGAAGCATTTTAATAGAATATATTATTTGCTTTGCAAGTGTAGGAAATCTGATCTGTTGCTTCTCGGGCGAAATATAAAATATGATCGGTGGGACCAATTTAATGAAATGATCAGTACTTCCAATTCGAGGAACTGTCTGAAAATTTTACAGAGGGACTGCCACCCATAAAACAAAAGGACAAAATAAACCCCTACCTACCTCTAAATCAAAACTAACTTTGCATTAACTCCCATTCCCATTATCCTAACGGAGATCCTTAGGATGGGATCTCAGTGACAGTGACCTCATCGTTGTTTACTTGTAACTCTTGTTGTTACTGATGACGATGTGTGCCTTTGTTTCCGACTTTCCGGGGCTCTAAGGTGAACCTGCCACCGGGTTTTCTTGGCAAGTTTTGTGCAGAAACTTTGCCTTTCCCTTCCTCTGAGGCTGAGAGAGTGTGACTTGTCCAAGGTCGCCCAGTGGGTTTCCATGGCTGAGCAGGGATCCCAGCTCTGCTTTCCAGAGTCCTAGTCCAAAGCACAGACCACTAGACCACGTTGGCTCTCTTTTGTTCATAACTCTGGAAGGATTCAACTTGTCCTCCTTATACAAGCGATGGGCCCGGTGCCTTTATTTGTTTACAATTGAAGCGCCAGCCCTTAACCGGCGCGGATCTTCTCTTCTCTTCTCTTCTCTTCCTTGGAATTTGCATACAAAGAAGTTGCTTGAATCGCAGCGCTGATCCTAAAAGATTGCAACCATACACCCATTTACCTTGGAGCAAGTTCCACTTAACTCAGTAATACTTCCTTTTGAGGAGACAATCAAGGGCTTACACTTTTTTGTTGTTAAATATCACCAGAATGACCATAACAAGTCGTTCAGAAAAGATGGGCCAAGGATTTCTTGCACACACACCCCTCACCTAAACCAGTTCCTTTGGGTTCGCAAAGAGATTAGAAAGTGGCTCCCTCATCCGATGCATGTTTACTCGGAAGTAAATCCACCAGAGTTGAATGATGCTTACCTTCAAGTATAGCGTTAGCACGTCAATTTAGATTCGGCTCAGACTTCCGAGTAAACCTACACTGGGTGGCACTGCGCGTTTTCCTCTGCAACCTTAGCAGCCCCATCCCAGCCACGTTTACTCGGAAGTAAATCCTATTTAGTTAAGGTTAACTGCCCGATAAACACCTTTAGAATTGCAATCCTGGCTGCTGAGTGAGTTCTTCTGGCATCTGTTGGCTAAGCATACCCTTACCGTGAAGCATTGTTGCACCTTTTTTTGCTTTTTTTGCGGGGGAGACTTTCCCAAAAAAGTGTGCGTACACATGTTGGAGCCTTGAACCCGAGAGTCTCAGGTTCACCCCCTTTAATTTGAGAGTCCTTGGTTCAAGACAAACCTCCTCTAATTGATTTGCCCACAGTTATATTGTACAGTTGTACCAGTTAGACCCTACTTTAACTCTTGGGATTTGTAGTTTGATTGGAACTTAATCACTAGAAAAGACAATAAAGTCTGGTAATGTTGAAGGCAGTAGGAAAAGAGGAAGATCCCGTTACAGATGGACAGACTCAGGGGAGACCCGTTCCTGCATCTGCAACACCAGAGCAGCGCAGATGCTGATAGGGTAGCTTGGAAGTCTCTCTTTTTTAGGGTCACCGGAAGTCGAAGTCGCTTTGACCGACAGTTAACAACAAGGGGACTTAGTATTGACCACTAGAAATCTGTAGTTTACTGCTCTTAATTACATCACTAGAACTCCCTGGCAAAGTCCCTCCGCAAACTACAAATCTCACAAAAAAGAACCACGAGTTTTGAGGTGGAATGGAAGAGTTGTAATTTTACAACGTGGATTGTAGTTGTTGTGTGCCTTCAAGTCGTTTCGGATTTATGGGTTCCCTAAGATGAGAGTGTGTAAGCTGCTCAAGGTCACTCAGTAGGTTGGCCAAGGGGGCAATCGAAGCCTGGTCTTCATTACACCACACTGGCTCTCATAGGCCATTTCTGCAGTAGGCTATTATAATAGCTTTAAATGCCCCTCCCTAAACTGCAAACCTCAGGATTCCATAGGATGTTGAAAGTGGAATAATAGCACTATAACTATTGCAGAAATGGCCATGGTCTCCAAGAAAACCTTCGAGAAAACCTTAGGTGTGGACCTGATGCTATCGTATACCCTTGACCGAAAAACGGTACACTCCTTCTATCTGGGATGGTCGTCCTCTTCCACCGAGCGCGCAGCTTCGGGAGGGACGCACATGGAGCGGTGAGGTAGGAAGGGGACACCCGCCTAGCCAGCCAGATCAGCCGAATCAACCCTGGCGATCAATGGGCTGACAGATGTCGCAGCCAGATCGCCCTCACATCCTGTCGACCTGATGGTGTATGAGTACAGTTTGGCGCAGGGCCATGCCATAGCCGGATTGATGCAAACAAGGAAGCCTTGGACCTAAGTCTGCAAGACATGCATAGGGGCTGTGAATGATCAGTCTCACGTGCTGTTGTTATTGTGTGCCCTTAAAGTCGTGTCCGACCTGCGGTAACCCTCAGGCAAGCCTTTCACGGGAGTTTCTTGCCAAGATTTGTTCGGAAGTCATTTGCCTTTGCCTTCCTCTGAGGCCGAGAGAGTGTGACTTCCTCGAAGTCACCCAGTGAGTTTCCATGGCCGTGCGGGGATTCGAAGTGGGGGGATCTCTGGAGTCCTAGTCGAACACTCAAACCGCTGCACTCACTTCTTATACGTAGGGCCTCCATGAAGGTCCAAGATTACCTGATACCAAGTGACCAAAAAAAAATAAAAATGCTGCTAATAGGATGGGATTGACTACATATGCCACCGGCTTCATCTGCAGGCCTTTGCGAGTTGTACTACCAGACTCCTTTCCTGCATGTTTACGGTGAAGAAAAGATCCCATCCGTTGGCTTCAGCTGGAGGCCGGAGAAGGGGCGACGCGGCCCCGGCCAGTTCAGGGGGCCCTTTCCCAATTGTACCACTACAATTCCACTTTAACTGCGGCGGTTCCATCCTGAGGGATCCGGGGTTTCTGGTCTGGGGAGGCATCGGAAGAGCTCCCCTGCTGGCAATTCTAAGCGGCTCTCCCTCAACTGGATCCCATAGGATGGACCCGTGGCAGTTAAAATGGAATCACAGCGCTATAATTACCTAGTGTGGAAGGGACAGCAGGCCCAGAAGGGAATAAGAATTTTTTAAAACCTGAGCCACAATTCGAGTTTCAGTTCCTTGCATGGCAGTTCCGCCATGGCAAGATTTTTAGCAAACTCGTTCGGGGTAGGACATCCCCCGATATCCCCAGGCAGAATAACAGGATGGGAGGTGCCGGGAGGTGTCGTCCCCGCAAAGCTACTTTCCCTGGAGACAGCTGAGCCCCTCTGCGGTGGGGCTGCGTGGCGCGACGCCTGGGGCTGCGGAGTCACCGTCCCCTTTCTCTTTCTTTCCCTCTCTCTCCGCAGCGGTTCTGAAAGCGGAGCAGGCGGCGGCGGCGGCGGCGGCGGCCGTCTTCAAGTTCCCGCTGGCGCCGCTGGGCTGCTCGGGCCTGGGCTCGGCGGCGCTGCTGGCGGCGGGCTCGGGGCTCCAAGGCGGCTCCGGACCGCCTCACCTGCCGCTCGAGCTCCACCTCCGCGGGAAGCTGGAGCCCGGCGCCGCCGTCGAGGCCGGCAGCAAAGCCAAGAAAGGCCGTCGGAGCCGCACCGTCTTCACCGAGCTGCAGCTGATGGGGTTGGAGAAGCGCTTCGAGAAGCAGAAATACCTCTCCACGCCGGACAGGTGGGAGAAGGGGCGGCGGGCGGGCGGCGGGGGGCGCCAAGGCGCAGGGCTGCGGCCACCCTGACGCTCGGAGGGGCCGGTCTGGTCTGCCTTCCTACCGGTCAACCTAAGGAATAGGCAAAGGTTGAAAAGGTGACCCTGCCAGGTTACCCTAATCGGCGTGGCCCACCGGCAGGGCATTTTTAATTGTTCCTGAGCGTTCCTTTTCCTCTTCCGAAGGTTCTGGGATGTAAACTTCTCCACTACATAACAATCCTGACCTTTATATTGTAATTAAAAGTGATTTTAAAAGTATTTTAAAGTGGTTTTTTTAAAAGGAGGAAGTCAGTACAGAGCCGAAAACAAATTTATTCCTAGGAATATTTTTTTTTTATTCTGCACACATTATTCTGCTCGCCATCAGAAAAATACCTTTTAAAAAAAATCCCTGAAATGCTTAGAAAAATTATTTTTAAAAAGGACTGCAAAAGTTATGTATTAAAATTATAAATATACTTAATTTTTTGGTTTGCAGTAATGTGCTGAAAGAATTGAAGCAGGGGTGGGATCGCAAGTGTCGATTTGTCTCCACTTGGTGTCCCGAAGGCGGGACTAGGGCAATTTCCGCATTAGTCTGTTATAGCGCTATTATTCCGCTTGCAACATCCTATGGAATCCTGGGCTTTGCAGTTTCGGGAGGGGCCGGCCGACCCCTCCCGAAACTGCAAAGCCCAGGATTCCATAGGATGTTGCAAGCGGAATAATAGCGCTATAGACTGGTGAGGAAATAGCCTAGGTGTCTCTACGGACGCTTGAAAAATGCCTTGCCGCTGGGGATTCTCGTGGTCTAAGAACCGTTCTCCCCTAAGCTCTAGGAAGTGGAATGGGAATCGGAAATAGCCGGTCTGGCAATCCTGCCTTGGCTCTGTTCGCACACCTCCTCCATCCAAAAGACGAAGTCCCCCAAAGTCAGCGGGGCACCTGGCCCAGATCCCATCCGCTCTTGTAAGTTAAGCAGGATCAGCCCTGGTTAGCACTTGGATGGAAGACTGCCAACAAATACCAGTCCTATTTTACAAGCAGGGGCTGTGCTAAAAATCCTGGAAAGAGACTAACCGTTTACAAAGGAGGAAGGGTTGTGGCACGGAAACATCCGAAGGGAAATCGATAGGATGGGGAGAGGGGAGCTGAATCTGGACAGGCTGATGTAGTGACCCACAGCATTTCCTTTCTCTCCCCTCCAGGATAGATCTGGCAGAATCCCTGGGCCTCAGTCAACTGCAAGTGAAAACCTGGTACCAAAACAGGCGAATGAAATGGAAGAAAATAGTAAGCATGCTTAGTGGACTATATTTTGCTTTAACCTCCTACTTATGTGGGCAACCACAGACAAAAGTAATCATCCAACCAAATGAGTTTTCTTAGCTACCTGGAAAATTGGGAAGAGGTAGACTTACAGCCTCCAACCAAAATACTTTCAAATATGATGTACTACAACTTCCATCCTCCCTAGCCATCTAATGGCCAAATTACTTGTGGGATGGTAGGTGCTGTAGTCCCATAGTCTGGGAACCGGGTTGTGCAGGGACATTTACCACATTTTCAGATATTCTGGGAAGGTGAGGAGCTATGGCCCTCCAGGTGCTGCTGAAATACAACTCCCATCACTCCTTACCACTGGGGTTGATGGGATCCACATTCCCTTTGCTGCTGTGATGGATATAATGGTGCTGGCAAGGCTTCATTTTCTCTCTACCCCTTTCCTAGGCAAGGATTTGACCTTGCTCTGCTAACCCTAATCTTAAAATTATGGACATAAAGTACCACTAATCTAAGTGGCACTTCCAAGGCTGATGCTCCTCAAGATAAGCTCTATGTGTGGACATCCATTGATTTCTTCACTTGGCAGGGATCAGTTGGTGTGCATCCAGAACAAAGCAAGTAGGAAACCCACAATGACAGAAAATCTTTTCGAAATGGTTATCTCAGTAGTTATCTCAGCAGTAGGGTGAAAGATCTCAGCTCCCACCTTCATCCAGCCCAAGCTGAACCATCTAGGTGAGGGATTTGAATTGAAAACCTTGGCTCCAGTCTTCCTAGGGACTGGTCATGTTGGCTGGGACTTTGGGGACCTGAAGTCCCAAAGAACATCTGGAAAGCCAAACATATTAGCAGGCAGAAATCTGGGCGTGACTTTTGCAATTCAGCTTTGTCAGAGAAAGACACCCCACATGTGCTGGTTGCAATCCCCAATGAGATAAATAAGGGTGCAATGAATTTGGCTTTTCTAGCCAATTTTTTTTTTAATGGGATAGGCCTTGTACACCAAGAACTGGATCGAGAATAAGCTTGCAATCCTAAATGCATCTAACCAGAGTTGAATCAGTTTAATACACATTCATATAGGACCAAACTGTTCTAAGTCATGCTTTAGTTAGCAGAAATCTATGAGATAAAAGAATAATAGTGAATTTAAATTTTGGTAATACAAGGTGCTGTGGGCTATATTTCAGAGGAAGGAACTGCAAAAGCACCTCTGAATATTTCTTGCCTATGAAATTCATGGGGCCACCCTAAGTTAACAGGGGACTTGAAGGTGTGTGATCACACACACACATTTCAATGGGCACAATGGCATGGTAAAGCAGAGTGGACCCAACTTTTACTTACTAATAGTTTCAATGTGGAGTTTTAATGCAGTGCTAATCAAGGCTTTCACACTAATGCCTTTAATGGGCTCTGCTTGATTTAGGGGACATGAAACTGATTTTCCAAAACAATATCATGCTTTGCCTAAGCTTGGGGGGAGAGGGAGGGACTGTCATCTTCCCTAAATAGCACTTGCTGGCTTTAATGAGATGATGTAATGTTTATTTTTGCTCCTTAAAGTCAGTGCCTTATATGCTGATCTTGCTCATGCTTATTTCAAAATAAGGAGAGAAACCATTCTAACCACACCTATGTCAAAATCAACGTCATTGAAATAAGTGGGACCTGACACACATTCATGATTGCTATATATTAATAACAAGTCTATCAATGTTCATTTGGGGGACAAAACTGAACCAGATAAGTTGGGGAGACACAGGAGGAACTGAGAGACAAGTGCAGGGAGGGATTGCAGCACATCTGTGACTGCAAGTAGATGAGAAATTAGTCTGAGGCCAGACTAATGAGACTTCCTTCCAAATAAGGACAGTACATAATGTGGAACAAAATATGACCAGGATCTGGCCATGGGTGCTGTGCTGATTCTCCTCTTAAAGGTAACCCCACTTCCCTTGGACTAAGCTCCATTGAATTCACTCTTCTTACTTCTAAGAAGACACCTACCCAGATCCATTCTTTGTCTTTGCTTCCAGCAATCTGGGGCAGACAATCTAAAAGAAGCAGGTTAATCCTTTATATTAGGAGTGGGCAAAGTGCAGCTCTCTAGATGTTACTGGAAGTTTCAGCACCTTGGATTTCTCTTTTAAAGTTCAGACTAAAATGCAGAATGAACTTATTGCCCCAGTGACATTGATACCACAAGCCTTAGCTGACATCTGGAGATCTATACTTTCCCCACCCCATCTTATGCCCACTTACTTGCAAACAAACCAGGGGAGGTTAAAATGGGACTTTCTCCCTTGTACATCTGAACAGGAAATTTCGTTTGAGTAGGCCATGAGCGTGGGAGAGCAAGAAGGCTGCTTATTACAGAATTGGAAGGTGCTTCCACACTTTCAGTACCTACCTAGGAGTGAAGTGAAGCTTCCAAAATGTGCCAGCAGGTAAACAGAATCAGGATATAAAGGAATCTTGCAGCATCTTGGAGACTGGGAGCAAGAGGTTTGTAGGATAAGCCTGGTAGACTCAATTCATTTGAAGGCTCCAGGCATGCCAAGAAGTCGAGTGAAGAGTCTATGAAAGTTTATGCTACAAATTTCTTTCTCCCAGTCCCTCTCACAGGTGCTACAAGATTCCTTTGTCCGATACTATCACATCTCTGTCTTTAAACACAATCAAGGACAATAATACCGATTAAGAGAATTCCTCCTGCGAACAACCCAGCACTGTAAGAAAGAGCGCTTTGAGGGTGATTGTTTTTCCAGACCCAATAGCCACAAAGATCCTGCCTCCTTGCAGCAGGAGAGTCCCCATCGAAGCTCTTGTCCTTTGCACGCTCCAAAAAAGAGCAGGCTA
Source organism: Ctenosaura bakeri (assembly GCA_948474755.1). Classification (NCBI taxonomy): domain Eukaryota; kingdom Metazoa; phylum Chordata; class Lepidosauria; order Squamata; family Iguanidae; genus Ctenosaura; species Ctenosaura bakeri. The sequence goes on along the minus strand of CAOLHI010000192.1, from coordinate 658,268 downwards.
TAGGTCTTTCCCTTGCACCATGGGAAGTAGAAGTCCAACAAATAAGGAGTTCCTCTGCTTGGAGACACAGTGCTGCGGAAAGATTTGCCTGTTGGATGTCTGCCTGCTAAGCTCATGGTCAAAGCCCAGGGACCATACCAAGTAGACGAAAAGATGGTTGGCCCATTAGGCTTCCAGGTGGGGCGGCAGAGCAGCTGCAAGGTGTTTTCTTTGGGCCTCACCTCGGGCTTGGTGCTGAAATGAGGAGAAATCAGTTTTTTCTAGACAGTCCAGAGGGTTTCTTTTAATGTATATTTTGAAGCCTATACTTTTTTCCAGCTGGGGAAATTCTTTTGCCCTGGCTGCATTTTCCCGAATATTCCCCCATTTGTTTTTTCTAGGTCCTGCAAGGCGGAGGGCTCGAGTCTCCCACGAAGCCCAAAGGTCGCCCGAAGAAAAACTCCATCCCTTCTAGCGAGCAGCTGACGGAGCAAGAGCGGACGAAGGAACTGGAGAGACAGGCGGAAAGCCTCGGTTCCCCCTGCCAAGTGAGCCAGGAGGAATAATTCAGCGCCACCGGCCCAGCCCTCGCGGCAGTGCCCACGAACTCGGAGAGTTATGGTACCGCGAAAGGGAGTGGGCTGGTCTCGCGAGGAAGTAAAGACTCCTGGAGACCGCCTCCTCTGGCCTCGCCTGCGAGACCTCCAGCCGCGAGGAGAGAGCTCCAGGGATTGCTCACCGCGGTTCTTGCGCCTAGCAAGTCGACTAGACCTCGCCGAGGTCCTCGCCTCTGACCTGCAGCGTGGATTGCCTTTGGAGCACACGAAACACGTAGGGGAGGGCCGTGCAGACTGGCATTGTTGTTATGAAGCTGCCTAGAAGAAAAGGAGGAGAGAGAGGGAGAGAAGCCAAAAGAGTGGTCAAATGGTTAGTGGACTATTAACTCCCTGTCGGTTCCGTTGTGTTTCCTCCGCGTTTGGACTCCCGCTCCGTCCCCGTTGCACAGGCAGAAGGGAAACGTCGTCCGTCGGCCCCCTTCTTCTCGCTGTGTGGGCGCGTACTGAGAAAGAAGGAGGCCGGGCTTTGGCTTCGTTTGGCCTGGCGGGGCAGAGGATGGTTCTTGTTGTCTTGAGATCCGAGGCGCGCGGAGGAGTGGTCCTCAAAATATTAGACAAACGCATTTTCCGTTCGGTGTTTAATTAATATGAAGATAATGGATTTTATTTCAATAAAGTATTTTATGAACGATTGGCACGAGCACTGTAATGCGTTGCTTTCCTCAGACCGTCTCCAGTGGCATCATCCGCCAGGCTGAGGAATAGCGCGATCGTGGGCGGGTCTACTCTGAAGTAAGCCCTGCTGTGTTCAGTGCGAGGAAACTGAGATTTTAGGCTTTCTGTGATCTTAGTTGCCACTACTGTACATCGAGGGACTAAGTTACCCAAACGAAAAGAGCTCATTGCGTCGGTGCCCTTTGGCGCAAGACTTCGTGGGCACGGTCCAGCCAACCTAATGGGATGAATTTGGAATTAAATCTTAGCATATAAATAGAGTGCAGCCTTAAGTCCGGCTGATCACGACCCGGGAGCGTGGCTCTTTCTTGATCCTCTTCCATTGAAATCAGTGGCAAGTACTTCGCTTTGGACCGTACTTCTCGCTCCTGCTACTTTAAACTCAAGAATTTATTCATTGTACAATGGGAGTGTTTAAGGTGGGAATTAAGTGTTATTATTTCAAGAGACACAATTATAGCACTTTAATTCCACTTTTTCTGCCTCCTGTGAAAACCTGCGATTTGTAGTTTGGTGAGGCACTAGAGTTCTCTGGTACAGGATTCTATAGAGTGCCTCCATGGCAGGTAAAGTGGTACCAAAGCGTAATAACTATGTAGCATTGAAAGAGATTACAGACGTTTCTGATTTTAACAAGCGGCCATATTTTCCGTGGTCGGGAGGAAGTTAGGCCCCTAGAATTCAATAGGACCCCTGCTCACTTTCCCTAAGTTGTTAGCATGAGTAGAACTACGTGCATATAATTAGCACTCAAATGCCTGGGAATCGGCATCAAAGCAAATGGCATCAGCAAGAACACTTTCAAGTCCCGATGAATTCGGTGTGAACGTCCCATTGATTCCACGGGATTAGAACGCGGTGGGTTTTCTTTGGACGTAGTTTTACAACGGGGCCGGAAGCGGATGTAATTAAGGCTGCCAGTCATGTTTGTGACAGATGTGGAAATAGATGTGGGTCAGGTCAGTCGCACCGGAAACCTATGCGGGCAACTTCCTACGGTAGTCAACGGAGATTGTCTTGTGCCAATGCGCTTCTTTAGAAACGAATCCTCTTTGCTTTAGGTCCCGAAATACAGAGTTCCATGACACCGGCTAAAAACCTCTTCATGCCTTTGCGAACACACATAAACAAGCGACTCTTAAAAGGCAAGAGATTCGCTTTCACACATTGTGACGGAAGTCAGAATTTCGCCTCAATATTGCAAGTGAGTACATGTGTGTGTATAAATAATTTCCAGATGGATTGCCGAGAAGGCCGCCCACCAGGGTGAAGCACAACTGGGTTGCAGTCACTCTCGTTGACCTGGGAGTAAGTCTCACTGGGGCTGATTAGGATTGTATTGTTAGAGCGCAGCCCCATAGATGTCTGTTCAGACGTTTCCCTGAGTCCAATGAGACAAACTCCAAAGCACAGATTGAAACTTTAGCGCTCAGGTACATGGAAATAGTAAAACAGCACAGCCAGTTTCCAGTATATATTTGCCTAAACCGGAGGCGCGCTAGTCCGATGTTAGTCCGGGGATTAGCGGTCAGTTGTATTGAGGCATAAGAGGGTGACGTTTCTGTTAAAAGGGCGTCTATCTACCTAGAATCAGACCACCTCTCTGCGCTGTGGCCGTGCTGGCTCACGGATCATGGGAGCTGTAGTTCAGTGAACCTGGAAATCACCAGGTTAGGGAAAACTGCTGTTATTCTTCGAAGGGTGGTTGTAGTTTTAGACGCAGTCTTAGTTTTTTGCGCCTTTTCCGTGCTGATCGAATGAGTGGGAATTTGGGTAACGCAGAAGTGAAGCCTAGATTTCTGTGTACCGTGGAAGACTGGAAGACTGGGATGCCTCTTCTTCACGGTTTTACTGCGTGGTAAAGAAAATGGGGGGTGGGTGGGATTCCTCGCCGCAGTTCCTGGTTTCTCGGCAACCGCCCCACGCCAAAGCTGCCTTGCCTGCTTTCTGACCTTCTCCGTGGTAGCGGGCCAAGTGGCCCCAGCAGTAAGCTTGACTAAATATAGAGATATAAAACGCTTCGCAAGCGGTATCTTTCGTCGCCCTTTCTTCTTCTTAACTGAACTCTTATGTGAACTTTCCGAGGGCATGGGCTTCTCCATCTGCTGAAGACTTCTGTGCTGCACTAAGGCAGGCATCCCTTATATCGCAAGACAAAAAAAATAAAGGAGTCCCCTCCACTTTAAAAAAGAGGTGCCCTTTAATGCAATGGTGAGGAACATGTGGTCTTCCGGATGCTGTTGGACTGTTGCTCTCGTTATCGCTTGCCATTCGCAATGCTGGTTTGGGCTGAAAGTAGTCTGTCAGCACCTGGAGGGCCGCACGTTCTCCGTCCCTGTTTTTCCAGACGTTTACATTTTGGATTCCGGTTTGAATTAGGCGTGTTTGGTGAAGTGCGTTTCTGTGACTTTGTGTTGTTCAACTGCCTTCCACGTCGCAGATCTGGCCTATGAGGTTATAAACTTCTGTTGTTGTTGTTGATGATGATGATGATGATGTTTTTGTTGTTTAAAGCAGCATCTTGACCCTTAATAGAGGCAAAGTAAACATCCGCTTAACTCTTTCCCATTGAAATCTAGGGGAGTGAAATGTGCAGGACTTAAGACCGGATGGCAGCTGTAGTTTTCGAGAGCGCCTTGCTTACAACCAAGCGATATTTAGGACCTACGTTAAAGCAGACTTCCTCCTCTAGGAAGAGGGTGTGACTATACTGGTCATGCTGGATGGGAGCTGTCGTCCAAAACGTCCAGCGGACATCAATCCAGGCAAGCTTCTCCTAAGCGGGGTCTCTTTCTGAGGGCCTGTGTCCAGGATGGCCCCGGTCATCCCAGCGCAGTTTCGCGTGCAACCTCTGAAGCGGCGGCGCCTCTGTCTGGGCTTGAGGAGGCTACTTTTTCCGACTACAACGGCCAGATTCCCAGAGCCAGCGTGCTGTAGGGATTTGGGAGTTTAGTCTACAGAGGTAACTTTTCCAAACTCTGTTGCTGACTGTCTGCCCCTAGTCTAGATCTCGTCCAACTCGGTTTCCCACAGCAGCCGACCAGCTGGCTTCGGACGCTCGCCGCTGGGACGCGTTTGGCGAGCCGGGACGTGTCAAGGCTAGAAGCCAGAAGGACACAGGGCGAAGGCGGCTGTAGCTCCAGTTCTGAAAGAAGCTGGGATTTCAATCCAAGCAGATATTTTGCATGTGAAATCTTTTATTTATTTATTTGTATCCCGCCTCTCCATATGGATCGAGGCAGCGAACAACTTACAAACAGCATGTATTTCGATACATTTTCTATACATGCCCCCAACAAGCTGGGTACTCATTTTACCGACTTGCGGAAGGATGGTTGAGTCAACCTTGGAGCCGGGCTGGATCCAACTCACAACCTTGTGGCTTGCAGTACTGGCATTTAACCGCTGTGCCACCAGGGCTCCTGTAGGCCTATTGACAGGAACCAGCCGCACCGACTCCACCCCAGCACCCTGACCCTAAATATGTCCTATGTTTTTATTTTCATCCAGCTGGGTCCAGATTTAGCCACGCTTGGTGTACGCTGGTTTGGATCAGGTAGGCTTAGACGAGTTGAGAGAGTCTTGATTAACCTACGCCATGACTCTGTTGACTCTTGGGCCTTTCCACGACCTTAGACCGGAGTTTCCATCGTGCCTCATCATGGCTGTGCTCGCTTTCTAGGACTGCTGGGACTTCCAGTTCAGCAAGATCTTGAAGGCTGTAAAATCCCAACCCTTGGTCAAGTGTGGTTAATTGCCGTCCAGTGGGCTTTGACCTACAGAGACCCTATGGATGAGAGGCCTCTGAGTTCCCCTGTCACCAAGACCCCTGCTCGGTCCTGCTGGCTCAGGGCCATGGCGTCCTTGGTTGAGTCTATCCGCCTGCAGTGCGCTCTTCCTCTTCTCCTGCTACCTTCAGCCTTACCAGACATTATCCTCTTTTCTAGAGAGGCATGTCAAGAGTCTGCCCTAAATAGAACTAAATCTGCAGCCATCCCATCTTGTTTGTTGCAGTGATAGTCCACCTGTCCTCCAGGACAGTGAAGTGGATGTGAGGTAGGTTAGGTTGAGAGATCGGTGAAGTCACCTCGAAGCCAAGGCTGGGGATAGACCTGAAATTTAGTCTTCCCCTTCCCATAATGAAAGCGAACTAAAAATCGTCGTTTGTCCCAAGTTGAGCAGATCAAGATGAGAACCTTGGTAGGTGATCCACAGGTAAATCCTGTGGATGTAATGTGTAGGAAATAAGACTAAACCAGTTATGATTTAATCTTAATTAGCAAAGTTATGCAGAGGAAGCCTTTCTGTTTAAAAGCTGGTGGCTTGAGAATGGCTGATCCAATTAAATGCAGACATACAGGTAACTTGAATAGGATTCAAAACTTTACTAATGACTTCTTCATCTACATTTCAATGAGGGTTTCGCTATCTTGACTAGCTAATGAAGTAGAGGATAATTGTGGTATAACTCACCATCCTGCTTGATGGTTTCAGAGCATGTAGATTTCATAGGATAGGATCCATGAGGGAGCAAGCAAGAGGGAAAGAACAAAGAAGACTAAAGATGTCTCCTTCTCTTTTTTGGAAGACTTAACTTTCTTCCTATCAGGATACAGTTCTGGGCCACATGATCTGATGACCTGGCCACTAAAGGTATTTATGATCATGCAATAAAAGCAGAGAAAGGAAGTGTAACAGATAGATCTACCATGCAAACAGGGGAGGTAGCCTTATGCTAACTAATCCCATTTGTTCTACCAACAAAATGGGGGGAAAGAGAATGCTGGCAAATTTCCAACATAATGGGCCTAGCCTAGAGGGAACCAGCAAGTGGCTTGGGCCCATACCCTCTACATCACTGTACCTCAACATCTTAAGCATCTTAATTCTGTTTATATTTTAATTTATTCCCCGGTTCTCCCCACGTGGTTTATTCAGACATAATTCCTAGCGATCTCAAAGAAGAATACTGTAGGATTCCCTGGGATCGAATTAACCGGCGGAGATGGGGAAACAACAGGGGAAGTTGAGAGGCGAGTATGGGGGCGTTTTATCCGAATTTAGAGAGCGCTCAAGGGGTACCTGGCTGGACTGCCACAGGGAGAAACAGGCAGGCAGCCACCCGCCTCAGGTAACAACGGCGGAGAGGGGCAGGAGAGCGGGGCAGGAGACCCAGCTGTGCCGGTCTTGGTTCTCACAACTTCTTCCACAGTTCTGGGGGGGTGGTGGTGGAAGAACCTGTCTCCTCACGTGTGTTGAGGTGCGGGTCCGCTCCCCTGCCCTTTGCCTCAGAGGCAAAAGAATGCCTTGCACGTGGTTTTCAGCCCGTAGTTTTCTGGCCCCTCCCGAAACTGCAAACCCCAGGATTCCAGAGGATGTTGAAAGTGGAATCTTCGCGCTATAACAGGCTAGTGCGGAAAATCAGAGTTGCAGCGTTAGCCCTGGGCGGGGATGGGGGCATGGAGGGTAGGCTGGAGGTCTTCCTTCTTGATTTTGTGTGTCTTCAAATCCTTTCCGGCTTCTGGAGATCCTAAGACGACCCTATTGCGGGGTTTTCTTGGCAAGATTAGTTTAGAAGGGGTTTGCTTTCGCCTTCCTCTGAGGCTGAGGGCGTGTGACTCGCCCACGGTCACCCAGTGGTGACCATGGCTGAGCAGGGATTAGAACTCTGGTCTCCAAAGTCCTGATCCAAAATTCAAACCACTACACCACATACTTCACCGAAATTAAAGCGACCTGAAACTAGAGCTGCGGCTTTTCCTGTAGACACAGTCTTTGTCCACTGAGCATGCTCATTTCTTCTTGGTTAAATAAGGGTCCCTCCTGGATCTATAAGCCTCAAGATTTCCCCAAGCCTAATACGGTTTCGGGAAATCTTTTGAGTCATGGTGGTTCCTTTTGTGTCAGGGTGGTTCAATTTTGACGCTGGAGGCCTCAACCTTGGAAACAGAAGAATCACTGGCCTCTTTCTCCTCCCCTTTCTTTTTTTTCTTCCTTATTTTAAAACCCTGTAACCTTTTCACTGCCTTGGTTCCTTCCAGGTAGAGGAGTTTCCAATCAGGGTGTTTCCCGAATCATCAAGACCTGAGGAGGGCAGTGGATGACTGGGGCTCCGGCAGGTTTTTCATTCATAGGGTCGCCGTAAGTCCAAGTCCACTTGAGGTAAACACTGCCATCAGCAAATTATGGACAGTATTGGAAGACTTAATAACCGGTGAACTGCATCCCTTGGTTCTAAAGGTTGCATTATGTCTGTCAGGGCGACATCCTGTGGGATCCTGGACTTTGCAGTCTGGTGGCAAGGGACTCAGGATTCTCTGCGAGAGAGCGCTAGTGCTTTGGCAAACGACACATCCCAAGTTTCTGTAGGAAGGTACCATGGCAATTAAACTGGAATGAAACTGCTGTAACTGTGTAGTGTGATATGTTCCGACTACTAATTGGAATTGCATTGATCAAAATCGTGACGGAATTCAATTTGAACCTGGAGGGAGTTTCGTGATGGAACCCGGGGACATTTAACTCATGTCACTTGGAGGAAGACCTGGGGAAAAAAAGATCTCTTCCAAAGCTGCTGGTCAACTGAGGCGGGGGCTGTTTGTCTCTGCTAGAGTAAACTCGCAAAGTCAGTGGGATTTACCTACCTATTGACTCACCACCCAAACAACCGTCTACTCTAGTTGAAACTAACCAACGGGAAGGATGCGGGCCAGTGGTTCTGAAACAGAGGTCAAGCTGATCAAAACAGATGGAAGCAGGAGGTTTTTGAGCTAGGTTAGCCTGCTTTTTATTCCGAATAAAAATGAATTCCGAACAGCAACAGTAATATAGTATGGCGCAAACCACTAAGGTAGTGAGTCAGCTTTCAGGTTTCACAGAACTCTGCCTTAGAGAGGGACACTGAACAAAAAAAAAGGAGGAAGAAGGAAGGAGAAAAGGAAAATAAGTTTCTACTAAAAGGTGAGGCTAGGTGGGATGTAGTGGAGGGGGCCAAATACCGACATTGCTCCCCCAAATAATAATTCTTCCCCCCCCCGGAATTTTCCTTCACTCCCCTAATTCCTAGCATTGCTTTAACTTAAAATTTCAGTTAAGAATTTAGAAACACAGTTGAGGCATCCAAAAACGAGGCAGGCAAACTGGTCAGGGTAACCAAGGTCTAGGTGTGGATGACTTTTAAACCCGCACTCTCCGCAGTGCTAGAAATTTGGAGACCGGAGGAAAATTTCATGACGAGGGGGAAGAATTCTTGTTTGGAGGGTGATGCCCTCACCTTGTTATCCCATAGCTACACCCCCCAGCGAGGACCTCTCTTGTAGCCTGTTAACTATAGCGTCTTAAGATGGCGATCCACAAAACTGCCAGAGACCTAGTAAGCTGAGATGGGCCCAGGAGGAAAGATGTCAAGGTTGCAGCAAGGCGACCCTCGGGAAATAGCTGCTCACCATTGGAAAATAAGGAACTCATTAGTTGTTCCAATCTGTCCTTAGCCTCCAGTGGGATGTGAAGTTCCTTCTAAGGCAGAGAACAGAAGTAAAGACGGTTAGGAGAAAAACGGGGATTAGTTTCGCCATCCTAGTACCGTAGTTGTAAAGTATGCCATTTTCCTCCTAAAGAAAGCCTCAGGATTAGATGCTAGAAGTAACTTCCAACATTTCAGGGCGTTTCCGTGCTGGATTGGCGAAAGTTTGGTATTCTTCAAAGCAAGTTCGTCCCGGGGCGGGGGTAGAAGAGGAGATCGAGGAGTTATGTCGTCAGGTCTGCTGAAATCCGCAATGTTGCCATTCATTAAACAAAATGGGGCTAGAAAGTGCTGACTTTCGAGTTTCACAGGGCTCTTCTGCACTCTTGTTTATTATCTATCCTCAGGAAGAATCCTCCAAAATTTGCTCGCTACCTGCAACGCTTCCTACGAAAAGCTATCGCTGGCTTTTGACTTTGTTGTGTTGGTTTCCGTTATCTGTATTTTTGAGATTGATAGAGAAAGGTTGCAAAATGGGGAAAGGAGAGAGAGGTAAACGTGGGGAGGGTAAGGAATTCCGAGAGTCAAGGCGGTTGACTTGAAGTTGAACACATAAGGGGCTAGTCCTCAGTGAGGATGATACCCAGCAATACTCAGTAATGAGCGCCGGGTAGAGGTGAATCATGGCAGCCTCGATTTGGTCTTACATCCCTATCGTGCTACTTTAAATCAAAAAGGGGAGAAGTGTTGGGCTTATGTCCTCCCAGACACAGATTTTCTTACTCCGGAATGAGTACAGAACTCCGGATTGGGGTCTTCAAGTCACTCTCTCCGCCAGTATTCCTAGAAAGGACGCGAAATCCTTTCCCTTCTGTAACCGGGAGGTTAAAAAGGAAAGAACTCCCCGCGTCTTTTCGGACAGAGGCGTGCCAGTCCTTCTCAGGCTCGGGTCTTCCAGGGTGAATTCGGGACCGGCTTCAACGGCGGAGTAAACGCGAAAAAAGAGGACTCGTTAACTCCACCGTTGAAAAGCGGCTTCCACGAACTCAGTGGAATATTCTCCCTAGGTGTTGACAGACACATTCGTAGGGCATCACTCTTCTGACTGCATTTTGGCACGCCGGGCGAAATCCCGTTTACTGGAAATCACGCTGACTTCCCAAGCAGCACCTAATTCCCTCTTTGCCCGTCTTCCTCGCCGCGACGGTGCCCTCCCCAGGACCCTTCCCCATACTCTTTGCCGTGCTTGCGGGCACGTTGGTGTCAAGGGAGCGCAGCTCTTTCGTGGGACATCCACGGGGCCCGACGCTTCCGACTGTTTTCCAGTGGGCGGACTTGGCGACCGCTTCCCTGCGGTCGTGGATGGCCCTTTTCTGAGAGTCAGCGTGGTGTCCTGGTTTGACCATGGAGCCAGGACTGCCGGAGCCCTGGGTTCGAATCCCTGCCCAGCCACGGAAACCCATTGCACGGTCTTGGGCAAGTCACGCTCTCTCAATAGAAGATAATCTCTTTTGAACAAAACTTTCCCTGTGAAAGAATCGCCGCAGGTCGGAGACAAGTTGAAGGCACACAACAATAACGTATCTCAAAGCCCTCTTGCTTTCCGGGAGGTTAACGTCCAATAAAAGTATTGTTGAAATGAGGATAGGTCTGTATTGCTTACCCCTGACAGGCAGGAGAGCAGACAACTTGCATCATTTCGTTCACATTAAACCACTACGATGCCGCATTAACATCAATGGCTCCATTCTGCGGAATCCTGGGATGTGTAATTTGTGGAGGAGTGTTTGGAATTCTCCGCCTTGGGTCCTCTACTCAGACAAAGGGGGAACAAATATAAATAAAAGATACATAATTTCTCTGCTTAGAGGGACTACTATGCTAGAGGGACTACAATGAATGCAAGTATGGTGACATCAAAGCGCTGTAACTGTGCAGTGTGAAAGAGACAGTGAGTTGGGAAACATGCAGGATACATTAAAAGGACAAGATATAGATATAGGATCTAATAGGATCTAATATCTAAAAACTATCTAATAGATATTACATATAGGATCCTCCCGCGCACACATCCCTTTAAAAAAGTGAATGGAGTTTGGGTGGCCAACAGGCCAATTCATGGTTATCCAGAAGGCCCACACTGATTCGAAGTTTATTTCTTTTAAAAAATTTTCTCATGTTATCCTTGAAAACAAAGAGTCACTTGAAAATTCTGAAACAAAAAGCCAAAAAGTTGTTAGGAGCTCCTGAACCTCTTTTCTGGACCCCAGAGCCCAATCGTGGAACCTTATGGACGTCTCTGAGCATGTGCAGAGTGCACTCGACTCACTGCTGAGTCTAGCGGAACAGCCATAAGCTTCGCGAGAGCCGATTTTCGCCCTTGTAACCCCAAACGCAACCTCTTCGTCTCTCCCTCTCCAGTCGTCAAAGAGCTAGCCTTCCACCGGGAGCTCTCCGCACGCCTCTCTTCGCTCAGTCCGCCTGACCCTTGCCCAGATTAATCCGATTTGCACTCCTCCCCAAGCTGCGTGGGTTCCGAGCGAGATCCAAGCCCCTGGCCAGAAGGCAGCAAAGTGCCCGGGGCCCGCCCTGGGTTGCGCTCCTCGGGCCGACAGGAACGGCTCCATTGGGGAAGCCAGGTTTCTGGATCGGGCTCGAAACTTCTCGGGTTGGAAACAAAGGGCGGCGGCGGCGGCGGTCGGGGTGTTTAGATTTGCTCCCGTCCCTCCGTCTTGGGTGACAGAGGCGGGCTGTCCCCCTACTGCCAGACTGCAGAAGGTTCTGGTTCAAAAAGGTCACACACGTTTTAGGAGGCGATTTTTTTTTTTTTAATAATCCCCTGCAACGTCGTTTGGGGCAGAGATGAGAGTGGCAGAAAGCGAGTCGCATTGAAACGTCCTCGGATAAAGACTCCTTTCGGTTTCTTAGGCCCCCTTTTTCTGCCTCCAGCTAGTCCTTAGGTCCCACCCAACGGCTACGGCGGACCCAACTGAACTGCACTCACTGCCTGTAGCATAAACATTTACCATCACTTAGGTAAATCCCACTGCTTCAGTGGGTCTACTCGAGACTCTGATCCTCCCATCGCTCCATGCTTCCCCCTCGTAAAGTCAGGTCTGCTCTAGGTGGCCTTAGCGATTGGATTTAAGGCCATAATATTTTGCTACCGATGAAAATAATTCAGGTCCCACTTTTGAGGGGGGAGAGGGATGCCTGTCTGCGTGGAGAGACTTAAGCCGGGGTTTCCCCCTCTTTTTCCCTTTCTGTCTTTCCTGTTTCCATATCAAATTATAGTGTGGTTGAGGAAGCAGGCAATTATCTGACTTGTCCAAGGAAAAACACCAACAAAAATAAGGCAGAAACCCGCTGCCTGGAAAGGAAGGGTGTGGGGACCTGTGCGTGGGTGCGTGTGCGTGGCGGGGGGAGAAGAGCGGACGATGGGAGGGTCACATTCTTTCAGTCTCAGCTGCGCACCAAAAACGACCGAAGTGCATCGTCTTCTTTCTCTCCCAGATTTTCCATGACTTTCTGAAAATGTGCGCAGGCCCAGCTCAGCCCGTCTCTCACGGAAACACGTGACACTGGGGCCAGTGGCCTCCACCGCCCAAGTTGTAGCGATGCCCGATGCCGCCGGGCACTCTGAGAGGATCGAAGTGAAGCAACTCCCACGGAGGTCAACGCCCTTTTGTTTTTATTATGTGGCTTCAAGTCCGACTTCCGACCTCTCCTCGAGTTTTCTACCAAGATTTATTCCGAGGAGATTTCCTTTGCCTTCCTCTGAAGCGGAGAGAATGTGACTTGCCCAAAGCCACCCAGTGGTTTCCATGACCCCGCGCCATTTCCGCCCTACACTGTTATAGTGCTATTATTCCAGGTTCGACATCCTATGGTATCCTGAGCTTTGCAGTTTAGGGAGGGGCACTTTTGGCCTCAGTAAACTGCAAACCCCAGAATTCCTCAGGATGTTGAAAGTGGAATAATAACAGCAGAACAGTGTAGCGCAGAAATGCCCCTGGAGTCCAAGCTCTGCGCGCAAACCACTATACCGCACTGACTCTCCTCAAGGCGGCTTACTTCCGAGCAAACGCAGCCAGGCAACCCACTTCTCTGCCTTATTCGGGGAAACCAATTTCATTGAGGTCACCTTCTGTTCTCAGTCAACCCTATACATAGAATTGGTATTTCTATGTAGTATTTTGTTGGACTGAGCTGGCGACCTATACAATTATTGGACTCAGCTAGCAACCTATACATAGAATTGTATAGGTTGCTAGCTGAGTCCAATAATTGTATAGATCGCCAGTTCAGTCCAACAAAATAAATCCCACTGGTCCATCTCGGATACACTGCGCAGTGGATAGAGGAGGGCTCAGATTCCCATCCTGGGCTGGTCATATTTGGTGGCAGCTGGATTGTGAACCCGCGAATGTTACCTTGTAGGTGCAGGTGGGCTCCCTCTTTTAACACCTGTCTGACGTATGCTACAAGGATAGATCATACACATCTGGCTGTTTGACAGGCAGAGAGTATTCTAAGTGGAGAGCTAGCACGGTGTAGCGGTTTGTATTGGATAGGAATCTGGGAGACCGCGGTTGCGATCCCCGCTTTGCCAGGGATACCCCCGCTGAATGACAGTAGGCAAGTCGCGCTCTCCCAGCCTCAGTAGGCTGCCACGCCACCCCCCTCCCGGATAGGGCCCACATAAATCGGAGTCAAATTGAAGCCACACGACCACCTTAGAATCACTGGGTTGGAGGGGGCCATCCAGCCCTACCCGCAACGCAGCTTTTCTGCGAGGCGGGCATCCAGCCGCTGTTTAGCAACCCTGGTGCAGTGGTTTGAGCGTTGGACTACGACTCTGGAGATCAGGGTTCGAATCTCAGCTAAGCTATGGAAATCCGTTGGCTAGCCTTGGGCAAGTCACACTGTCTCAGACTCAGAGGAAGGCAAAGGCAAAAAAACCCAAAACCCTCTGAACAAACCTTGCCAAGAAAACTCCCGAGATAAGGTCGCCTTAGATTCCCCCTAAGTCCGAACGAACTAGGAAACATCCACAAAAAAGCAGGCAACCCCGCGACTTCCCAAGGCAGTCTGCTTCACGGTTCAGCAGCTCCCACCCTCCAGAGAGCCTCCTGCAGGTTCAGTTCAACAAATTTTGTCCAGACCCAGTTCTTTTTATCCGATGGCAGCCATCTCGTGGATCTCCCTTTCCTTTTCGGAACCTCTTTGACATTTCAGGAACTTAGTTTTCCCTTTGACTCATGGCTGGGAATCAAGCGGCCCTCCAGATGTTGTTGGAGTGCAAGTCCCAGCATCCTCCACTACTGGCTATGCTGGCTAAAGTGGTTGGGAGTTGCAGGAGGAAGCGCCTTCTGGTACTACTATTGTTGGCCGGTATATAGAAAACTTGGGAAAGCCGGTGATCGGTAACAGTGCTGTCATTGTTATTACTCTGCACATTGGCAGCATCATCAACTGCACGAAAACCCGGGCAAGTCCCCTGCTAGGATTCCACCTATCTGGGCATGGAAGGGCAACTGGGAACCTCACTCGCCCATCCCCTCCCTTGGTCGCCCCCACTTCTGTTTACTTTCTGCGGCTTAAGAACGCCGTTTGTCAGCCGCAAAGCCGACGGAGTTCGGTGGGCTTTACTTCTGAAGCGACAGTGTCAGGCTTCGGAGCGTCTTGAAGATTCCGGATTTTGCAAAACAGCGGGACTGTGTGCAGAGTGTGAATTCAGTTTTGCAGAAGAGAGCTTGCAGGGCCGGCGAGGATAAATAATCCAGTGTTTCAGGAGCGAAATGCTGGCACCTTGTGCAGACGGCACTGTTGTTAAACTCTCGGGAGGACGGGTCTCTTTTTTTCCATTGGGCAATTCAGACTGTGGGCTTGGTGTGGCCGTTGTTCCTTTGCAGTTCTGCTCCCAGTGTAAACCCGGCACTGGTCTGAACGCACGGTGGCTTGAAAAGCACTGTTTTGCTCTCTAGCTCCCGCCAAGAACGTTTACATCGGGGGATCATATATTAAAAACAGGGCACGAAAGGATTTCAGATTGCACGTCTAAAATCAATTACGTTTGAGGTGAACAGTCCTGGCTCTTCGATTTTCGCCCGCTCTCCACTTCCTTAAGGAAAACTTCCTTTGTGCCGGGATTTGCCAAACCGTAGCTGCCAGCCTCTAATGTGTGTGCGTGCGTGCTAGGAAACTCTATTACCCATTTTACGGGTGACACTGATGCCAGGGGTTGTGGTGGTGGAGGGGCCGGTGCCCCCATTCCTGTTTCATGGACAAAACTGCCTCCATTAGTGGACCAACCCTGCTGAAGCCGGTTTATAACTACTGCTGCTTTCGCTGTTGTAGCTTGTTGTACTGTGTGTGTGTGTGTGTGTGTGTGTGTGTGTGTACGTGCCTTCAAGTTGCCTGTCAACTTATGGCAACCCATGAATTTCATAGGGTTTTCCTAGGCCAGGAATACTCAGAGGTGGTTTTGTTAGTTCCTTCCTCTGAAGGTTAGTTCCTTCCTACTGGCATTCCTTGGCAATCTCCCATCCAAGTACTTACCAGGGCTGACCCTGCTTAGCTTCCAAGATCAGACCTGGTCTGATGCCTTTAGAGCATTTAGGCCTGGTTCACACTTGTAGGTGGGAAATTTGACATTGGTGTCTCTAACCAAGTGTGGCATTTTCCTCTCAGTGGTTTTACTCAAACTTCCCTAATTTTAACCTTTTTATGTCTTAGCGTTGCCATAAGTAGGTGACTTGAAGGCACACAACAACAATTGTTATCATCATCATAATTATCATTTATATATGTAGCACCATCACTGTATATGGCATTTTACAAATGAAAAACAACAACCACAATGAAATTGTTCCCTGCCCTGGGGCTTACAATCTAATTAAGGCCATTTTCCTCACTAGCCTGTTATAGCCCGATGATTCCACGTTGAACATCCTCTGGCCCCTCCCGAAACTGCAAACCCTGGGATTCCATAGGATGTTGAAAGTGGAATAATTGTGCTATAAGAGTGTAGTGTGGAAATGGCCTAAGACCTGGCATAAACGGAAAAGAGGATGGTGGGGTGGGAGACGATTAAATCCAGCAGCCATTGCCTCTCCTCTCCTTCTGTGACCAGGGCAGTGGCAGTTGGCAGTTGTTTTTACATAATTAGCTATTACACAAACAATTTCACCATTGTTGTTGAACAGTTAAGCAAAAAATAAAGGGCAGGAGGTTAGTTTGTTCAAATAATGGTATGTCTCCCATAATGTTACTATCTAAGAAGCCTTAATTTATATTGAGCACCAAGATATATGAAGGATATATTTAAGAACGCTATCCAGAAATAGCAAATACTAAGAGATACCTGAAACAGATACTTGTAACTTTATTTTCTTCTGTCCTGCTAGGGATACAAATTCTTGTCAAAAATGAATTTCTCCTGGAATGGTTTCAACTCATGCTCAGTGCAATGCCCCAAACATCACACAACAATCCATGAAGACAAAAAGAAGCAAAAGTAAACAAAGTTGGTTGAAGTAATTTAGAATGACTAATACTTATTTCCCAAGTTTTTCTTTTTTTAAAAAAGAAAATCATTCAGGACCCATTAACTAACCATGTGAAAAGACATGGTCCCATTCATTTCTATAGACCCACTTCATTATAAATAGTCAGTGAGTCACTCTTGTCAGAATGCTTGATTAAACCACTAGGCTTTCTTCTTTCTTCCAGGCACAGAAGATATATCGCCAAAGGATTTGCAATTTAACTGAGTTCTTCTGTGACCACAACCTTTTTTTGCATGAATTATGTCTCCACAGAGCATTTTTGAAAAGAAATTTTTGCTGTGTGTCTCTTTTCACATTCAGAGGATTCATGAGTGAAAGCTTCTCTATTACATACAATTCTGGCTTTTCTGATTTTTTTTTTTAAAGGAAGAAGTCAGTCTAGAGCAGTAAATATATTTAAACACATTAGTATCCTACCATGTTTGTTTTTTTTGTATTATTCTGCCCATCACCAGAAAATGCCAGAATTAAAAATCCTTCAAACTTTTCCTAAAGCTTAGCTTTGATAAAGGCCCTCCCTCCATGCCAACTGCCACTGCCCTGGCCTCCAAGGGAGAAAAGAAGAGGCAGGCACAGCTCCATTATGCCTAGGCCCAGAAGGAGTTGAAAAACTCTTCCACCATCCTGACTGCCACTGCCCTCCCCATTGAGGGAGGAAAGAAGAGGCAGTATCTGCTGGACTCATTCCCTCTCCCAATGTCATTCCCCTTTCCCTGGGTTTGTCCAGCATGGTGTAATGGCTTCAGCATTGTGCCCTGGAGATCAGGGTTTGATTCCTGGTTGGGTCATGGAAACCAACTGGGTGACCTTGGGAGCATCACACACTCTTAGCCCCAGCAAACCCCTTGATAGGTTCACCTTCTGTTAAGTAAGAAACCACCTGAAGGCACACAGCAACAATAACAACAAGCTGTCCTATTTAGACTGTAAGCCTGAGGGCAGGGAACTGTCATATTATCAATTTGTAAGCCACTCTGAGAGCCTTTGTGACTGTGAAGAGCAAGGCATATAAATACTTTAAATAAATAAATAAATAAACAAATACAAAATTAGAAAAATTTGTTAAAAACACAACTGGTTGGGGATTGGAGAAGAGAAATATTCAGGAATGATGGCAGTAACTTGCAAAAGGCTTTGAATCAGAGGTGGAAATAACCAATTAAATTTTATGTGTCCATTTGTCTCCATTTGGGGTCCAAAAATTCAAGTTGTTTCCAATATGGTGACCCTATGGTGTGTGACGCACTGAGGATCACCCAGTGGATTTCCAAGGCTGAGCAGGCAATCGAACCTTGGTCTCCAGGGTCATAGACCAACATTCAAACCACTACACCACCCTGGCTTATGAATCTTTGAACAGGTTTAGATTTTTTTTTAAATGGTTGACTGGGAAAGTAAGGAAACTACTTGTCTTTTCCAGTCTCAAACCTTCTGATTCATTTGGAGATTGCAGGGGAGCTTAAAAGTTCCCTGATCTTTTTGAAGTGATACTCTGACTTTTTGTCTCCATTTTTCAGTCTTTCCTCATTTTCCTTCTAACCCCCAAAATAAGTTCTACTAATTCAGCTCTGTCAAACACTTCAAGAATTATAGGTCTTCAAACTGCAGTTAAATAAATTATTGAAATGACAGACTGTTTGAAACAACTTCGGTCTTTTCCGAGGCACTCCAATGTCTCTCTTCTTACCTTTCCATTTCTAAGAACTGCCTCAGTGGGAATTTAAAAATGACTCTCATACCTCATCATGCCTTCTGACTGCAGATCAGGTGAAAGGGAACTGAATTGATAATTCACCCTGCAATTCATTCTGCACACCTATCTGTTCTTTTATGGCTGAAAGGATGAGGCACCTGGTTCACATTTTGTGGGGAAATGGTTAGCTGTTCCTTCCCAAAATCTACAGCATAAATCTGTTGCATCTGTGCTTTTTCATTATTGTTGGAAGATATTCTTTTCCAATTCTGTATTTCTTCCAACAGACCATTTAGAAACAATTAGTTTGGAATGGTGGCAACTAGCCTAATGGTGTGTGTGTGTTAACAGACTGACTATTCACCTATCCAGAGCAGGGGATTGTTGTGTTTGTTTTTGTTATGTACCATCAAGTCAGCACCAACTTACAGCAACCCTATGCATGATAGACCTCCATGATTCCTGGTCATTAACAGCTCTGCTCAGGTCTTGCAGACTTAGGACTGTGGGTTCATTTATTTAACCAATCCATCTCTAATGCCATCTTCCTCTTTTCTGACAGCCTTCCATTTCTCTAATTATTGCCTTTTCCAATGACGTATTGGTCTCATAGTAAGTCCAAAGTACCATATCCTCAGATTATTAATTTTGGCTTCTCGTGAGAGTTCAGGCTCAATTTATTCTTGGAGCCATTTATTTCACTTTTTGGTGGAGCATAGTATCCAGAGAACTCTTCCCCGTAAGTCAAATGAGCTGATTCTTTTCCTGTTAGTTTTCCTCACTGTTCAGTTTTTGCAACCTGACATAGAAACTGGGAATATTTGGTATGGATGGTTTTCACTTTGGTGTTTAATGAGACATGTTTACACCTAAGGATCCTGTCTAGTTCCTTCATAGCTGCCCTTCTAAATTTTATTTGTCTTTTGATTTCTTCACTACAGTCACCATTTTGATTTATGACTGAGCCAAAATATAGCACATTATTTTGAAATCTTCATCATCTACTTTTAAAGTATTGTAAAATCATCTATAGATATTATTTTTGTGTTGCTAATGTTCAGGTGTAATCCTGTTTTCATACATTCTGCCTTAACTTTTCTCAGTAGTTACAAGTCTTTGCTTTATTCTGGTACTAAAATGGTGGTATTCTTTTCCTCGCTTTTCACCTGTCCTTCATCTTAGTCTAATTGTCAAGGTTCAAATTCAAAAAATGAGGTCAGAATTAGTAGTAGCCAGTAAAAATGTTGATTGGAAAAAGAAAGTGAAGGAAGAAGGGGTGGCATAATGGTGTCTTGTGGCACCTTTGTAGCTAAGCAATTTATTTTGCATAAATATTTCTCCAAGATTTTCTATAAGGCTCTCAATTTTTCCCTTTCTCCCTGTCTTCTTATACTGGTGCAGACTAGCACAACTCTCTCGTAGAAAACCATTCACAGGAAGGCACTTCCTGCTACAGGATTATGCAATTAGAGTGAATGGAAGAGAAATCATATGCTGACTGGGTGACAGCAGGCAAACCAGGGAGCAACTTATGCTTATGGGTGGAGGCACAGGCCAGAATACTGTGGCGAATTCTGATGGATCCTGCTGCTTTCACTAGAATCTTCAGCTCCTGTGATGCTCTCTTGCACTGTAAAACTCTGCCCTACAAAGCCAAGAAACTTCCTAAACTGCAAATCACAGGATTCCACAGGATATTGCCTGGGCACTTAAAGTAAATTCATAGCTTTATAACTGTGTAGTGCAAAAGATCCTCCAGGTGACTACAGTATCAAGGAATATCTGTTGTTTATATACAGGCATTCAGAATCAAAACAGCACAGAGTAAATATATGTACTATTAGACATCAGATCTAACAATACTTTCATGTTCATGTCTGCTTTTGAATCTGGTTCACTCATGCATCCAAATATGGTGATTGTGGACAATCAAATGCTTTGTATAATCAGTTAAGGATGAAAATCACATCAGAATTGAAGCAAGATAGTTTGCCAGAGTCTGTCTGAAACTTTTTTCCCTTCTAGTATGTGATACAGCTCAATAAATTTCATCAATGGAAAGCTGCAGAAGCTTGTGTTTTTTTTTTTTATAAAGAAGAAAAAGGGTATTTTCTATAAATGAAACTTCCATCCTTTTCATCCTTCCCACCATGGTCATATATTTGGTAGAAAAGAGATAGTTTTCAGACTGTGAGTTTTCCTTGAGTTCATGTGGGTTGGCTTAAAATAAAATTCCTGTTAAACCAGAGAGCCTGAAATTGGAAGCTACCAGTTTTGCATCAGAGATGTTGATATTTTGCTCTATTTCCTTCCCTTAAAAATGTACAACACTGTTTTTCCTGGGCTCAGGCACACACTATCCACAAGGATTCCCTTCTCTGACCTTTTGTTTACATATCTTCCTTTCCCAGTGATATTTTTATTAGTGTGCTTTTGGTAAACATGACCTAGACTGTCCTACAGAGTTCCTCCACTATTCGTTGAATCAGATCATATTCAATTTAATGGAGAGCTGTAGTGTGAAGACCATGCAGCAGAAAACGTGCCAAGAAGCCAGCATGCTATACAAAGGAACACACTTCAGATGGAAACTAGAAATAGGACTTTACATTTTACAGGGAAAAGCTGTGGGATATAATTATAAAATCCTCATTCATGAAAATAATCTCCCTGTTGCTAAGGTCATTTGTGCCTAAATAAACAATGGAGATACACGTAGGAAAAGGTTTGAAATTGTTGCTATAAATGATGGGGTAGAAGCAATTCAAAAGTCTTTTGATCTCTTGCAGTTGAAAAAGAAAAACACTGCTTGTTTTAACATTTGTTCATAGAAAGTATGTTTAACCCTGAATAGCTGCAATCCAGCATCCTCTCAGCACAGTGTAAATATCCGTACATGGAAATATGCTATGTGAATATTATACAACCCATGTCAATGACTAGGTATCACTGTGCAATGCACAATATATCATGCACAACTGAAATGCTCAGTTACAAAGCACAACTGAAATGGCAATGTGCAATTACAACATGCAAATGCAAGGCACAGAGGAATATGATGCCTGTATAACTCCACTCTGCTATCAGTAGCATATGCCCATTGCATAATGGTGATTTTTTGGCCCCATGCATAGCATGACTGATGTATACATATACCAGCCAATGACTGTGGCATATTTCAGGTGATGGGCACCAGCACCACCAAACACCACCATCTTGGTTGCCCAATGCCACTATTGCAATAGAACTTTCATATCCCTGTACATTTCTTCAAACCCTGATGCTTTTCAACTGAAGCAGTTCACATATTCTGTTGCCCATCGGCAAGAGTTCAGTTATAAAGTTCAGTTATAAAGAAGGCATTGGTGGCTGTATTTCAATCCTTTTTTAAATTAAATTTTATTGACATTTTCCAAAACAAGCACTACAAATAAGTAATTATATACAAAAAGAGAGGAAAAAAAAGAAAAAAAGAAAAACTTCTGAAGACACAAGATACTTATGGATAAACATACGAATTGAAAAGTAACAGATAAAAGAGAAAAAGAAAGAAAAAAGAATAAAGAAACAGAATTAAAAAAAGAAAAGAAAGAAGAGGGAACCCCCCCCCAAAGGAATCAATTCCCCCTTCCTTTGAATAGAACATAACCTACCCCCCATTCCAAGCCTCAAAAAAACGTAACCTTTTCCTCTTCTCCTCCCCCCAATGCATACTTTCTAAAAGAGAAAGCATATAAACATTCTGTTTTATGTTAACATGCCTAACACCTTATCCATGTTCCTTCTTTTGACTTCTGTTATATTCTATTCTAACATGCCCGCATATATTAAAAAAGTCATATGGTAAATAGCCTTAATATTGCTAAATAACAATGTAATTGATTTTTTTCTAAATACTGCCAACTGACTTGGTTACTTATTATTTTCACTAGTTAATAATTCCATACATAACCATATCCTAAATACATCTATACCATTTTATGTTCTAAAGATCATTATATCTATACCATTTATATGCTGAAAGCCATTATGGAATTCATTGACCAATCCATTTGTCATTCTGAATCCATACTATATTTGCCTATTTTATCTTCATCTTAAATTTGATCAACTACTTTGCAGATAAACATCTTTTTCCTGATTTCTTCTGACACAATACTTTAAAAACATCTGAGACAGCATCCATACTTTAGACATATTTCCTTCTTCAATTTTACAAGATAAATCAGTCCTCACGTTTGACTCGAAAGAATCACACTCTTCAAATAATATCCTTTTTGGTTTCTTATTTTGGTTTGTTCGGTTTACATAGTGATCATAATTCAACCCTTTATTCTCCCCTCCATGAGATGCAACCTTCCTTTAATCAACCCAACCCTCTTCATTGTAAATCCACCCAAAAGCAATAACTCCCACTTAAGCTCTGTTTCCATTTCTTCTTTCTGTCTGGATGTCTAATTTCCCTCTGGTTTATCTTCCATGCCCACTTTCATACATTTTTCTGTATCTTCTTCTGTATTTCTTCCTCTTACCTACTGATTTAGTTCCTTAAACTCTTGCTTTAATTCCTTAAGTTTCTGTTTCATAATGTCAATCACGCATCTAAAGTCTTCATGTATTTGCTTTGTTGTCTTTATTTAAATTGTAAGATTTAAGATGAATGACATCATCACATTTCCTGGCTTGGACATTGAACTTCTGTGGCTTACAATGCTTGGTTCAAACAGAATTTGAGCATTGTGGCTTTAAAATGTCTTCTTTGGCTAGGATTTTAATCCAAGCCCAGCAAAAATTTTGACAGCATGGTTCTATGGGCGACAGCCAGAAATTAAGAAATAAATTTAATGGAATTTATTCTAAGCTGAAGCTCCTTCTTCTCCATACATCTCACAAAATATAGTAGTAAGAAGTTGTTAGAAAAATTCCAGCATTCTCTCTCCCCACATCTTGTTCTTAGAGCAAGTGGGCATAGCTAGCATAGGGCTTCCTTTTGCTTTTGCATGCCAAAGCTCCACCATTTGCCTTTCTATCATTTAATTGCATGATCATAAAAACCTTTGGTGTTCAGGCGATCAGATCATGTGACTCAGGACAGTTGCTTGGGTCATCGGTCTTATAAAAGAAAGAAACCCCTCTCAGTTCCTTCTTCTCCTCCATTTTTTTTTTTTTGCTTCCTCTTCCTCATCTCCGACCATGGTTTGCATCTGGTGAGTTAAGAACAAAGCTACTACTATTCATTAGCTAATTAGAAGTCATTAGTAAACTTTTCTAAGTTTGTAACCTGAAGCTGCCTGCATTTGTTTTGTTTCTTCAGTCAGTTTGAGATCAGAAAAGCCGTACACAAATTTAGACATGCTTTTTCCGCTACTCTGCCAAAAGGAGGCTGAATCCTTACAGTTTTAGCTTCCACAGAATTTCCTAATAGGGTTAACACCCTGGGAAACTCTTATTCCCAACAGAAGTGGGGGAAGTACTTGCTCTATCCCACCTCTACTACCATTGAAGCACCAGACCAGGTAAGAAGGTATGAGGGAGGAAGTAGACCTGGGAGTTCACCACAGAGGGAGGACTGGAGGATGGCCTGGGCTCCAGCCTTGCTTCCAGGTACATCACAACAGTAGTGGTGGATGGCTTGGACAGGATCTGAGTTGGAATAAAGGGAGCTATTGTTCCAGTTTGAAGGAATAGTTTAGTAATCACTGATAATCACTGCAGCTGTAAGAGCCATTGAAGACTAGCCCACTGAGCCAACTGCTGTGAACATAGAGGAATTGAACTTTGGGAAAAAATATATCATTTGATCTTGCAGACCCTGCTGTACTGGAAGACTTCTCTTACCTTACCAAAGTTGTTGAGTTAAGATGGAAAATACAGACCCCAGATCTGTGGTGTCATTTTAATACACTGGGGATTATACTAATTTACTTATCAAATTAAGCAAGTAAATTGAACTGTCCTGTAACCCATCTCCATAATGATCATCTTGAACAATCATGCAGATTCTGACTAGAGAGAAGTTTTTTTACATTTTGTAAATCAGGGATAATGTTTCATCCAAGTTTTTACTTTGTTAAATGATAATGTCATCATTGTCATTATTTTTAAAGGACATGGCAATTGTATGCTTTCCCCAATAGAGTACATATTAATTGGGAAATCAGGGGGCAGAATTTAATTAGGAAACGTTGTGGTGAAAGTATTAACTTCCTTTCTTAGCACCTTAGTCCTGATCTAGACCTCTAGGCTTCTAGCACTAATAGTACTCATTTTTTTTTTTTAAAAAGTGCATAGATCCTGATTGTCAATTTCCTGTATCTTAGTTAGCTGTCTTCTGGCATTTGCACCTTTGACACCAGTTGCAATGCCTCTCCTTCATCACTTTGCGATAGCATTCTATTGGTCTGGGAAGAGAGAAGTATATTAGTAAAATAAACTTAAGTATGTATGCATATATGTGGAGTGATTACTTACTGTATTCTTCTTTATGCATATTTATTACAAAGTCCTCCTCAATGCCAAATATTTCTTTTGATAGACTAGTTTCAAAACCTTTTATTATGTCTGATTTTGTGACTGTACATTCAATACTACATTTAGTGTTTCTGATCTTAGCACAACATCTAATTATAACAAATATTACCTAAAATTAATGTTGCCACTTCAAATGCAAAGAATCAGCCATTTGCAATGTGAAAAGATTTTATCAAAATGCCCTTCCCTTAACAAGCTTGCTAATGTCCCATTTGGGCATGCTGGAAATATTTATCTTCTGAGACAGCAAAATCATTTGCAGAATGCTTTAACTGCTAAGTAAATATTTTACTGGAAACTTCTGAAGCATCATAAATGCAGTCAATATAAACAAAGCAATGTGGAAACAAGCTTTAAGTTTAAGTGACTGCTGGCTAATTCATTGTGAAACTGGATTCTGGTTTGCATCAAGCAGTGTATTAGCATTTGGAAAATCTGATTTCTTCCCACTATAATAAGCAAATATTCTGAGCTTGTTTGCAAATTCTGCCAACAAAAAAGCACTTTGAGCTCCAGGCCTTCTGATACAGCTGGAAAGTCCTTAAATGAGTGCCAGTTATTAACTTAGCTGCATTGTCATTATTTTTAAATTGTGTTCACTGCTTATAAAAAGTGATGGATTCAAAGACCTCCATAGAGAAAAGGGTTGCCTTCTTGGCCATGGGACAAGAATGTCATGTGCTGTGGTAGCATAAGCATATTCTATTCTCTCCTGTAATATTTTCATGGTGAGTCATTCTTATAAATGCACCCACATGTGGTAAAATCCAACTATGTGAAATGCAGATCTTTCTCCACACAGGAAAAAAAATGTGTATATTCTTCTGTCTCCCATCCAGCACATGAGAGCACATTCATGAGTGTGAGGAACCACAGAAATATTATCTTGTCTCTCATTAAAATAGACTTTAAGAGTGTACCTCATGTATCCAGACGTATTATAACTACTTCATTCTTCCACTAGAACCCTGAGACCAACTAGCCAGAGCCAACTACAGAAGTCATGAGCTTAGAATGAATGTGCAGAATATTTCTGATAATGAATGTACAGGATATGTCTGAGATTATCTTGAATGAAGGAATTTGTCTAGAGTATCAGAGCTGAACAAAACTCATAGTTCTTTCCCACAAAAGGGAAGTAGTGCTTACCTTAAGTTATCTTCATTTTGGCAGTGTGGCTTTAGGAGTAAGTGCTATGTAGCTTTCATCAGTGGATATAAAAAGTTACTGTAAGAGGGAGAAGGGGGTTCTTCCAAAATTGAATGCCTCCATCTGACCCTCGAAGTCCTGAATGTCCCTTGGTGTTTGTAGATTGTCACTTGGGGGGCTGTAGCAAAGTAGACCCCACTATGACTACAATTAAGAGCAAGTGTCTGAGCATTAGAACTCAAGAACAACAACACTGGATCAAAACAATGGCTAACTGGATAGCTCAGAAGTAGGATATGACCAAGATATCCAAGAAGAGATACCCAAGAATGTAGGAGGGTAGAAGGTGGGCAGGCAGGTGGTCTAGGACAACCAGCCCAAGACATTTTGCCATTTGATAAAGATCAGCAGATGTTGTCCTTGGACAGGAGGTTAATCAGCACATGTCTATTTTGTGTTGTGTTGCTCATCCTGCCTGTTTAGGTATGTGCATATGCACATACATACATATATACACACACTCAGGTTTTGCTCCAAAGGAGTGCCAGTGGCTGTTGGTTGGATTGGGTGGGTGCTTGTGGCTCTGTGGGTCTGCACATAAGCTGCACCAATGGGGAGGCAGACCTCCACCACCAGGTGATGAACAGGGAACATGATCTCACCTGAGCCAGGAAGCTCACCTTTGGTCATGGGAGGATTGGTCCTGACGTGGATGAATGATTTGAGAACTTCTATTCTCCGGGACAAAACGTTGACTTAGCATACAGAGAAGTATCCTATGATATAAATGTGAATAGTAGAAAGCAAGAGAAAGAGAGTAAAAATTTAAGGACATTTTTGTACAATGGAGGAACACAAGCACCGGTCTTGTGTGTTTATATGTGTGTGTGGAGAGAGAGATTGAGAGTGCACGAGTTCTTGCCACAGTAGCAAAATAGCTGGCAAGAAGTTTGTCTTCATCTGGATGTCCCAATGTCTTGCTCCAGGCAATCCCCTACAAAGTGAGATACTGTAGACAAGGGAGCCATGGAGAGTGCCTGCACTGATGCTAGCCAGCCACATCAAACAAAAACATCCCCCCTGCCAAAAAAAAAAAAAAAGTACAACAAAATGAGACATGGTTTGAATCATATTGGCCATTGCAGCAGAGCAACCAATGTTGGTAAATACCCCAGGAAGGGAAGGACTTTCTGAGGCTCTTTCTATTCATTCCAGTGTCTTCTTTGGAGGGAGAAATGGATCACTGAGGCTACGGAAGGAGGAAGAGTGAGTAATCCAAGTCACTGCAGTGCCATAGGGGTGAGGTGGGGAGGGAAAAGAATGGGGATGATATTACCAGGAGCAGCAGTGGCAGGAACAGCAGGTAGGCAACATATGCAGTTCTGCATCAAAAAGCAAAATATCTTGGGTGGTCTGTCCAGACCTACCAGCCAGCCGTCTCCCTTTATTTTATATCGTATTACACATTCTCTCTCTTTTAATAATCAACAAACTTTTCCTGGAGAGCAGGCAGTAAGTAAGGCCATTTTCGCACTAGACTGTTATAGTGCTATGATTCCTCTTTCAACATCATATGGAATCCTCGGGTTTGCAGTTTCAGGAGGGGCCATTTGGCCTCTCTCGAAACTGCAAACCTAAGAATTCCATAGGATGTTGAAAGTGGAATAATAGCGCTATAACAGTCTAGTGCGGAAATGGCCTAAAACTGTGTAAGGGAGAAAAGAGAGGAGGCCTATTTCTTCCTTTCAAAGAAAATAGAGGAACTCTTTCCAATAGAGCAATGGGATTTCTGGATGGCCAATAACAGAACAAAATGAAACACCTGTATAAAATGTATCTATGTATGTGTGTATGTGTACATACATACACAAACACACTAGCAACAGTACATGATGGGCCATCTGGAACCCACCTGTTAGCAGCTACTTCTATTGACCTAGGAGGAGCTGAGGATTTTGGACTGAGGCCTAGAACCTATTAGCTAAGATGATCTTGGATCTTCCTTACCATTTTACTATTTTGAATGAATTCCTCAGACATCTGCAACCACTCTGAAGAAGTTTCCAGTGATAGTGGAACCAAAACTAGGGACCTAGGTAAATTAGTGGTTATTGAAGCCGTGAAAAGGGCAAAACAGCAACTGTAATAAAAAGCAACCAGGATGCCAGAAAGGTAGCAGAGGGGGTACTTTTTATACTCTACAAGATGGGAAGGGAGTCATAGTTCGTATGATACTATGGCAGCGGCACTATGTGTTGCAGTAATGAGCAGCACATTTGTCTACCATCTGAGGCAGTATTTGCAATTTTCTGAGCTGTGGCTCATATGTGGAAGCAGAGACCAGTTTTTCTCATGTGTGGGATATAATTCAATCGAATATGAGTCACTTAATGTATACCACAGGCCCCTATAATTTCATTTCATTTCATTTCATTTCTTTCTCTCTCTCTTTCTTTCTTTCTTTCTTTCTTTCTTTCTTTCTTTCTTTCTTTCTGTAATATGCTTTAAAGAGAAAAAGCACTCCTATTTTATGGAGTGAGTAGTTTTCGCCTCTTTAGCACCCCCAATCCCACACACCATGATTGAAGCATGATTGAAAACATCAGAAGAATGTTGCATTGTTCAGGAAAGATGAACATGCATTTAATTCATTTATAATGTATTTTTCACAGATGTGGCTGGGACTATGTAAGTGCTGTAAGCAAATTGGGAACAACAGATTGGAACTAAATATTTTCTCAGGTATTCTTCATGATAACAATTTTTTTTAACTAACAATGGCTACAAACTGAATATCTATGTGCTAAGATCATGAAAGTGCTTTGGTACAGTTTTCAATGCACCTAATGAGCCAGGAAGCTTCTGTTTCAGGTTGTTTGGAGCTGCTAAGCATGTGTTATTCTCTTCAAAGATAACAGTCAAGATGAGGCTGACACATATGAGAATAACATCCATCAACAGAAGAAATTCATCCTTCCAGCTTGAGTGACACTCTACAGAAGACAGTGAGGAATATGGAGAAAAGAGAGTCAGCAAGGTGTAGTGGTTTAAGTGTTGAAAGAGGGCTGTAGGAAATCAGCCTTCAAATCCTCATTTGGCCACAGAAACCCACTGGGTGATTTTTGGCAGGCTACACCCTTTCAGAGGAAGGCAATGGCAAATCCTCTCTGACCAAATCTTGTCAGGAAAACCTCATGATGGGTTCACCTTAAGGCTGCTGTTGCACTTGGAGGGACATAACAACAGCAACAGTACATGGGGAAAATCAAAAGGATAAGCAGAGAATGGGATAGTTCTGTTGCATGAGCAGAAGTCCCATTGCAGAACATCAGATGTACTCCAATGGTTAAGCTTATATTATGTGTCTCATTAAGGTGTTCACCAGTTGTGACTAGTCCATTTATAAGTATTTTGGGAAAGCTCTGTCTTGACCTTTGATCTTTGTACCTGGCAATCTTCCTGTGAATGTTGCCTTCTTTAATGTTTCCATGGCTCATCAACAGCCTAGAGTAGGTTAGAACTGTACCTGTGAGCACACCATCTGCTGTTGCACATGCAGGGCATGGGACATTGCTGAAGGAGGTACAGTACACTTCCTTCCACTGCATCTAACAAACATACAACCAGTGATCATGCCTGCTCATGTCATCAACTGGATTCCAGCTTTTGTCTAGAAACTTTAACACAGGCCATTTCCTCACTGTACTGTTACAGTGCTATTATTCCATTTTCAACATCCTACGGAATCCTGAGGTTTGCAGTTTAGGGAGCGGCATTTAGAATTCTCAGCCAGAGAACTCTTTGGCCTCAGTAAATTACAAACTCCTGAATTCCACGGGACATTGAAAGTGTAGGGTGGAAATGGCCTTAGACTGTTACTCATTGGTGAAAGGAATTGAATAAAGTACTGGCAATGTTCATATTGCTGCAGATGGTGGAACCTACCTCACAGTGTTTCATCTACCTAGAAGATTTGTTTTCCCCAGCTTGCAACATGGTGTTGAGAATCTGGTTGTCTTTCTTGATTATTGTGAGAAGGCTTAATACTATATAAGTTGGCACCAATAGTTGACAAAGTGTAATGATCCTTGATTGTTTCAAATCTCTCTCTGTCCTTTGGTATTGCATACCCATCGGTGCTTGGAACAGAAAAACAGCTTGAAACAGTTTGAATATGGGCAAAGAGAGAGAAATAAAAGTTTAGCCAGAATTAGTTAACTAAAGCCTGCACAGGGAAGAGAATGAAGGGGAGGGAAAGGCCATGTTATGGCTCCTTGGGGATCTGCTGCAGGATTAGCGAGTGCTCTGTATGCTTTAAGAGGCTAATTGACTCATATGGAATCTGCTTGTAAACTGTAAATACACTATGTGAATAAACAGGCACAACAAAGATGCCAGATGTCTCTAGTGATCTCTCTTCACAAGAAAATGAACCCTATAGATAGATCTCCCCAGATCTTCCCAACACTCTACAAGGTGGGAAGAAGTCTTCACTCTTTAAAAATAAAGTATTTTGAGTGTGGAGTCTTTTTTCTCTTTGTTTAACTACAGAAAGGGATTCACAGGATACTGTTGGGATATTTCTAGCACAGGCCTGCAAACTCTTTGTTTATAGAAATTCTGTTGAATTTCTGTGGAATTGGTGTTGCTTCTTTCTTCCTTACGATATCCCATTTCCAGATTTGAGAACTGCTAAGAAGACTCAGAGAATGTATACCATATTCTTGTGGTAAGGCCTAGGCTTTTCATGCAGAATAAACCAGGTTCAATCATAGCCATCTCTAGTTAAAAGAATCAAGAAGCAGATGATGAAAAAGACAACTGCCTACAATCCTGGAGAGTCAATATAGGACTTGTTGGACAAACAGTCTGACTTTGGCCATTTCCGCACTAGACTGTTATAGCGCTATGATTCCACTTTCAACATCCTACGGAATCCTGGGGTTTGCAGTTTCAGGAGGGGCAGATTCCATAGGATGTTGAAAGTGGAATCATAGCGCTATAACAGTCTAGTGCGGAAATGGCCTTTGTATAAGGTGGCTTCTTAGGTTAGTCAGAATTTAGGAACAGCTACTTTTTGGTTTGCCGTTGTTGTGTGCCTGTTGTGTGTTGTGTTTCTGACTTATAATGACACTAAGATGAATGTATCATGGGGTTTTATGGGGCTGAGAGTGTGTGACACACCCAGGGTCCCCCAGTGGGGTTCCATGATTGAGCGGGGAATTGAACCTTGGTCTCCAGGATTGTAGTCCAACACTCAAACCACTACACCAGGCTGGTAGTCACTTTTTTGTTTACAGTTCCCAAAATGCCTAGCCAGCACAGCCAGTGTATCTGGGAAGCCCAGTGAATCTGAGAATCTGGAAAATCTAGTTCAAAAATTTAACTTTCCCTCACTCTGATTATAGTTAGGTAAAGCATGAAACTGAATTGTAATGGAGCCTAACATCATATTTCCTGCCTGCTATTCTGTGGCAAGGGATAAATATGAGGGCAAACATTAGCTTTGCATGGATGGTTTTCACTCAGAAAATGGTGGTTGCCTTACACTCCTGATCCAAATCAGTGTCCCATCCAGCTGCTGTTTGCCAACATTTTGAGAGAAGGAAGATCCAAGTCATGGCTCTTTGTTGCCACATCCAGTTTGGTCCTTAAATGCTCTTCCCGAAGGAGAGAAGGAGGCACAGTATGAAGCAACACATTTTTAAAACTTCCTCTTGGGACTGAAAGAAAGGTCAGTGGTTGGCAAAAGTGAACCGTGGATTTCATCCTGACCTGTAAACCTCACGGAATTCCATTACCTTTTTGCTGCAAATGCTGTAGCCACTGAAAGAGCCTTGTGTGTCTGGGAAGCTAGTTAACAAATGAAAGCTTTAAGATGATAGCCTCCCAAACTTAGTGTTCACTTGTAGATCACCCCCACCACTTTTGAATGCCACATTTTAAAATCATTTTATTAAATACACAAAGGTAGACCACACTCATCATGGCCTGTCACAACCCATTTTATTAATGCAACCCATTTTATTATGGGCTGTGGAAAGTGAGTCTAAGCCACAGGTTCGATTCATTCAGCTCCAACATTTTTCCCTCCTCTTGGCTTCCCCCAAGAAATCTTCATACTGAAAAAAAGGTATATTTTCAAGGAATTTAGACTTGTCAAAATTAATAACTGACATCATATTTACTTCCCCTCATGTATACACAGTCTGTTTTATTCACCTACATACTATGCTGAAGCAAACTTATTTGTTTAACAGCCAAGTGGGTATGGTTTTAACCTTTTTTCATGACAGAAGCACAACCAGAAGATTGGACTGCCTGTTCTTGCTTGCCCTCTATTGCTTCCTGTGTGCTTTTATATTCAAAACATTCTCTAATATTTGTTTTGAGTTGCTATTTCCAATGAAGGCTGAGGCTCCCCCTCTTTTTGATAGGTAGACTGTACTTGAAAGATTTTAACACCACAGGGAAAACAACTGTGGATGAAAAAAAAAAATTAGCTTATGAACATCCTTCAAGGCAAGGAAAAATTATATATATTTAAAGTATTGTTTTTAGCAGTATTTTATATTTTCTGCTTCACTGAATGTTAGGGAGTTCTAGGGCAGCCTTTTCTCTTTGAAAAAAAAAAGAAATAAAGGGGAAATGATGTCATTTGCCATTTTATACCTTAATAAGGGGGAACAGAAGAGTACCCTTATAGACAGTACTAGCCTTTTAAATCTGCACTGATTCTTCTTAATGAGTGTTCTCACAACCTCATAAGCTCTTCTTCTTGCCAGTCGGTTGTCAAATTAAATCAAGTTTTTCCTTCAGTTACTGTTTTAAAAACTGCAAAACTGTTTCCTTCAGTCACTGAAAAGCAGAGGTGACATTTAGTAGCCACTAGCCATTACATGTTGCTAAGCAAATAGTCTTAGCTCAAAAGCTGTAGAAACAGTAATATATGAAGGCTACCTTATACCAAGTTACGCTCAGACTAATTCTCTGTTTACCTCCGTAATATCAACTAATGGGATGGGCAACTTCTGGCCTTCGATATGTTTTATTTACTCCAATTCATATTAGCCAGAGCTAGAATAGCCAACCTTTATAGATAAAAGCAGTTTCAGGCCCTTTCCGTACGCGGTTATTAAGGCGGGCCAATGTGTCTTGCCACTGAGGTCTTCTGTGTATTGGAGCGGACTAGGTTCGGTTTATTTACCTTCATTCCACATGTAATTCTGACTAAATGCACCCCCATGTGGTGGTAAAGTGTGCTATTTGAAAACCAGAAGAAATTGGTTTTCCAATTTTCCAGATCAATCTGATTCATACTTTCACAGTGGTGCAGACACGTACATTCGCACCAGTGCAAATTGGTGGTCAGGGGAGGGCTCATGGGAGGGGCCAGGGGGTAGTATGGACTTACACACATACACATGTACACACGTACACAATGACGTACTATACCATGCAAAAAAAAAGGGGGGAGACAATTACAGCCGACGGGGCAAGGTGAGGGGAGTAGCGGGAGTGGCCACGGCGGAGGCAGAGTGGATTCATGAACTCGCACTCCTCTGAATCAGAATGGAACATATGCAGTAGCTGTGTGGAAGGAAATGAGGGAAAGTCTGCCTTGTTTCGAGCCCAGAAAATCCGGTAAGAAATGGCACGAACCAATTTACCAGCCTCGTGTGGAAAGGGCCTCAGTCTACCAACACCTAGAGGACAGTAGATAGCTCATCTCTGCTTAATGGAAGGTAGCAGAGGTTTTCCAGAAAAGTCTTGATAGATTCTGAATGCACTAGGCAAGTGATCATAGCTTGCCAGTACTTAAGGTTGCCAAGTTGTCTCCAAACACAGTTCAAAGTCCTCAGTTTTACTATGAATGCCTAAAAGTATGGGCCTGGAGCCCCTGAAGGAGTATTATACCCATATGAATGTGGTCTTCAGTTAAGATCTGACCCATGAGTTCCTGACTTTATAGGTTAGGAGTATGTGAAAGGATCTTTTTACTCATGGAGCTCTGCTGTATAATTTTCTCCCCTGGTAAATTTTCCAGGCCCCATTATAATTCCCCTCATTTGTCTAACCTAACTGTAATGAGGAAAAGTCATTGCCTGAAACTGAGGACAGCGGCGGAGTTTGGGGTGTGTGGAGGTGGGGTGGGGCTATGGCAAGGGGGCATGGGTGTGTAGCCACGCTGCATGGGGCATGGTTATGGTGCGTCGGGCATGGGCATGGCACACGGGGGCATGGCTGTGAGCCTAGATGCCCCAAAAACATTGCTGCCAGGGGTGAACCACCCCTATTGCCCCCCCATCCCTACGCAACTGACTGAGGATAAGCTGAAATGATTCTACAAGTTTTGTTTCTCCACTCATGATGAAACTGGAGAAGTCATTTAAACCATTTTCCATAGTGGAACTGGAATTCAGGCACTATATCAAACTTAATTCTGTGAGAGATTAGGTAAGCTATCAGTGAATCTAAAGATTGACATTTTTTCTCGTTACTTGGAACAGTAGTTGGAGAAGAGGCTATCAAATTCTAGCTTGTGTGTGTGTGTGTGTGTGTGGGGGTGAACCCTAGTTTTAAATGTACTTGTTTACCTCAGAAGATACATTTTATATCCCTCTTTTTTCCCAGTGCAGGACCCAAGGCAATTTCATCAGTAGATCTGAGGGATGGTCTACTGACAAACATATCCAACTATATCATAAGTTAGAGAGGGGTGCAAGGGCCTAGTGGACCATCCTTGGTACCTCTCCTATGCATTTTAGCAACTTGATTCACAAGGAACAGACGGATGAAGAATCAAAGGCCATTTCTGCACTAGACTGTTATAGTGTTATTATGCCACTTTCAACATCCCATAGAATCCTGGGGTTTGCATTTCAGGGAGGGTCATTTAGAATTCTCAGCCAAGGAGCTCTTTGGCCTCAGTAAACTACAAACCCAAGAATTCCACAGGATGTTGAAAATGGAATAATAGCACTACAACAGTATAGTGCAGAAATGGCCAGAGTAGGTAATTTACTGGAATGTGATTATTATCATTGATTCTCCATTTGGGATATGCTATATCTTAATCCTTTGGTTGAACCAAGGGCCTTGTTCCTTATGTACTAATGCAGAAGTCAAATAAAGTTTTTTTTCAGGTAATGAGCAAAACCAGATACTTAATTTTGGTCATGTATGTAAAAAGAAACATGTGACTAAATATTTTTTTAAAAAGGGGCACGTATTTCAGCATCGATGCATAAGAGCTTTGCCTTTTCAACATCTTAATGAAAGCATATTAATTCAATTTAAATTG
This sequence comes from Ctenosaura bakeri, assembly GCA_948474755.1. Classification (NCBI taxonomy): domain Eukaryota; kingdom Metazoa; phylum Chordata; class Lepidosauria; order Squamata; family Iguanidae; genus Ctenosaura; species Ctenosaura bakeri. Next base: position 623,287 of record CAOLHI010000192.1, on the reverse strand, counting down.
CTTTCATCAGTTTCAGACTATGGGTTGTTTGCACTTATAGGTAATACTTATTTGTCCATGAACAATTTCCTTTTGAAACAATATAAATCACAACCATCTTTTCACAGGTTCCCCATTTTCCAATGCCAACAACATTCATGGGACTATTAAAACATCAAGATGATCAGTATTTATGGAAACAAATCTTTCCTTTAAATATCACTTGTGACATATATGATAAATAAATATCCTTCCAGATAAAGAAATGCTTCAGTGGCAACACAAATGTCTAAATGTCAGTGGGAAAAAGTTGCATTATGTTTCAAGGAGTCCAAAAGAAAGATGCTTTTCTGCATTGTGAATATATTTATAAATATGGCAGTCATGATCACTTATGAGCTGAGTTTAATTTCAGATGTATGCAGATGCAGATGCTGTCCCTCTTCTGTCTGTGTATAAGGCAGACATATGGCTAGTGGATCTTCAGGAATAAACATATGATTTAGCAAGTGGTCAAGTGACTCCCAGGTCCCTCATGTGATCAGGTCCAGTGACCTATAGAAAGTATGTTTAGATAGTTAACCACCTTCAAAACTAGAGTGGGGTGGGGGAGGAAGGAAACAACTTTCTTTATGAGTAGTGGACCTTCTTAACATTGGTCAAAGAGGAGTTTAGACCAAATCTACTTGATTTTTATGCCCCTTGGCAGGCTATGAAAAATGAATTGCAAATAATGCCATCCCAGCAACCATTTTTTTTCTTACTAAAGGATGTAATGAGGTTACATTTCACAAGTAATGGAAAAAGCAGGAATGAGGCAGTAAATCATATTTTCTAGTTAGTTTTTGATAGTTATTTTTCAAGGATTAGTGGTATTTTGAGTGGACTGTTTCAATTCTAATAATATTTTAAAAATAAATCCCTGCGGGTTTTTTTTCCAAAGAAGCAATGACAAGTAACAAGAAAGTAATAATTCAAAAAGAAAGTAACATGTTATCTTTTTTAAAAAATGTATTTAATAATGACAACAATAATTTTTTTAAAAATTTAGAATATATAAAGGGAAAGGATTACTTTTTAAAAGTAACTTCCCATGTTTTGAGAAGGAGACAGCAAGAAAGTAACCATGGTCCCTATTCTGAGGCATTTCTCTATTCAGCTGCTTAAGGAGGTAAAGGCATGTGAACAGGGAAGTCTCTGGTGCAAAATCCATTAGAATGTACCGAATATATGAACTTGATGTTGTTAATTAGTGGTTAGGTTACATGAATGGTGGGAAGAAATAAGCCATACAGGGATTCATACAGACATTTGGTGGAACTCTGAGATTTTGACTATTTTTTTTTTAAAGCAACACTTTATAGGACAGAGCTTGAGGAGAATATTTAAGATGGGGTGGAATGATGTAGCCCTCCAGATGTTGTTGGAAAGGCATCTATCTCCCAGCATTCCTCACTGCTGGCTAGGGCTGCTGGGATTGGCAATCCAACAACATCTGGAGGGCTGGATGATTGCTATCCCGTAGACATGGAAAAAGAAGGAGAAGGAGGAGGAGCCACCTACACGAAGGAGAAGCCTAGCAGCAGGAAGATAGCATGGGTCAGGTTGAGCTGCCATCATTATCATCACCATCACCACCACCACCATCATCATCATCATCATCATCATCAAATTAAGATGATAAGGCTTGGTAAAATGGGAGGAAGGCAGTAGGAAAAGAAATTGCAGATGGATAGACTCAATCAAGGAAGACACAGTCCTGAGTCTGCGAGACCTGAGCAGGGCTGTGGATGACAGGAGCTCCAGGAAGTCTTCCATTCACAAGGTCATCATAAGTTGAAGTTGACTTGATGGCACATAACAACAACAATAACAACAACATCAACCCTTTTCTCCAGTTCAAGACTCAAGGAATTAAAGCAAACAGTTAAAACAAACACAGCTAAAAATAGTTTAAATTGTTAAGTACAAAAATTAAAAATGGAATTAAACTTTCAATAAAAATAGAACCAGTTAAAAATATAATAGAATGGACTCTCCATATCCATGGAGGTTTGGTTCTACGACCCGTTCCCCCTGCGAATGGCAAAAAAAAAAGTGAACGATCGCATCCCATGTTATTAAATAGTGATGATGTGCACACAGACACTTCAGTGCATCTGTGTTCACATCACTACCATTTTATATATAGGACATGATGCAACAGTCTGTAGTCACTGGAAACCACAGATCTGGAGGTCACAGATCCAGATGGTTCGCTGCAATTAAAAAGAAAACAATAAATGGATCAATCAGTCTTGAAAGGTTTGTCAAAACAAAAAAGTTTTCACCTGGCTGAGGAAAGACACAATGGCAGGTCTTTCAGACAGGCCCCAGGTCCATTCTGCCACTTTAGGACTACTGCTCCTAGAATCGCTTAGACTGTGGTGACTGGGGGATTGTCAGAGTGCTAGTCCACCCCCCCCCAAAAAAATCCCTAAAACAAAGAAACAAACACTTGTGAGCTCTGCCTAGGTCTAACAGGGTGAGTAGAAGGCCATCAGCAGTACTCAAAGCCTCAACAATGGCAAGATCTCAAGCCAGGACTGGCTTTGCCATGGAGATGAGTGAAGCAATCCTCCTTAGGCAAAGGAACTCCTTGAGGTCATGAGTAAGTATTGCATCTAGATGGTGCGACAAAACCTTTAAAAGTGCTAGGGGTGAGTGGGGAGACCATGGCTTCAGGTTGCAAGATATGTTGTGCTCTTTCATCTGTGCAGGGCAGGAGAAGCCAAGGAGCAGTTGCCTCATTTAAACTCCTCATAGAGAGCAGTAATCTTCTGAAGACAATCTGAAGAAAGAACCATCAACTAGTGTTTTCCACACTACTATCAGGTAAACTCAACTCATTGCCTTTAAGGCACCAGTCCAAGGATAATCTCTGTCACAACATGGTTTTCAACTTTCTTATCATTGGGTAGGCTTTCTATTCAAGCTCAGAAAGAATAGGTTGGAAATATAGCAACTGTATGTAATAACTAAGGTTTCCCTGTGGTGTGGAGTTGGGTAATTAGGATATAACAAAAGCACGTTTCCAAAGCAACATAAACAAGTAGGATCAAAGTTTCTTTACTGGTGTAACAAGCAAAGTTTCTGACTTACTTTCAGAACTTACCTTTCAAAGACATTTCAAGGCCTCTAAAGGGAATCTTGATAGAAATTCTTCAGGTTTTATGCCCTTCCCTAATCAATCTTATGTGATGTTTTTTTTAAGTGACAGAAGAAAAAAAAAAGAAAAAGTAATGATCAGTTCATGGTTCTACTTTTTCAACACTGTAGCAAGTAACAGTGCTTGTCAAACACTGTAATGAATAACAGAAAGATTTGACCTTGAAAAGTAATTTTCCTACTGTTGTCTCCTAGTCTATTAAGCTAAATCTAGAGGTCAGAGTAACACCCATTTAACTTCGATGAAGACCTAGCAGTGGCCGCTGGCTTCTGTGTAAGTGAGGCAGTGAATCTTCTTCAGGTTTCATCCAAGATGCAAAGGAGCTATTCAAGTTGCTTCAGCCTCCCAGCTTCAGCCCTTTGAATGGCTTATACTAAAATCTGCAATGGCTGCATTACATTCACAAAGAACAATGATGTATCCTGGCTGCAAGGGCTCCGACACTGAGTAACTTAGAAAAACATTCAAATTGGTCATAGCTATGTGTAAAGAACAGGTGCCTGCTGGGTAGCAATAAAATATACCTTTTAAATTCACTTGCCAGTATTTTTAATACCTTGCATCAATCATCTGAAGGAGACTTGCTCATGACACTTAAGGGCATCCAAGGATGGAAACTTCCTTGGTCACTAAAGATGAAGGTTATGGAACAGAGGTTGGAAAAGTTATGTTTTTGGTTGACAACTCCCACCCACCCTCAGCTATACCAGCTGTGAGTTTCTGGGAGTTATCCAAAAAAGTAACTTTTCCATGTTTTGGCATGAAGTATCTCATCGGCTATCAAGTCTACAAAGCAGCCCTGGAATCAAAGTTGCTCACATGGGTTCTGCATTTCTCCAGCCTGTTAAAGCAAATGATTTTTTTTTTTAAAAAAAGTCTGTGCTCCAGTTATACAAACTCAGACATTTTCTTTAGGGAGAGCTGACATTTTTCATTTCAAATCCAATCTGGGCAGCTGGGTTTAAGACAAAATTGCTGCAAAGCACACAGAAAAAGCTGTGAATAAGTATGTCTCATGCAAAGTGCAAGAGCAAGTGAGTGAAACTATTTTTCTTCCTCTTTCATTGGTGCCACTATTTCAACTTTGTGAGAGTAAAACTGGTGTTTAGCTTGGCTCTGGCAAAGTGAAATGAAATAAGCTGGCCTACCAAACAATCCCAGCTTTGTATGCACAGTAATGATTAGACCTTGTGGAAATGAGGAGAAATATGGCACTTACTCAAGGTTCTGAGGGCAATTGGAAATTAGGATTCACTGGAAAGAGAATGTTGTTCTCTTGATGGAGCAATTAACAATTGTGGTAATAAAACATCTCACAGTATCCCATAAGAGCCAAATTAAGTACTAATTTGCAATAGGTAGGAAAATATTTTTTCTAGTTTAAGACTTGGTAATTTGTGTATAAAATACTTGAAATGGAAAAAAAACCCCGTAGTTGAGATAACAGACTTTTCATTGCTAGGGCAATTGATTTCTCTTGGATTTCTGTGATTTTAAACCAGCTTTTTCTTCTGAACCAAGATGTTCTGGACTTGTCATTTAGAAAACATATAGCATTCCAATCGCGTAGACATCCACAGTTTGTGGGGGAACTCCATTAGAGGAGGAAGCTGCTAATGAGGGCAGGGTTCTACACATTTTCATAGTTGGTGTTTACCATTTTGCTCACCTCACCTCTGACTGGCAAGATGAAAGGGTTACAAATATCCTAGTCTTAAAGGCACAAGCATCCAGACATCCTGTGCAAGTAATATCATATTGGGCAATTTCTGCATGGCATCACAGTTCTGCTATAGCGATGGGATGGCAGTGGTCCATGGGTTGTGCTTTTACACAATATTGTCATGGTCCCACTGCTATCCTGCCCCCACCCATTGCCATTGTAGGATACTTGCTTAATGGAATAAATCTGTTAAGCACTCATGATCATGTGATGCGTCTGTCCTGCCTGGCCATGAGGAAGGACAGGGTGATTGGAGGCACTTCCTTCTGCATCACAGCATGGGAAAGAATCGGACTGCACTGTGGAAATAAGACTCATGTAGCTCACGCTACCTTCCACAGGGAACTGGTCAGGTGTGGAGGGGAGCGTTCCTGTCGCTCTCTCTTCCTGGCAAAAGTGCTACCAGGATTGCGACAGGAGGACAACAAGATCAGGTAACATGTGGAAATGGCCTTGGTCTCGCTGTTGGATAAACCCTGTTTTACTTGTTTATGAGATGTATTTATTTCATGTTTGTTTTTCAATTAAGAGCTCCCAAGATGCCATCAGCTACCAAGCTGGATATTACATGTATGCATCAGCCAGATTTGACTAGGTTTGACAACTCATTTGAGATTAGACAGTTGTCCAAATACTGAGCTGATTTCTTTTAAAACATCCTTGGTTTCTTGCAGAGATCAGAACAAAATGCAATAATGCCAGTGTATATATTTAGTCGGAGCTGGGCCAATAGACCACTCAATACATTAGAACAGGAGTGGGCTATAGCTCTCATGAACACCGATGGTGAGGAATGATGAGAGTTGCAATCCAGCAACATTTAGAGGATGACATATTCCCTAGCCTTACTACAGAGCTTTCTCCCAGGTATCTGTGCTTTTGATTGCAATCATGCCACATACTATTTAAATTTAAGATTTTATTACAGATTTAGTTTTGTGTTGGGTGCCTTTGTTTAATAGTAGAGTCTGTCAGTGTCTTTGAGTAAAAATGATGAAAAACAAGGCTGTGATTCATGGAGGCATAGTAGATGAAGCTGTCCTTGTGAGCAGTTGCAGCTCAAAATGTCCCAGCACCACTGGCCACCAAGTTTCAACACTCTTGGCTGGGCAAGGTCTATAACTCTGACACCTGGGATCTTTTTAAACTACAGACTGAATCTAGGACATCTTGCAAAGAAAACAACAATTCAGCATTTCTGCTGAATTCCAGTGAACCTCCTGAGAAATTACCTCTTCTCTGTCAAGTGTGAACCAGGGATTAATTAAGCATAGTCCCTAAAAGGCATTTATTTATTTATTTAAAAAAACTTGTAGTGTACTTGGAGTACCTTAGAAAAATTAAAAATACCCAAACAATTCCAAAAAAATTAATATATAAAAACAGAGATTTAACAGAGAAAGAATGTTCTAAGATGATTGTCATTTCCTATAGACGGAAAACCCTCTCATAAACCTAAAGGACATAAGCATCCCAATATCTCAGATGTCCTCAGAGTTAGTTGTTACACTGTTAAACTGTGTCCAGAATCCTATTGAGTAGTTAGGAACACATAACTGAGAGTTGTTTGTGAATTACTTCATATTTATGATCCCCACATGTCCCCTTGTTTAGGAAATACATAGGGGCTGTGAAAGTCCCCTCGTGCCCACTTACCAGGCAGCAGCCACTGAGAACAATGGGGTACACTTGTGATTTCTGGCAGAAGAGGGTGTTGAGACAAGGGCTCTGCTTCTACCTGTTGCACCAGAAGGTGCTCACAAGAGGGGACAGCACGTGGCAAGGGAACAGACCCCCAGTGATTGTAATGGTTCCTGTCTGGGGCGTGGGGACTGGGGAGATCATCATAGGATTCACTATATAGACCATTTCCACACTACATTCTTAGAGCATGATTATTCCACTTTCAACATCCTATGGAATCTTGAGGTTTGCAGTTTCGGGAGGGGCTGGCTGGCCCCTCCCGAAACTGCAAACCCCAGGATTCCATAGGATGTTGAAAGTGGAATAATTGCACTATAAGAATGTAGTGCGAAAATGAATATAGTTATGTAACTACTGTCCTTACGTAGCAACATAGTGCACAAAGGATTCCAGTCATCATCTAGTTCTGAGACTGTGACCGTAGTTTGTCCTTAGTTTAGATTTTTCTTTAAATAAAATAATCAGTTTTACAACTTGTCAACTTCTGAAAATGAGGATAACTTAAAAGATCAATTTTGGTTCTAATGCTCCCAGAGTGAGCCAAAACACAATGGATTGCCCACTCCTTAGCCACTGAGTTTCTGTTCACCTTTTTCTCTCCAATCCTGACAAAATACCCTCTGATTTTCAAATTTTTTTTTTGCAGGTATCCAAGCTAGAAATTTGTGAATAATATTAAATATGTTTTTGAGTTATGCTGTTATGAAATCATAAAATGTGTCTAGTCCTGAATATAGTTGATTTGGTTATGCCAGCACATATCCAATATATAAATCAGGGTGTACATCCTGAACTGGGGCAAGGAGACATGAAACCCTGTGGCCCCCCTGAAGCTAGTGGAAGCTCACCCACTATTCCCAGAAAAAATAAAACTGTACAACTGTAGCCTGGCTCCTAAGGATGTATTGGCTAAGATCCTGCATCAAGCAGATGGAGCATATTTTCATAACCATGGAGTTATGAAATGACATCTCATTAGTCAATTGCAACTTCGCACAATCAGTTGCACAATTAAATATGCATACATCTGCATGTGCAATGCACATCGCTGCACAATTATGTTCAGTGCATGTGTGCATCACTGTACATTGCACAAACATCTGTAATGGTGCCACAACTCTACTTCTGCAAACCTTAACTGAATATGGCTGTTCTGCATTATGCAGTGAATATGAAAAATGTCCACCTGTTTCTGTAGGAGATCTTGTGCATTTGTAAGACACCAACAGGATTCTACTCATTATATTGTTTTGCATGTTATAAACTGTCATTCCTGCCACAAACCTACACTGTAATTGACCCTGATGTTAGGACACTGACAAAATTGCTTTGGCTGATGCTACTGTAGCAATATGTGTTTCAAACATCTTTATCTTACTGCTTTTATTTATTTGTTGTAATGGCACCAGTTATAACATTATGTTAGAATAGTATTCTGTTCACTTTTCAACACTGGTTTCCTTGTATGGCTACTGTGTGCATATGTGCAACTTTTCTCTTTCAGCACATCAGTAGTCTCTTTCGGACTGTTTTCTAGCCGAATCATGATGCATGCCGTTCTTTCAATTGTGTCAATTAGCACTGCAGGTCCCATTTTGTTTTTGGAGGGTATTTTAATGACTGTCAGTAAGCTTTCTTTTGTCTAAAAACGACTGCACAGAAATGATCTTTTGATATATTGCTGTGAACTTAGTAAGCAAAAAGTAGCATGGCTAAGAAGAGGTAATTTATGGGACAAATGCCCAAACCACACATGAAATCTTCCAAATTCAAGCATTTGAAAATTTAGGAGTTTGAAATCAGACACCAAACTGTCCCAGACTTCTTTGATTTAGCCTTTGTGTGGAGAGTTTGTTTGTAGTTCAAATGTTCCAGCCAAACCAAGATTGGGGTTTTGGGTTTACACTCTCATCCTGACATTTCTCAATACCTCTCGGCATGTGAGTCTGTCCAAAACTATTGTGAACAAGAAATTAAAGCAATTTCCAGAGCTTCTCAGACCTGGCACTTTCCCCTTGTTATTATATAAATCCACTGGCTGCTATTAAGCTGTTATCATCCCTGAGCCTCATCTCCTACTCTGCAAAATGGGAATGTGAACGATATTCTGAATGCTAAAAGTGCTTTTATCATCATTACTCTCTGAAACCCTAGTAGTCAGATTCAGCCCTAGTGTTACCTTGTTTTGATTGTTTGTGGCTTTCAGGAGCATGTTGCCTTCTTAAATGATTCTCTAAGCAGGAGCACATGGTAGGGCTGAAGAAGTGAGTTCTTGCCCATTTTGAGCTTCCCATTTATGGCTCATATTTTCAGGTTTTAAGATCACTATTCCTGGTTACCAAATATAGGGATGTTTCAGCTGCTTGACCTAACCCACAAGTGCGCCAAGGTTCTTGAATGAAAGACTTGGTCTAAGGAGCCAGGTTGTCTCAAGAGATCATCATTCCTCCTCTTTCACACCTGCTATCAAAAGTTATGCCTCTTCTAAATTTGACTAGAATTAAAAGAGAGAGAGAGAGAGAGAGGAGAAATGCTGTATAAAGCACAGTGGCGGAGCTTGGAGTATGTGGGGGGTGGGCGGGGGGATGGGGCTATGGCACGAGGGGTGTGGCCACTGTGCATGGGGCATGGCTGCAGTGCGTGGGGGTATGGCCAGGACGTGCAGGGGTGTGGCTATGGGTTGGGATGCCCAAAAAACATTCCTGCCTGGGGCGAACTATCCTCCTGCCCCCCTGTCCCTATGTGACTGATAAAGCAAGCTCTCTGTATGTCATATGATATGTTTGGCAACTGTGTCCAAGAAAAAGGCTAATTTTTCATGAGATAGTTGTTTCCGTTTTGTGATAGCTTAGTAGAATTGCAGATGAGCATGGGACATTGTCAGTCTTAAATGTTCAGTTCAGTTTAACCAAACTAAAATTTTTGGAGGCATCTCTGAAACAGTCAGTATTATGGCCCCTATAGAACTACAGTTTCTTGGATAGTAAGTCTCTTTTTCTTTAAACTAATTTTTTTTTATCAGTGAGTGTGAGCTATAGGAAACATCTTAACATTTTTCAATCAGGCGCATAGCAGGCCAGAACCATTTGGCAAGCAGGGATCTTGACTTGTGCAAGCTCATTTCTGATTTATAAAATGCTTTTCAGCGGCATATGATCTGAGATCTTAAACAGTTCTGGCTGGTATTCTATACAGGTACTTTGTATTTGGCATAACTATATATGTTTTATGCTTTGAAGAAAGTGCGAGTTAAAACTGATTTTTCAGCCCTCTTCCTAGGAGAAACAAATCCAGATAATTTTGGTGATACAATTTAGTTGTCTTCTTCAAATCCAGAATTTAGGATACAAAAACTATGTTTGGTGTATCTTGAAAAATACTTTGCAGAATGTTCTTTTCCAAAATAGATTTCTGTGGCATACACTGGGTCAGAGAAACAAAATGTCACCTTTATTTTTTTAAATGCTGAGATTATTATTTCTCATGTGTATGGAGAAACGGAAGTTGAGGCATGTACACACAGTCAAGAACGAAAGGTGTCTCTTTCAAGGATTTAAATTGTAATACAAAAAGGGTCAACAGATTGTTTTCACTGTACTCTTTTTTCCTTGGACCAGTCATAAGGAATTCAGTTCCCCAAGGAAATCAGTTTTATTATTATTATAACATATGTTCATTTATTTTGGACTAAGGAAGATATGACATTGTGTCTTAAATGTTCATGATCTCAACATACATCAAGGTATGAGTTTACTTGTACATGTACAGAAAGTAGAGACTGAAGTATTTTCAGAGAGGTTAGGTACCGGTAACTTAAGACAACCGACTGGGGTTGTAAAAAAGTTTTTGAGGAAGAAGCAAGTCCAATTGAATCAGAGGGACTTACAAATAGACACACTTAGGATCAGCTGCAAGGAAACACGCTTTCAGTTTATGTAAATCCCAGCACTCTGGATTGATTTGTTTTTAGATGCTCAGTCAGCAGCCTCTAAGGCATTATCCCTGGCACTTCATATTAACATTAAATTAATTACATTTGGGAATTTACAGCAGGTGTGGGCAAAATGCATCCCTAAAAGTGTTTTGGCGCTCTGGATCTTCCCCTGGAAAATGGCCAAGAAATTGCCATTCTCTTTCAAGAATGGTCATTTCACTTTTTAAAGATATTTGCTGTATGGTTCTACCTTAACTTCCATGGCTGAATCCTGCGGAATCTTGGGGTTTTGTAGCCTACTAAGGCACTAGAGCTATCTGACTGAAAATTCCAAATCCCCTCTCCCCTGCAACTGCAATTCATGGCAATTAAAGTGGAATCATAGCACTATGGCCTTTCCACATGAGAGGCAAGAAGTGAGTTTACGCCATTTCTTACCATATTTAAATAACATGGTTTTCCTGCATTGTTTTCCGCCCAGCTCCTAATTTTAGTTCGTTTTCCTGCAAAGGAGTGCGAGTTCATGCATCCACACTACCTCGTCAATGGCTGTTCCCCCCCCGACTCCCCTCATCCCATCCCAGTGGCTGTGATTGGCTGACTTTTTTGTCTTTGGGGCTGGTATGACTGTGCAGTGCATGACGGTGAAAAGCATTTTTTTTTCCAAATATTTCAAACCAACAGCCAAAATTGTATGCGCACATGCACACACCCACAGAGAGACATTTTTTCATTCCAGTCAGCTAAATCGTTTGCCCTTTCAATGGTATCAGTTTCGAAGCACTTCTCTTGTTCCATTTCTCCCTTTTTACAGGAAACGCCTTAAGGAACTGAACTTTTTGTTTGCTTCCTTTGCCTGTGTAAAATTATTGTGTTAGGAGGATGTGAACTTTAGACTGAAACTACAACTGTCTAACAAGCAAATAATTTGCATCAGTCATAGCATCTTTCCCATTTGTTCCTAAGCCAGAAAGCCACGGTGATGAGATGAAGGAATTCTGTTGAATTCTGTTACTATGGACAATATTTCTGCTGGCAGTAGAGACTATGGTATATATTAGATGTTGGGATACTATCTTACATAGCAGTGGTTACTTGATGTCACTGGAAAACCAAGTGCTGCATAATTATTTTTCATAATAAGCATCCACTGCAGAAAGTTCCAACTTGCTCCAAGTTAAATAAACTCAAGTTCTCTTAAGACTGCCATACCTTGATCTATTGAGACATTATTTCTGGTATATTCAGAAGTATGTTAAAACCTTAATTGTTTTTTTTTTTAAAATATATGACTAGTCTTGAAGTTGTACAGATCTATTAATTTTACAATGATATTGTTGGACACAGTCCCACAATAGGGTCACGAGCAACTGGGACCCTATTTAAAATCAGCTACACTATGAATATAACACTGCCTTGGTTCTAATTTGTTTTCCTTACATTCGGACTGTTCACCAATGACAATCTGCTTAGTTGACTAATAATCTTTTCACAACTAATCAATGAATGATCGATTTGATAAATTTGTTTATTACCCAAACTTCAGAAGGATGCATTTGTAACAACAAAGGCATGTCAGACAATTTACATGTTTAGAAACAAAAACACTCATTAACTATAAAAAATACCGTATTTTGATGCTTGTTCATTAAAATATTTCTATTGCATCCTATATTATGGAATCTTAAGTTGTTGCAGAGGTAAAAACAATACAAACATTTTAAACCCAAATACAAATTTAAGACAATAAAAATAATTTAAACAGACTAAAACATATTAAACAGGTTGACCATTTAAAACAGCTTAACAAGTTAAAACAGTTAGAACCATGTATGTGGATGCTGACTGAAGTAAATTAGGTCCCAATGCTTCAATGAAGTTGATGTTTTTACTTGGTGCCATAAAGAAAGCAATCTCAGTACCAGTTGGACCTCCAAGGGGAAGTCATTCCACAAATAGGGTGCGACAGCAAAGGCCCTCTCCCATGGCCTCCTGTGATGCATTTCTCCCACTGGTGTGTTGCCCTTTATTGTGTGCCTTCAAGTAGCAAACCTATCATGGGGTTTTGTGGGGCTGAGAGTTTGTGACACACCCAGTGGGTTTCCACAGCCAAACAAGGAATCCAATCATGGTCTCCAGGGCCATAGTCCAATGCTCAAACTACTACACCACTCTGGCTCTTGTGTTGCCTTTACTTCTTGATTATATCCAATGGAATAAACGAGGGTCACTTTCATGTGAATACAGTTAGCAATAACTTAATCACTTAGAAAGTCTAGGGCCCACAGCATACACCTGGTGAGTGAACGAGCCCACCATATTCTCATTTAATGAAAGTGGCAGGCTGCCCTTAAATTCATTTGCTAATGCTGCATCCGGATGTAGCAGGATGCTAGACGGGAAATAGTCTTACTTTCTCCTTAATTCTCATCAGAGTGAAAAGTTCCAGGGACTATGTGGTTACTTGGATTTGGGTTTTCTTTGGAAGGAGTTCATAGGGGATTGATGACCCTTTGCCATATCTAAATTTGTCTTCAAATATGCGTGCAGAGCCAAATCTACTGTCCTACATCTGATCCCAGGGAAAGAAGTGGGGTGCTCTGCATTCACTGATGCTGTTACTGTACAAGAGCGCCCAGACTCAACTCAGCTCTCCACATCTCTCTCAAGGTTAAATAACATGTAATGGGAAGTTTGTGCTGTGCAGGTTAAACTGTACTTTCTTTTCTGTTCTGAAGGAAGCATGAAAGGCCTCAATCAGGATTAGTCACACAGCTTAAACCACCCCAGCACTTTTTCCCTGCTTGATTTGCCTTCCTTGTACTTGAGGACAACAAAACAAAACAAAACAAATAGAAAAGTATTTGGTATCTCATCCATTTGAGATACAGAAGATGAGAAACAATGAGGAAAAAGGGCCAGATGAAGGAGGAAGAGTCTTCTTGTTGGTGGAATCCCACATATGCAAGATACATTTCCTCAAGCAAGTTTGCCTGCTGGCTCCTAAGGTGTCTTTTCAGTGACCTGGCTTTGTTCTTAATTTCATCTGTGTTCTTGTGCATTGCTTTTATCTATTGTGTTCTGTTCTTATACTACAATTTATCATGTACAGTCATCACTCCACGTTCACTGGGGTTAGGGGCACAGGACCCCTGCAAAAGTGGAAAAACTGTGAATAACTCTAGGCCCTCCCAAACCATATTTAACACACAAAAAAGTATGATCACCATATTCAACTCATCATGGATTCCTTTGAGGCATCACCATTCCTTCACAAGGCAGAAGGTGGTGGCTAGTGGGGCTTACTGCCACCTCCACTGCTGCCCCACTCCATTTTTAACAGGGACTTATAAGCCTTGTTCGCAGTTTCTCAATCTCATGAGGCTTGCAATCCCTATTATAAATGGCATAGGGAAACAGCAGAGGTGACAGCAAATAATCCGTGAATAATCACATCCGCAAAAGTGAAACCTGCAAATGTGGAGAGCTGACTGTAGTTTGATTTATAAACTGAGTGCATACACATCATAGAAATAAGAGCACAGTGGGTTTGATTCTTTGGTCACTGCTGGATTTTTAGCATTTCCCCTCCTGTGCCTTCAACATTTGCCCAATGCACAGAAATTTGGCACACATTGATCTCCATGCCAGGAAGACTAATTTATGCTTTCAAGACAGGTCTCAAAACATATCTCCACAGTTGCAAAAGCAGAAAGCCTACTCCCTCCAGCACATGTGTTTCACAGATTACAATAAACAAAGGGATCTTGTAGCACCTTTGAGATTAACTGCTTTGGTCCACTAGCAGAGCTCTTTATATTACTATCCCAGTGCATGGTGATTCATATTGCGTTAAACTGAGACTCTGAATTTTCTTTTCTTTTTGATCAGAATCAAGTTCAAAGTATAGACAGAATTTCAAGGCCTGCCTTTTTCATACAATCTAGTTGCTGTTGCTAAGCCTGTGTTTCTTCCCATCTAGGAGGGCATCATACAGAAACCTTGAAATAGATGTGGTTAGGCTTGTTTTCAAAAATAACAATTTAGTTTAATGACGATTGCCTGCGCTGTAAGCCAACGATATTGAAAGACCCCAAGAAACCGTTTATTTCAAAACCTGGTTATGTTTTCAAAATTTCACCCAGATATCACATCACTTACGGAATACAACCACTTAAAAAGAAGAAAGCAGTTAAAAGCACCACAGCTATTGTGCTGCCCACATAGCCTATCCATGTCATAATCAAATGTAAAGGAAATAACTACTTCATCACACATAATAATTTTCACTCTGGTATATAAGTTGCTGCAGAGATTTGATTTACTCTTTGGTTTTTATGTCAATTCCATTGCCTGTTTAAACACCGGTTTAGGGGAAAACTATTTAAATCTTCAGAGCCAAGGTGGTATAAATTTAGACTAAAACTGGGAAGATCTAGGTTCAGATCGTCCACCCCGTCAGTGCCAATCCCTTGGTCTCTCAGCCAAGGGACAAAAAGCATATTTCATTTTTCTTTTTGTAAGAATAAAGGGGACTTTTGCACATTCCCATGAGCTGCAGAGTGAAAAGTTGTAACAAAATAAAGGAAGTTATATAGGAACAACAATCCATCACGTAGTTAATCCCATTGAGTCCAACGGACTTCAGTGTGGTTAACATGCAAGGGACGGTTGGCAATGATATTACAGCTGAATATATAATTCCTGGGGAGTGGGTGTACAGCTTACATCTGATGTAAAAAGAAGAGATAGAGTCTTGGGATGTATAAAATAAGATTTTTTCCCCCTCAACATAAATAATAAATTTCTGAGAATAAAGGAAGCCAAAGAAGAGAGTTGAATTAAAGGAGAGGGAAAATATAGAAACAGATCCCCTCATTGTTTATAGTTTGATAGTTTACTGTTACTTATTAGTAAGTCTTAGGGAATTTCTGGTAAATAGGATAACATTTGCTTGTTACATTTTTCTGTAAGTATTTACATGTACTTTGACAGTTTCCTCTTTCACGTATCTGAAGGGAAAGAAATCTACCTGTCTCTGCCAAGCTGTGACAGATACAAGTGATGCTGTTGTCTTCATTATCATTTCTAAATAAGAGAATTCCTGCTTGTTGGGCATGGCGTGGCGCATTTCTACCTCTTCCCTTCCCTCTTTCATCCAATGTTTACATATTTCCAATGGGTTGTCAGGACACAACTCACTCCTGCTCCCTGTGGAAAGGGGTTGAAGGGACTGTAATAGAGATGCTGCAAGGTGCACATGTTTCACTGGCTGCTGGTCCATTTCCAGGCACAGTTCAAAGTGCTGGTTAAGACCTACGAAGTTCTGTATTGTTTGGATCCAGTCTATCAGAAAGATTTAATCTTCCTATATAATCCTGTCTCTTAGATCTTGGGGGATCCTTTCTCTCTTTAAAGTGCTTTATCTCTAAGATTCTTTCTCTTAGTCTCCCCATTTTCCAAGGCATGTTTTTGGGGGATCAAGAGATAAGGCCTTCTTCGTGGCTGCTCTCAGTCTTTGGGACTCTCTCTCTAGGAAGGCTAGGATGCGTCCTTCTGGCAAATGAAAACTTCTATTCTGACAGACTTTTGGAAACTGATTGCAATGGGCTTTTAATCATGTGCTGTATTACTGAGTTTTTGTCTTTTGTCTTCTAATGAATTTTTAAATGGTTTTAATTCTATACTTAGTTTCATTGCATTTAGAAATGCATTCATTGCATTTTAAACTATTTTTAATGTATTTTAATTTGAATTGATTTTAATGTTTTATAAACTGCCTTGAGTCCAGGTATTTGGACAGGGGCAGGATATAAACGAAAAAGAAAAGTTATAATACCATATGCTCCAACATTTTACAGACAAACTGGGACACATGTGGCCAAGCAACATCAAAGAGCAAAAGTTATAAATGATGAAAAGCAAACAATCTAGGAGAAGCTACAGCAGTTTGCTGTTGCCTGTGCCTCCTGTGAAGAACTAGATTTTGCCCTCTCCTCTCTTCTCCTCTCCCCCCTGCTGAGTTAACTGAGTGCAAACTATTTTTGTACTTTGAATTATGCCAGTAGCAAGTAAGCTGAGGACAAGCTGGGGAAAGTGGGAGGAAAAGAGAGAAAGCAGCCAAAGAAATGGAACAACAGAGGGTTAACCAGCACTGCCCCATCAAACTGGGACTGGTGGAGGGCATGTAATAATGCTTGAGCTAGTCCAGTGGGTGAGAAAATGGCACACAAAAAATGAAACAAAATCACAACAGTAATGTTGTTCTGGTCCCCCCTTCCTCTGCAAAATGTTTGTTTTAGTGTTAGCAGAGCTGCTACAGGGGAATAAATTCCCTTCCCTGTCCCACTTTCTCCCTGAGAAGATTGTGGAAGGTATTGGAGGAGAGTTTGTTGAAGAGATTCAAAGAAGTCAAGCTGATGATTTGAGAAAATAAATTGTCTCTAGGGAGACAAGAAGTGAATTAAAAAAACAACAACAACAATGTAGAAGAAAAGGTCCACATCAGATAGATGTTCCTCAGGTCAAGAGTACCAGAAACTGAGGCCCACAACTGCAGCCCAGGCTAGGACTGGGAAGCTAAAGGCAAGTCTGGAAGTCTTTAATTGTTCACCTATGAATAACTGTTTTATACAGCTTCATCCATTTCTGCATACCCTTGTTTAAAGATTTCTTTTATAGCATTTTGTTCAGATATTCATTTGAAAGAGGATGCTTGCATGAGTGTTGTACATCTTGCTTTTTTCCCACATTTCCTTCTTTTTTCTCTGTTAAATTAATCTTACTGAGATGCCCACCAGGGGCCCCTTTGGAGTGATTCATACATCTATGATTCCACTTTAACTGCCATGGCAGTGTCCCAAGGAATCCTGTTTAAGAAAGGGCATTTAGAATTCTCAGCCAGAGAGTTCTAGTGCATCACTGAGCTATGAACTCCAGGATCCCACAGGAAGCTGCCAGAGCAGTTAAAGCAGAAACACACTATTATAATTGTGTGGTATGAGAGGCCCTCAGTTCCTGCCCCCCGCTGCCCACTACATTCCCATAGAAAACATGGAGCGGGAGACATTGCACATTATTCTGAAACTTGAGAATTCTATCCTTCGCTCATCTGACTACACTTTGAACCCGCTGGAAAAGGAAATTGGTAGAGAAATTGGTAGAGAAAGTACATGATGATGACGACGACAACAACAACAACAATGATTTGCTGCCTTCTAAAATGCTATCTTTGCTTCTTGTCATTGCTTTCTCCTTTATTTCTTGATCCTTCTCCTTGCTGTGTTCTTCTTTACTTCAAGAATGTGTGGAACATCCAGGTGAAAAGTAGGGGCCACTTTGCAATGCTGGACATTTTCTGGAAAAAAAAATGCAAGTATAGAGTTGAATTCTAATTGTGATGGAAAAAATAAAGGTTTTGGAAAGGATTTTATCTGATGTATTTTAAAGGTAGATATGGATAAATAAGAAGCTCAGCCCTTGTTTAGGTGATTATGGATATCCAACATGGTTTGGAAAACCAGCATGGTATCAGTGTTGGACTATGGGCCTTTCCACACTACACTATTACAGTGCTATTATTCCACTTTCAGCACCCTGTGGAATCCTGGGGTTTGCAGTTTAGGGAGGGGCATTTAGAATTCTCAGCCACCGAGCTCTTTGGCCTCATTAAACTACAAACCCCAGAATTCCACAGGATGTTGAAAGTGGAATAATAGCACCATAACAGTGCAGGTTGGAAAAGCCGTATAACTCTGGAGACCATGGTTGGAATCCCCACTTGGCTAGGGAGACCCATTGTCTGAACTTGAACAAGTCACATCCTGAGAGAAAAGCAAGGATACCCCCCCCCCTTTGAACAAATGTTGTCAAGAAAACCACATAATGGGGTTGTCTTAAGGTTGCCATAAGTTGGAAATGACTTTAAGGCACACAACATGACAACATTTTTAGAGGTTGTTGCTGATATGGTACTCTTGTTCTCAAAGGAAGGGAATCTCAGTATCTGAGATCAATACACCATACTAGGCCATGTTTTAGATCATTGTGATGTAGCCATCCCCATCACTTCACAACTCAAAGGCTATTTATTTCATTTTTAAAAAATTATTTACTTAGTACAGAAGAGAGATGAGCAGCGAAATCCTGGTTTAATATATGGTTAGTTCCAACAAAAAGAGAACACGTGGAGGAATGAAAGAAATTGTGAGTTTTTCTCATGACAGCTTTATAAACATGGAGAGAAAGGCAATAAGACTGTGGCAATTGAAAAGACAAACTTGTTTGTACTAATATAGGAATGAGGCACTGAAGATTAAAACATGACTCCAGTGTTAGACAAGTAGGAAAGAACAGCAAGGGTGGCTGGCTGAGAAAGAGGTACAGTTTTTAAGTGAGCCTGGACCAGAGTGATGGAAGAGTGTTAGAAACAAGAAATGTATTTTCAAACAGTAAAATGTATAAAGAAATGTCTCACAAGCACCAGCAGAGTAAATTATAGAACTTATGGCAGGATGTATGATGTTTCACAGATCTGATGTGTTTGAGCAAAGAAGTCTCCCAATCTTGGTTTCTTTTTCCATTTAACGGCATATTATTCTACAGCAGTCATTTTCTCTCTATTAATTTACAAATCTTATGTTAGAATTTTATTTTTCTGGTTTGGATATAAGTGAGCAGTGTAAATATTAAGTGAATAGCTAAAGTGCTAATAATTTTTCTTCATCTTCAGCACAGAAAAAACAATAGACAGCTGAAAATTAAAAAGGTCAGATAAGTGTTTAAAGGACTACAGAGTTCATAGATGCATCTGATGAAGTGGAGTCTATGAAAGTTTTTGCTATCAACTTCTTTCTATAATTCTCAAAGGTTCTACCAGATCACTTTGATTAACAGGGTAATCAATTAGAAACGGTAATAATTGTAATGTAAGTGCTTATAGCAAACATATATAAACACCATCTTAGGACATGTGTTTTACTTTCACACATGTGCCTCTCTTTTCTAAGAGATCTCTGCATTAACATCCTACATGCGCCACCTTAAGAAAAGATATATGTGTTCCTTCATTTAAAGCAGAAAATGGATTTAGTAATATGCAAGTGTGTGCTCACTTAATTAATTCATTAGTTTGTTAATCAGTTATTACCCAGTCTATTTTTTAATCATGATGTATTTTAATTATGATTTAAATTATGATATATTTGTATTTGAATGGTTTTATGTTTTTAGTGTATTTTAATCATAATGTGTTTTTAATTGGTATGCTGGTTTAATTGTATTTTAACCTCTGTTGTACCTCACTTCGAGCTTTGAGGAGAGGCGGGAAACAAATAAATTATTATTATTATTATTATTATTATTATTATTATTATTATTATTATTATTATTAAACCCAATTGCCCAACTGAATAATGCTGCACTCTGAATATGTCAATGCAGAATTAAATGCCATTGAATTTGATGGGGCTTAATTCTATATAAGTGTTATGGAACTGTAGCTGAAAATTTATTAAATTCGGCGGCAGCCATAGAACATGTCCATGAAATAACACATCTAGGTAAGTATGGAAAATGTTTATATATGGTTATATATAGATATATGCTTATATATAAAATGGTTATATATTTCTGGCCTTTGTTTGTTTATGTGTTTCTAGTCTGCCTCAGAGCAAGGCAGCTATTTATTTATTTAAAACTTTTTACCTTTAGAACACGCCCGATCTCGTCTGATCTCGGAAGCTAAGCAGGGTCGGGCCTGGTTAGTACTTGGATGGGAGACCCCTCCCACATATTTAAAGCTAATTTAGAATTCAACATAAAAACAAAATGAGAACTACAACTGTTCTGCTGCATATTTTTTCTACAATTGATTAATTATAATGATTAATTGATTAATCATTGATTATTATTAATCGATTATTAATTATTAATTGATTATTTATTATTATTATTATTATTATTATTATTATTATTAATTATAATTATTGATTAAAAGGCTAGAGGGAGACATACAACATCATTACAGGACCCTGGGAATACTACTGAAAAGGGCCTGTTCTTGTGGGAGTTGGTTTTCATATTGAAAGACCCTGAAGCAATGGTCCTCAACAATTATCTCAGCAGGTAGTTGAGTATCTAAAGTGATCTGCCTCAGCAGGAATGTCAGAAAAAGCATTTCATTCTCATGCTTTCATAGTCATTATCTTTTCCATTTTCCTTGATTCTTGAAATAACTTCTTCATTTCCCCAAGTATAAATTTGCTGCATACATGTTTGCAACAGGTCCAACTTTTACTTTGCAACAAAAGTCTGTGAACAGACCAAACCTGCTGGTGTATCTGCTTTTGAATACTCTCTTGTAAAATTCAAAACACAGTTTGGTGGATAAAAACAGTTATTTGTGTCTTATTTCTCTTCAGTAGACAGGCTTTTCTTTCTATAGAAATGTCACAACAGTAGTTTCAACAATGCTCAACAAAACAGTAGTTTCAACAAAGAAACAAGTAGTTTCAACAATAATCACAGCAAGATCGGCATGGCAGCCCTGGGATCATCTTCCCCACAGATCCATCTCTGGTGTGCTCCAAGTCCAAGGACAAGCTTTTCAAAGCAAATTGCAATCACAAGAAAGAGTCACTCCAATGGAATCTGCAGTTTGTAGATTTCCATCTCAGATGCAATTTAATCATTAGGTAAAGTTTCTGCAAAGCTGGCCCAGCATGCCTTCCTAGGAGGAAGTTGACCCCAATTTTGTAAGCGGGTGTTTATGAAGTCAAAGGTCCATTCTTAAACAGACTCAAAAGCTGGTCCAGCAGCAGAATGCCCAATCTGGCACACACAGGAGAAATTATCCACGATTAAAGAGTTTCTGATTAATATGACTTGTGTGCCAAAACTGCACATGCGGCGTATGATCTCAATTAGATTGAAACCTTATTCTTCAAGGCTGAGCTCCAGATTCATTCTGTAATTTCTCCTTTGTTTAACTTGGACATTTTTTGACAGAGTTTTTTTTAAAAAAGAAAAAGTATCCAAAGTGCGCGCACACACGCACCCTCATTGTAAGTTATACTTCTACGTAAATGGCTTTCTTACGATGCCTTCACTGTTTTAAACTTTTATCTCTGAAGGTTGTGTGAAGTAAGAGGGTTGTGCATTCATCTAAAATATGCCACCATTTAGTTTTGCTAATGGAGCTTTAACAGTTTTCGGGAAAGAATGAGTCCCCGTGTGTACATTTTCAGTTTAAAAAAAAATGAGAAAGAGAAAGTAGCTCTTGCCAAAGAAAACTGCTTGAAGGTGGAAAGGAATAAGTATATAATCACACCACTGTCATTACCTCTGATATTAAGAAAGTAGGAAATGTCAAAGGCCTGTAATAAAAATAAGTCCAGATTTAATGAGTCCACTGGAGAGGAATTATCAACATTAATCATTTTGGCTAGTGTACTAAGACAGTTGGCAACAACAAAGTTACCTTTTCCATCCTGTGTTTATATATAGCAGTTGCTCTGGGCTTCTTTTGAAGATCTTTTTCTTTAACTTTGAATCCCAGGAATGACAGATTCATCTGGATCAGTATTGTCACATTCCACAGGGCATTTGCAAGCAGATGTGAGCTTTTTACCTTCCAGTGTAGCCACTGCACGCAGCATCCATTAACGGCTGGACATAGAATATTCATGTAAAATGCAATAAAAATAATAGGCATTGTGGTTATTAATCTTTGTGGCTCATGCATAGATGAATTTGGAGGCTACATGGCTATGTAGACTTACCTGGGAATAAGCCCAAATGAACTCTGTGAGCCTTACTTCTGAGTAGGTAAGTATGAGAGTGCGCTGTATATCATATATTTTCTTTATTCTAGCTTGCCCTCAAATTTCTGCTGAAAACTCAGTTACACAAGCATCTTTCTTATACAAGAGTACTATTTGTTGTGATACTTACACAGCTAATGTCACTAAGATCGGTGTCTCCTATTTCTAAAGCTTTGCAGGGAGGTGGGGTCTACAAAGTGCATTGTTTAGTGTGAATACAACCATTATCCTTGCAATCCAGTAGGGGGAGCTAAAAAGTTAACTTGTTAGCAGACAAATTAAAGTAAGAGATTCTAATGGTATTAATTAATCACGGGATACAGCTATGAAAGAAATGTAGATATTTTCAGTCTATAATTTTGCGAGGCAATAAGAAAGATGTTATGATTTTAAATTGCCTTAAATGGAACTTACTCCCAGCGAAATATGCATGTTGGATTAGCACTGTTCTCTTCCACAACTATTTCAGTATGGATTGAAATATGGATCTACAGATAGAGATACCGCAGCATTTTAATTAACTATGTTTTTCTCCCCAAGGAAAATATTATGAGGATACTTTCTAGCAAAATAAAATCTAGCTCTATAGAATTTCTAACTTATGAATGTTTTGAAAGAGATAAATATGTTCATCTGTTTCAGCATAAAGTAGAAAAAAGGAAGGAGGAAAAAGGCATTAACTTCTAAATAGAATATAATGGGATGAACCAATGTGGTGTAATGGCCTGAGTGCTGGTCTAGGACTCTGGGAGACCAGGGAAAATTCAGTAATATGTATATTTAGGTTTCTTTAAGTTTTATGTAATGTGTTTTGGAAATGGATATTTGTTTTTGTTCAGCACTATAGAAACTACCAGTGCTCAAAAACTTTTTCAGTGTTCTGTGGAAATCTTTTACTATTAATGAATCAGCCCCAT
>CAOLHI010000191.1:600000-798751 GCA_948474755.1 Ctenosaura bakeri | reverse complement strand
TTTTCCAAGGTCATCCAGTGGGTTTTCCATAACTAAACACAGATTGGAATGCTGGTCTCCCAGAATCCTACTCCAACACTCAAACCATTGTGTCACACTAGTTCTCAGAAAATAATTAGAGATTGAATTTGCTTTTTTAAATTTTATTTTTTCTTACAAATTGAGCTATAAGGTCCTGAACTGAGCACCTGAATTCTGAGGAACCTCTTTTTCAGCCAGTTTATGGAAATCAAGCAAAAAGAAAGAAAGAAAAGAAAAATAAACCCACACAAAAAACCTCAACAGTAAGAATGGTAAAATAACAACAACATTAGTAGAAAAACAACAGCAAAAATATTTTTACTGAGAAAAGTACCAGGATCAGGAATTTTAGGGATATGATACTGTACTGCTGTGCTTCTCTGGCTATATGATATGAGGAACTGGTATTTCTTCCACAAATGTGTTGGTGATCAGTTCCACATTTGTGCCTACTAGCTTTAACAATTTCATCCTTTCCTGGAAATTCGTTGTGGTCTGGCAGCCAATAGGGTATGCGCTGGCACTGGTTTACAGATCACCACTTTGAGCACCACTGCTGTACACCATCTTAACATACAAGTCTAACTGCTACATAGTGTTTTAGAAATAATGTGGGAGGAATAAATGTATGAACATTTTGTCAGAAAACAATGTATTAATCATTCTTTTAAAATTCCATGGTCTGAATTTTTTCCCAATTTTTCTGGAAAGATAAGGCTTTGGGAGCACCAGCACGTTGTAGTGGTTTCAATGCTGGATGAGGACTCTAGGAGACCAGGGTCTGAATCCTTGTTCAGCTACGGAAACCCACTGGATGACCTTGGACAAGTCACCCTCTCTCAGCCTGACAGTAAGGTAATGACAAACCTCCTCTGAATAAATCTTGCCAAGAAAGCCCTATGATAGGATCACCTTAAGCTGATGTCAACTTGGTACTAATAACAAAGGTGTTGGGGGAAAAGAGGGGAAAACATCTGCTATTTTCCCTTGGTACTTCATATCTTTAATGACGTTTGAGTTGCATGGCTTGATGACAACATGGACATTCTGGAATTGATCAGGCAGGTTCATTATGAAGAAAAGCCTAGACTTTGATTCAGCTGGTTATTGTAACAGAGAGGAACACACAAAATGAAGCAGGCTGGGTTGTGGTTTTGAATCTCTCAATATAAGGACGCAAAGAGTTAAATAAATTAAACAAGGGATACAAGTGGCTGAGCCCAGTTTGTTCCAGCACTGAACTGTAATTTATTCTTTGGCTTGATCATCCAGTTCAGGGGAGAACTCAATGACGGTGTATCTAGAAGACTTCCATGTTGTCTGTAGAGACTGATCTGCCACTTGAGCAGCCTGATGTATGCCATGTTTTTTCAGAAATAACGCCAACTGATCAAATAAATTCTTATAGGACTGCAAACCTTTCTATGGATCAACACTTCAACTGAATTGCATAGGAGTTTGGGGGCTTAAATTCATCCAAACAAGATCAGCACCGAAAAGAATAGAGTTCTTTTCATATTCTTCAAGGGAATTTTGCTCATAGAAACAGAAGAAATGTATTCAAGACAACTCCTTAAGGGTCAGTGCTTCTTACCATGCTAATGGCAGACCCTCCCTTTAGGGCACATAGCCTTTTCAATCAATGGAAAATTTGTGCTTTGGAAGCAGTTTGTAGCTCTATAGAAAAGTAAAAACCAGTGGAACCAGAGAGTGCAAATCAGAAAAGGAGGTAAGATTTCAAGACATGAGAAAGAGTGGAGGTGGAGCTACTTGGGATCCATTTTAACAGCATTTACATCCAAGAACAGCTCAATCCATCATTGACTAAAGTATCTGTCTGACGGGCAGAGTGGCTTGGGACAATTATTTAGCAGCCTTGCTGAATGCATAATATTGAAGAAAGGATGCAATAAATCCTTTTTGCATTCACATGCAAATTCCCCAGGGCTTAGGACAATGGTTCGTTCATAAAGAGTTGGCATTTGTTTCCCTGTCACATTGGATGAGCAATCAAGAAAGGAAAAACATCACAAGATGCCATTACTTCCTTTCTTTTAATCACATTCTCAAGAGCATTTGCACATGTATAATCAGCCAAAAAGACAATACAAGCTGGGTAAAATACTAAAAGTAGAATCTAGAAGGTTGTTTTAAATTTACCCAAATCTGCTCTTGCAGGGCCACCTGTTACCCTTCTGCCCTTAACAGCTCTCTCCTCACCCACCCATGCCTCACAAACTGATCCTGACATTTGTGCAAAGAAGTAATACTGGTTTAAAACACACAAAGATATCAGCTACACAAGGCATGCAGTGGTCATGATGCAGATTCTTTGAACTGCATCCCATACAAATAGCAATATATTTCTCTGGTCTGTTTAGACATATACGTAGGAACTATTGAACAAAAGACACATCAGTCTTGGCCAAAAAACCCTACTAGAGCCAGATCGCTATCCATGCTTGAAATCTGTGTGGGACATCTGCTGTTATACAAGCAAATATATTAAGGGCATCTCTTCCATGGTTATCATAAGGAGCAGACTGTTATAACGAATAAGGATCATGTATGGTTGACTAATGAGAAAAAAAATTCTGAAGTGATGGTTGGAGTTTCATGGAGTGGCCATGAAATAACTCTACAGCACTAGATTATGTTATCATCAACTAAATTTGTTTTGAATTGTTATTTTATTTATTTTTAAGCTTTACAGAGACTTGTCACAGAATGTGCTCTTTGCATTTTGTAGTTATGTTACCCCAAGTTTAGAATTTCCCCTCACTACATTGTGCATCTGTGTGTGTGGGTGTGCATGCATGAGCACATGTGTGCATTAGCATGAGCACATAGGTCAGTAATATACATGTATTTAGTGAAGTAGACTATAACCTATAATAACATTTATTACTTTTCCATTCTAAAATAATGTCTATGAATACATCGTTTACTAATAGTTATCAGTATAACTGCCTAGGTTTAAGGATACATAGAGTAGATTTGTTCTTGTTGTGAAATGCCATCAGGTTGACTTTGAATCATGGAAAAACTTAAGGAAGAGAGGCCTCCAATTCACTCTATCATCAACAGCCCTGCTCAGGTCTTGAAGACTCAGGGACGTGTCTTCCTTGGTGCAGTCTATTTGCCTGCAGTGCAGTCTTCCTCTTTTTCTACTGCTTTCTACAGTATCAAGCATTACTGCCTTTTTTAGTGAGTCATGTCTTCTCACAATTTGTCCAAAGTACAACAGTCTCAATTTAGTTATCTTGGCTTCTAGGAAGAGTTCAGGCTTGATTTATTCTAGGACCCATTTATTGGTCTTTTTAGCAGTCCACAGTGTCCCTAGAACACTTCCCCAGCACCGCGTTTCAAATTAAGTTTTTTCCCTATCAGCTCTTTTTACTGTCCAACTTTTACAATCTTACAGAAAAATTGGAAATATGATGACATGGACAATCCTAACTTTAGTAGTCAATGATATACCTTTCACTTCAGGATTTTGTCTAGTTCCTTTATAGGTGCCCTTCCCAAGTCTAGTCTTCTTCTGACTTCTTGAATGCAGTTTCCATTCTAATTAATGACTGAGCCAAGATATACGGTAGCAATCTTCAACTATTTCAATGTCTTCATTGTCTATTTTTAAAATTATGTAAATTATTGATGGTCATTATTTTTGTTTTCTTAAGGTTCTGCTAATAATATGATGTCATCTACATTTCTCAAACTGCTGATGCTTCTTCCTCCAATTTCCATGCCCCTTTGCTCTAACTCCAATTCTGCTTTATGTATGACATGTTCAGAGTACAAGTTAAACAGACAGCCTTGCTGACCCCTTTTGCCAATTGGAACCCATTCTTTTTTTCTATATTCTGTCTTAACAGTAGCCTCTTATCCTACATACAGGTTATTCATGAGGACAATCAAGTGTTACCTCCATTTCTTTAAGAGCGATCCATAGTTTTCATGATCTACACAATCCAAAGTTTTGCTATAATCTATAAAGCACAGTCTGATTTTCTTTTGAAATTATTTGGTGCACTGCATTATCCAGTGTATGTTTGCAATATGATCCCTAGTGTCTATTCTTTTCCTGGACATCTGGCATTTCTGGTTCTATATATGGTAAAAGTTTTTATTGTAGAATTTGCTTGCATAGGAAATTAATGCAATGATTTTGTGTTTTCTGCAATCCCTGGTGTCCCCTTTCTTGGGGACTGGAATGTAGATGGAGTGTTTCCAATCTCTGGAACATTCTTTTGTTTTCCATAGTTATTGAAAGATTTTAGTTAGAACTAGAGTAGATTCTTTCTCTGCAGCCCGAAGCAGCTCTATTGGTATGCTTTCTGTTCCTGGTGATTTATTCCTCCCAAGTCCTGTGAGTATACCTTCCACTTCACTATCTACAGCTGTGGGTTCATCTTCAAATGGTTCTTCTTTGAATGAATCTGTCATACTTTCATTTCTTTTACATAGTTCTTCTGTATATTGTTTCCATCATCTTTTTATTTCTACTTACTCATGTAGTGGGTTCCCCTGCTGGCTGTAGAGCATCTCCACTCTTGGTTTAAATTTCCCTTTGGATTCAAAGATCTTGCAGAAGAGTCATCGTGTTCTTCTGTTTTTATTGTTACCTTCTACTCTCTGCACTGATTATTGCAGTAGTTCTCCTTGTCTCTACATACACGTTGCTGAACAGTTGCATTCAGGGTGCTGATCCAATTTCTGTCATTTTTTATTTTTATTTTTGTTTTCTTAACTGATCGAAGAGTTTCATCTGCCATTCACCAAGGTTTCTCTTTCCTCTTTCACTGAGGTTTCTCTTTCCTTTTGGCTTCAGTTTTTATTTGTTTGTTTTTGTTTTGCATTTGTTCCTGACAATGTCCCTGGCTTCAGTCCAGAGTTCTTCTTGCTCCTCTTCAATAAGATTTAATTGTGCAAATTTATTTTTTATATTACCTTTAAATTCTAGAGGAGTGTTCTTCAGGTTGTATTTTGGCACAATGATTGGTTTGGTGTTCTTCTTTAGTTTTATTGTAATTTCTGATATTAGCAGTTCATGGTCTATGCCACAATCTGCTCCTGGTCTTGTTGTTGCTGAAAGAATGGAGTTTATCAGTTTTCTGCTTCCTGTTATGCAGTCTATTTGTCTTCTATATTGGCCATTAGGTGATGTCTATGTATAGTCATCTCTTGGGTTGCTTGAAGAATGTCTTCGTGATGAATAAATTGTTGGCCTCACAGACTTCAGTCAGTCACTATCCTGCTTCATTTCCTGATCCTAGCCCAAATTTTCCTACAATCTTTGACTCTGCTCTGTTTCCCACTTCTGCATTCCAGTCACCTATGATTATCGAGCAGTCCTGTTTCAGTTTGTTCTTCTTCTGCCTCTGTAGTTGGAGCATAAACTTGGATAATGATTATATTGGTAGGCATTCCCTGAAGTCCTAGTGATATTAGTCAGACTTTGCATTATATCTCTTTGCCTCTTTTTGCTACATTTCTCCTCACGGTTAATACCACTCCATTTCTTCTTAGATTTTCACTTCCGGAGTAATCACTGTGTACTTATCTAACTCAAAATGACACATTCCCGTCCACTTTAGCTTGCTCACTCCAAGTATTGCAATGTTTATTTATTCTGTTTCTTGTTTTATAATATCTAGCTTCTCCTGATTCATGCTTCTCACATTCCATGTTCATATAATATGTGTTGTTCAGCTTCAGATTTTCCTTTTCTTTCACATCAACAGCTGAACATCCTTTTGGCTTCAGTCCAGTTGCATCATTAGCCATAGTGCTATGCACACTTGCCCTCTGCTGTATCCTAGTTGCTGACTGAGTGCCTTCCAACCTGGGAGTCTCATCCTCTGTTACTATGTCTTGTTTCATGTTACATTGTCTCATCATAGGGTCTTCATGGTAAAAGATAATCCAAAGGGGTCTACAATGTCTCCTTTTCTTCCGTACTAACAAGTATTAGCTATGGCACCACTGCCAACAAGGGACACAATTTGGGCATGTGCACAGGCAGGCCTGCTGCCATGTCCCTCAATGCCCACACTCCCTGCTACTGCGTCCCTGAGAAAGGGGTCATAGTGGCAGGCATGCATGTGTCCCCCAACTGTTTCCCCATTTGCAAGTGAGGGAATCGTTTCAGCACAACGCTGCTGCCACATCCTTGATGAAAGGGACGTGTTGGCAGGCATGTGCACATGCACAGACTATGACTCTGGCAGCCAAGGTTTGCATTTCCACTCATCCATGGGAACTCACTGGGTATTCTGTACACTGGGTGACCTCAGGCAAGTCACATTCTCTCAGCCTCAGAGAAAGGCAAAGGCAATAAATCTTGCCAAGAAAACCTCCATGATAGGTTCACCTTAGAGCCACCATAAGTCAGTTTTCAAAGGGGAGAGACACGATGGCTAGAAACAACCTCCAGCTGTCAGCAGAACTTTATTGCTGTGTGACCTCAAGTCACTTCTGACTAGTGGCAACTCTAAGTCGAGCCTATCACAAGGTTTTTTGTGGGGGGTTTTTTGGCAAGATTTGTTTAGGGAGGTTTGCCTTTGCCTTCCTCTGAGGCTGAAGGAATGTGACTTGCCCAGGTTACCTAGTGGGCCTTTCCACATTACACTGTTATAGTGCTATAGTGTTTCCACTTTCAGCATCCTGTGGAATTCTAGGGTTTGTAGTTTACTGAGACCAAAGAACTCTCTGGATGAGAATTCTAAATGCCCCTCCCTGAACTGCAAACTCCAGGATTCCAAAGGATTTTGAAAGTGAAATGATAGCACCATAACAGTGTAGTGTGGAAAGGCCCAGTGTCTGAGCAGAGATTTCAGTCCTAGTCTCCAGAAGCCTTTAACAAACAAACAAATAAATGAATAGTTGAATATATAAATCTAAATTTAAATGTTTAAACCTTGAGTTTAGTTTTGGGGCATCCCTGGCAGGAAATTATATTTACAGAGGGTCTCCAATAAAGAAAAGATTAAGAACTAGTGGTTTAGAAGGTTGTTTATTTTTCATTGCTGTGGCTACTGGCCTTAATATTGATGCTATAATTGTTCTGCAAGAATTAAATATGTGGATAATAATGATAACAACAACACAGTACAACGGAGCCTGCAATTATTACAGGAAGATCTATTTATAAAAGGAAATTATCTGTTGCCACTTGCGCATTATGCTTGCAGTGCAGTTTTAGCCCTGGTGCTGCAATATGTTAGTCTTTCAGTAGACAGAATACTGAACAATGAAAAGATAAAAAGGGATGGTGCTTATAATCAAGTACGGGACACAAATTCCTGTAACCAAGCCAGGTTGTTTCCTCTTAGAATGGCTGTAACTGTTTCTGTCTGCAAGGTTACACACAAGTTAGCATTTATATTGTGCTTTTCATCTTCAAAGCATTCTCACAAGTATCTCATTAACTAATCTGCACTGTTCCTTGGAGTTATTATATGCTCATATTTGATGGGGGTGGATGGGATGGAGCACAACAAAACTGAGCAGCTTGCTCAAGGGCAGAGTGAGGAGGAGTTGTTTTGCAGAGCCAAAAGAGACTCAGCAGTTGTTGGCTTCCAGTTCAAATTGCTGATTAACACTAGTACCGGTACATATGTCAAAAGTGTGAAATGAAGAGATTCATAAACTCTGAGCTGCCCATTAAAAGGCTGCACCTCTTAGAAGCCTGAGGGGGAAAGCAGCATTAAAAAAGTAATACAATGTAGTAAGAAAGAATGCTGATACAGTTTTGCTCCATAAAACAACATATTCTTGAAGAACGAGCTCTCAGGTAAGGGATACATGAACGCACACATATCCATTTTGTTCTTGTGGTAGGAAGCCACCACCCATTGTTACTTCCTACCACTTGTGGAAACAGTGAATTAGACAAGTGCCTAAATCACACATGACACATACCGTTCACAAGACCTCTTCAGGAAAAGACAATTGTGTAGGAAATTCATGTTGAGAACTGGTTTTATACTTTTATACTTTTAAAAATCTTCTTTGTTAACCTTTGACTGAATTACATATTCCATCCTCAATTGTCACAGTCCTCTGTATACAGTATAGATTTATGTTCAATGAAAAGATCAGCTTGCACAAAGATTTATGGCAATTCACTACCTGCCAAGTGAAGTCATTTCCCTCCCACCCAAGAGGTGCCGCACCCTATTCATATATCAGTTTTATTCAGACAAGCTATAGGTATCTTGGAGTTACTTCCACCATAAATTAGTGAGGTGGGGATACAAAGCTGAAGAAGCTGAAAATCTATACTGGGGGAGTGGGCAATTGTGGTGGATCCAGGGTCAATTTTCTGCCAATGAGACCTTCTAAGGATTATACAGTCAAAACCAAACCTAAAACAAAGAAAAAGCCAGAAGTTTACTCCTGGCATTGAAAAACAGTTTTCCCTCTTTTAAACAGTATGCCTCTATGAAACCTATTTAAATTAAATTGTCTCTTCTGTAGGTTTCCAGGAAATTCATCCCCTGCCTCCAAAATGGGCAGTCTGAGGAACTGAGAGGGGTCAAGGCAGCAATGTATAAAACAAGGGCCATTGGGTGTGGTCTGCCCTGGGTGAAGCAATAAGGGGGTGAACTTAGGTGCAGCACTGCCCAAATGGCCCCTCCACTCACCAGCTGACAGCACATGCTCCATTCTAGACATTCTGGCCGCAGCAGCAAGGCTATGTCGCCAAACTGTTGCTGCTGTGTGCACCCATGGGAAACGAGAACAGGAAGAGAGAGAGAGAGAGAGAGCACAAGTGCACAGGTAAAGCTAACTACACTCTTTTCTCCACATTCACAGGTTTGCCTTTGCAAATCTGATTATTGGTGAAGTGCACACGTGCCTCCACCTCATTCTCTTCCTCCCATTCCCTTGCATTTTACTGGGTACAGAGGACGAAGGCAAGCTCCTGGAGAAAAGGCAAGGAAATGGGAGGGAGGCACACGTGCATTTTCCTTCTCCCCTCCTGGGCCCCCTCTTCATTCCCTTTCCTCGGGACCCTGTGCTGAGAACTCCTGCCTAGGCAATAGGCAAAGGAATGAAGGGGGGCTACTGTAGCTTGCTCTCTCTCTCTCTCTCTCTCTCTCTCTCTCTCTCTGTGTCCTGAGGACATACACACAGAACATACCTTTGCTTCCTGGGCAGCCCTAATTAATGAGCCATGGGGTGAAGTTGCAATCCTGCTTCCTTGTCT
This sequence comes from Ctenosaura bakeri, assembly GCA_948474755.1. Taxonomy (NCBI): domain Eukaryota; kingdom Metazoa; phylum Chordata; class Lepidosauria; order Squamata; family Iguanidae; genus Ctenosaura; species Ctenosaura bakeri. The sequence goes on along the minus strand of CAOLHI010000191.1, from coordinate 789,513 downwards.
CTCTTTTTTATCTCCTTATAGCCTTAAAGTGTCCATGGCTTAACCCTTTCATTTCATTCCCCAATCTCCAATTTGGAAGGAAACCCAGAATCTGAAAGTACCATATCATCTTTTGATGACCTCTTTAAATTTATTTACAGATGGTCTCTCCTGATTAATCCTTTAATTTTGAAAAAAGTAAAAGAAGCTGATTGCCCACAAGCAGTTTTATGCAGCTTGATCATATGCATCTTGAGTCATCAAGACTGTCCCATTGGTGATTACTATCAGGTTCATGTGCCTTAGACCTGGCAATCTCTAAATAAAAATACAAAGAGCCAGGGCTTGTGATATGGAAGAAAGATCTCCACAAAATCAAATGTAAACCAAAGTTGATTAAGAAATCATGAAAGTGATACACATCTACATGTTGCAAAAACTCAGCACATTCGGGAAGAAGAAAGGGTCCTCTATGGAGGAGGAAGTTGATATGTGAAAATTAACTTAGTTTAGAGTTGCTATCTTTAAAGCATGTTATGTTGCCATTCACAAGATAGCAAGGTAGATTGTTGTTGTTGTTGTTGTTAAAAACACTAATTGACAGTGAGATATTTCTAACTTAGAGCAAGGACAGAAAGCTCACTGGATGGAAATGCAGATGAAGTGAAGCGGGTATATTAGCACGATGTTGGGCTAAGACCCTGAGGGACCAAGGCTTGGATCCCCAGGCAGATTCTGTGCATGTCTTGATGGAACTGAGGTGGGCAACTGTAACCCTCCCAATGTTCATGGTTTATATCTCCTATCAGCCCCAGCCAGCAAAACCAAGCAATGCTAATGGGATCCCCCCTTCCTAAGCAACTCTACATAGAACAGTACTCAAATCACTAATGATTTTTTGATAAAATAGAAGTAGATAGAAGTAAGCCTGTTCAGATTTCAAAATAGTTGAAGCCTATGTAGCATAGTTCAGAAGGACTTACTTTGGAGTAATTATGTAGATGGAAGTTCATTTCAAAGAACAGAATAAAAGTATGCATGACAATTTCAAAGTAAGCTTCACTGTGTTTCACAGGCTGCGGTGCTCATTTTATTTAGTGTGGCTTACTCCCAGGAAAGTGTGCATATAGCCTGATGTTGCAGTCTTAACTATATTTGTCTGGAAATAAACTGCACCCTGATCTAGAACTCCCAGCAACCTTCAACCACCATGCTTATTGGCCATGTTGGCTGGGGAGTTCTGTGTGTTATAGTTTTTTTTCCAAGGGACTGCAAACATGTAAGACTTCTTTTGATTAACCTACTAAGTGCTATCCATAGTTCCATGGGTGGTGAAAAGAGTGTAAAACCTGCCTTCACAAGTTTTTGAATTTTCTTAAGTGACTGGGCCAATGTTTCCCTCTACCCTGGCAGTCAACGGTGGTTTGGTTTGGTTTGTGTGTGTGTGTTTTCTTTGAACTTTCTCACATAGGAAAGGTAGAGACGCTAATTGTTAGTAATAGAGAGAAAGGAACCAGCCAGCATAGTGGGAGTGGGCTGGCATATGATGAATGCCTGTTCTCTGGTGCTCAGTATTCATGTTTACAAAATATTAATGAGATCAGAGCACACTGCAGCTCACCAGGAGACACTGAGGGTTTTTAAAAATGATCCATCCCAGATGTCAAATACACTAGGTACACCACCAGATCAAAGATCACAAGCACAGCCTTAGGAGGAGCTGTAAGTTGCCCACCCCTGACCTACCTAAACATTGCACAGATAATGCCACAGACTTGAGCAGATTAAATTAAATACTGAAAACCATAATTCCCCTTCCCTCTCACAACCACAAACTCCTTCTGGTAAAGTTGACTTTAACTGCTTCTAGGGGTTACTTTGGTTAAAACAAATAGGAAATAGTGGTAATAATAGTAGTAGTAATACTAACAACTTTGTCAAGACCTTTTGGGCATAAATATGCTAAAGACACTAGCTTCCATCTGATCTTGGAAGCTAAGCAGGGTCAGCCTTGATTAATACTTAGATGGGAGACCACTAAATAATGCCAGCTGCTGTAAACTATATTTCAGAAATGGCAAGACCATCTCTGAATATTCATTGCCTGAGAAAACCCTATGAAACTCATGGGGTTGCCATAAATCAGCACGTAACTTGAAGATAAAAACACCCATACCCACATGGATTGCTTCCCTACTGATCCCAGGAAAGCTAGCATAACTCCTGGAGCCAAGTACCCAAATTAGTCCTGGTTCCTCTTTTGCCTGCATTAAAGAAGGCCTCATTTTCACTGTAGTGAGGAACTGAGCCTGCAAAGGACTTTCTAAACAAGGCATAGGCAAAATATTGCTCTTCAGATATTATTGAACTGCAATTCCCAGCATTCCTCACCATTGGCTATTCTGTCCAGGGGTGATAGGAGTTACAGTCCAAGAACATTAAAGAGTTGCACTTTGACCTGCACTGTTCTCTATAAAGGCAAGGGAAATGGATGGCATTTAGGTCTTGGAAGGCATGTGGAACAGAGCCTCTGATATTTTCAAGAGGTTATTGACGGGAGTATGGATTGGTGGGTATAGAACACCTGTGACAATATATTTGCAAACCACCCCTACAATATTTACCAGCTGTATGGTCTAGGAATATTTTAAGTAACTAAAGAGACTAGTCTTTTCCTTCACTTACAACAACCGTAGGGAAAGTGTAGATTTGAATTGCAGCTCCTGTTAACCTTTTCCCCATGCAGCTTCCTAATGAAAACCACTCCCCAGTTAGCTCAATAGAGCAGGAGACAGGTACATTATGATGTATTCCTAAAAGCAACTATATTTTGCAGAAAGAATACTTCACTTAAAATTAGTCATGTGTATTAAATACATAACATATTCTGTACTGACAGATTTCTCTCCATTGTAAAGAATGTTTTAATTGAGACAGTAATTAGAAGCATTCTGATTTCTTTTCCCCTCTCTTTTGAGGTTTACTGTTGCCACTTTTAATTTCTTGTTCCTCACAGTCCACAGGGAGATGATGATAACAACAATTGAACAGAGTGTTTATTTTCTCCATAACCATTCTACATTATTCATTCTTTTCATCTGCAGTCTTGCCTCTTAAAAATTAGACTTTCTATCCAGTAGCATAAAGCAGGAGATAAAAAACTGGGAACACTTATCTCTTACTAATCAAGAGAAACAGGAGAGGCCCCAGCAGAGGACTGCCAATCATAGATCAATTTACTACAGCAATCAGTGGGTGTCAGGGCCATCTGATTAGCTACTACATTGACTAAATGGGCAGCAGCAACAGCAGCCCTTCACTGCTCTCACACTTTGCCTTACTTTGTTCCTGTTCAAGTGGGTGGTGTGTTCTTAGATCAGATGGGGAGGTGTAAATAGAAAAAGAAAAACTGGTTTAAAAAGTCACTTCTCAATGACAACTACAAGCAGGTACTAGCATAGTTTTACCAATTACAAGACAGTTTTACTTTCTTCTGCAGTGTTCACATCATGACTATGAAATCAGGATGGCTGCTTATATGTCAAAAACAGGGGAAACAGAAAGCTATGATTCTCATGCCATTTCCACACTAGACTCTTATAGTGCTATTATTCCACTTTCAACATCCTATGGAATCTTGGGGTTTGCAGTTTAGGGAGCGGCCTTTGAGACCCCTCCCTTTGAGGCCCCTCCCTAAACTGCAAACCGTAGGATACCATAGAACGTTGGAAGTGGAATAATAGCACTATTACAGTCTAGTGCGGAAATGGCCTCGGTGTGGAAAACTGTGACAGGGTGGCTGATGTTCCACTGCCCATATCTTAACTACTAACATGCACTTTCAAGACTCCTGCTCATCTAGGGTTGCCAGACTGAAAACTGGAGAGGACTCTTGTACCTTTAATGGCTGCATAGAAGAGGAAATTTCAGTAGGTGTTGCTTGTCATGTAACCATTAACAACATCTGTTGAAATTTTCTCTTCTGCACAACCAATAAAGGCACAGGAGCCCACTTCAGTTTTCAGTCTGACAACCCTGTGTGCTTAATCCTTTGAGAGAGATACATATATTGACACAGATACAAAGAAAGAGAGGACAAAATGTGTCCCGGCTGATAAGTAACTCTCCAGTTTGGATACATTAGAATCCTTTGCTCATCTACACGTCAGACTAAAAAATTTCAACTAGGAGAATGACTAGGAACGCTCAGTCACCGACCTGTTCATATAATACTGACCATTTCTGTGCCTTTTAAGTTGTTTTAAAGTATTATAATTATCTATTGAAAATCTCATTCCAGCAAGGGAAATTGCCACACATTGAAGGAAATTTAATTAAAATTCACAAAGACTTGCAGGTGTTACTGTAGTTTATAGTCCGAGCCCGAGGTCTACTAAATATAATTTGATATTTAAAGATTGGCCATCCGAAACCGTTCCTCTCCACGTGCTTGCGAGGTCCCCAGACAAGCACACGCACAGACACAGCCGAACTAGCTGAAAAATACAAGATGAATCCAGGCAGGCCAGTAATTTGCTGACATGCAGCTTCAGGAGACCTCCAGGCAAGTACACTTTGAAACTACATTATGTATACACGCAGCATACAAACGATTCTCTGCCCCGAACCGCCAGCTTGATGAGATTAGCGCTTTGGAATAGCCAACTGTCAAGCACCCTATTTGCATACTGTCTGCGCTATTGACAGCGCCATCAAAATCCAATCATTCTAAGTACTGACCTTTCAGAGGCTTTGTCTCCAACCTGAACCCCATTGTTTCCCCCAGGAATGGACTAGCCTACAGGCGCATTTTCCCCTATAAGAACCCCTGGTTTTGAGCGCTTCTTCGGATCGCTCCTGGCTTCCATCCCGCCTTGCTGCCACTCCATTCGCCGAACCTTCCTCTCAGCTTCCACGTGCTGAGAAGCTCCACTCCAACTGACTTTCTTCTGACTACCCGGGCTACAGGATCAGGTGTAGTATTTCCCCTGAAAAATCCCTCTCAAAATCCTCTATTGAATCTCTTACCTTTATCTTCTTAGGTCTGTGTGAGTGAGCGCATACGTGCGTGTTGACTGTCTTTTAATAAAGAAAACAATTATAATTTACTTTTGCTTGATTTGTGACTCGGCCTGACCCCGTAAACACTGGGTAAAAGATCTTGCTAAGTTGCCCTGCCTCTTGCATTGCTATAGCTTGTGCTCTGGCTAATTCCCATTTCCCATTATTTGGAGCACATTGAGGTGTCCCCCACGGGACCCCAGAAATCAGGGTAACACAAGTGTGCCATCTTTGTTACCAAACTGCTCCTGGTCACAGATAAAGCAGAATGTTGTTATTTATGCCTGTTTATCTTTCTGAGAAGAAGAAGCTGTTTTAACAATCAGAGCAGAGATTTAGGAATGAGTTATCACGTAGTTTAGAGTTCCCTGAACTTGGAGACATTGGAAACTGACTGACCAAACTGCCACCTAAGCTCACCCAAGTTATATTTCACATACATGCCTGATTCTAGAACAGATGCCAAGAACATCTGTCAGAGCTTGAAGTGCTACAGCTACAGAGATTTCAGGTGCAAAAGGTGGAGTCTGCAACATAATTTTGTAGATTACGTCTTGTACTGCTACAGTCTATTAATGATGAAAAGATTGAGAGAATGTATTTCTTATTAGATATGCTGTCAGGGGCGGCGGAAGGGAAAATGTGTAGGTGCGAAAAGGCAGCTCATCACAAAAGGCTAACAGGGTAATATGAAGCCAGTTTTAGTCAGATGTAGTCAGTTTAGTCAGATGTAAAGTTGGACATATTTCTAAGTAAACATGCCTGGATAACACTTTCAGGCTAACAATCACATTTGGATGTGTAGCCAAATATGCATCTTATTACAAGTAATGCATATTTGGGGCACACCCAAATGTGGATGTTGCTGCTCTCCACCACATAAAATAGGATGGCTGTGTGAGTAAACATCACCATATGTTGACACCACCTGGTGGTGTCAGCAGCAGGGATGAGTTCCCACTTCCCCTCATTCCATGTGCCAGTAAGAATGTGAGAACTACAGCTGCACAAAAATCATGGGAAAAAGTGCAAACCGATGGAGGGTAAAGATTTTTTTCATGAATGCTTTCACACACCCCAAGAAATCACACCATCCTCATGAAAATCTAATGCAACATCAGGTTTGGTTCAAATGATTAAGCTCCTTTCATTCTAGTTAATGAGACAGCCCTCTCTAACCCAGTTCTTTCTAGACATTTTAGACTATGATACCTGATAATCGAGTTGCACTGGCTGGAACTGATGGGAGTTCTCATCACAATCTCAACAAAACAAAGAAAGGAAAAACAACACAGATTAAGTAAAATGGAAGTAAACAGGAATGGACTTCTGTGTGAAAGGACTGTGTGTTTAGTTCAGTTCTAATACTGAAACAGGTTCTTAGGCTTAGAAAATACACGAAGGCATTCAGTTCATTCACTATAAATATAGATCTTTTGCTGGGTATTCCTTATGTTCTGTGAAGTTGCCTTCAAATCATCACAACTCAATGAATGAGAGACTTCCAGCCACCTCTGTTACTGAAAGCCCTGCTCAGGTCTTGCAATCTCAGGGCCAAGATTCCTTGACTCAGGCCATTTCCACACTAGACTGTTATAGTGCTATTGAGGCCCCTCTCTAAACTGCAAACCCCAGGATTCCATAGGATGTTGAAAGTGGAATAATAGCACTATATAACAGTCCAGTGTGGCAATGGCCTCAGACTATCCATCTACAACGTGATCTTCTCCTTTTCCTACTGCCTTCAGCTTTACCAAGCAGTATTGCCTTTTCTTCACAATAGCATAGTTTGGTGGGATAAAATTGACATTGTTCTTATTTGGATTAAAAATTGGAAATCAAAAACCCTTCCACCTATTGCAAATCACTCAGAGCTTGACCACTAAATCCTGATTTAACTTGTGTGTCCCCCCACCTCAGCATAGGTTAAAGTTGGTTGCAGATGTATATTTTTAAAAGGATAGCATACTCTCCAACATTTCATGGATGGAAACTGAGACGTGTGTGGCAAAGCAAATTCACAGTGCACTCAAGATGCCACAAGTTATTAATGAGAAAGAACACACATGTCAGAAGAGGCTGAACCTACTGGGAAAGTCATGATTCTGCTTTCTCCTCTCCTCTCTTCCCTGCTGAGTTAACTGAATACAAACCATTTTTGCACTTTGTACTCAGTTTGTGCAATTGAAGTAAGCAGAGGACAAAGAGAGAAGTGAGAGAAGGAGAGGGAAACTGGGATATCTTCAAAACAGCTGAAAAAGTGGTACAACAGAGGATTAATTGGGACTGTCCCTGCCAAATTGAGACAGTTGAAAGGTATGCAGTACCCAGTAATAATACCAAATAATTAATTGAGAGCTGGTGTGGTATACTAGTTTTGAGTGTTGGACTACACCTCTAGGGACCAGGGTTCAATTCCCCACTTGGTCATGGAAACCCACTGGATAACCTTGGGTGCATCACACACTCTTAACCAGAAAAACCCATGATAGGTTTGCCTTAGGGTGGGACCATAAGTCGGAAATGGCTTGAAGGCACACAACAATGGAAGTTGATTTGAAATGTTATTTTCAGAAGCAATTATTTTAATGCTGTAAACAAAGGAACATTTACTAAGGAAATAAGTGCTACTGAATGCAATAGTTCCACAGAAAAACTTAACCACACTGCACAAACACTTGGAGTACAATATCTAACAGTCTTTCATCAAATATAGAAGAACAAGCTTTCTTTAAGCAGCAACATTGCTTTATGATTTGGATTCCATGGAAGAACACGCTAGCAGAACAACCAATGGAAGTGGAAACTGGCACAGTATTTGACTGCAGATGACAGGCACAAACATTTGTGCAATTAGGTAAAACCTTGGACTTGAGAACATCATACTGTGCTATTCAGAATGACTGCCTCAGAAAGATTAGTGCCCTCACTAGCTGCATTCCACCTAACAGTTTATGTGATCATTTGCTGCTCCCCCATGCTGGATTACCGTACACAATTTTGAAGTTCCCTGGTTTTCATATATATTTTCTCTGAGCTTGAAAAACCCATTTAAGTCACTATAAACAGGATTGCAGTGGAAAGAACATTTATGGAATGTAAGAGATTATTTTACAAAGCACTTGCAGATATAAAGATAACCTTTCAAGCAAAGAAGGACCAATATTCAAGCAATGCTTGCATTGCTCCAGACTTAAACATAGTTACAACACATCCCACCAAGCAGATGTTTTTTGAAAGGTTATAATGACATACTTTAGTAACTTCAAATTAACCAGGTCTTGTTCAGCCTTCCAAGTCAATCATTGACAATCACAGCCTTATCTTACACATCACTCCACCTGACCCTTGCTGTGTTATTATGAACAATTCACATCATATATCACCATTTAAATGTTAATAGATATACTGTGATTGCTGTAATTACGTGTAGGAGTTACCTCAGCCAAACAAAGAGCACAATTACAAATAACAATCGTCACTCCATCCAAATTACATGAAGTTCACCTAACATGTTTAATTACATAAATTTCAAGGGAAGAAAATTTAACAAAAAATCCTGTGACACATCTTTGGAAGGCATGAAGGTAAACAGTTCAGTGACCAACAGAAAAGTGGACTGTCTTTTATGTAGATTAAACCTAGAACTAAGGTATCACACAAATGTATGGGGCTGATGGGAACTGAAACCCAAAACATCTGGAGAACCAGTTTCTCATCTCTGCTTTACTGCAACTAGGCTTGTAACCAAGCCTACTCTCATATAACTGAAAGACTGCTGTATTCTTTCACCTTTATCTCCCCTTTCCCTGCCATTTCTATTTTCTCCTGTGTTCAGTTTTAGATTTGTAAGCTCTTTGGGGAATGGTACTACTTCCTTCGTACTGCATTCTACTGATGGGTCATTATGCAAAAGACCCATGTTGCATTGCAGTGGAGTGTTTGACAACATTACTTCTTTAGTTCCCTCCCCCACTCTGCCCACTTTTGGGGCATGTGTTTGTGTGTGTGTGTGTGTGTGAGAGAGAGAGAGAGAGAGAGAGGAGAGAGAGAGAGAGCGCGCACATGTATAAGAGCTGTGTAAGAAATCTAGAATAATTGCTTTTTGAACAGTTCTATATCAGTAGCTGATGCTAAGGAGTAAAACGGTAATAGTGGGTTGCATGTCAAAGACTTGAGGGCCTTTCCACGCTACACTGTTATAGTGCTATTATTCTATCATGAGCCAGGCTGAGCAGGTTGCCGATTCAGACGGGGACTCTGAGTTGGACGTGGGCTTCCAGCCAGGGAGGAGCCCTTGGAGGGAGAGGGGGCTCCTGCAGAGTCAAGGGAGGGGCCTGCCAGTGATTCCCCAGCTGACCCAGGGCCGATACCTACAGCAGAGGAGTCCAATGCTTCTGGCTCGACAGAAGCTGCTGCTTCTGACTCCAGCCCAGAGTTTGCAGCTGACTCTCCCCCACGTTCCTCCAGAGGCGGCTGGAGAAGGAGGCGGTTCATAGATCAAAGCGCTTGCAAGAGAAGCGTCTGAGGGCCTCCAGCTGGGAGCCAGGCCAACGGACATCTGATCAGCCCCAGCTGGGTTGAAGACTATTTAAGGCAGACGCTGGGGGGAGTTCAGGTACGGGGCAACAACCGTCTCTCATCCATGACCCTGCTACTTGTTCCATGGGCTAGCTATTCCTGAGTTCCACTGCCTTTGTTCGTTTTGGGTGACGTAACCCCTTAATTACTTTATGGCTTTATTTATTACCGCTGTTTGTTTTGGATGCTGGAACCCTTTGATTATTTTACTGCCTACTTACTAAAAAGTCACAAAACTCCAGTTGCCGCCTCTGTGTTTGCTTAGCCTCCGCCTGACATTGACATATTCCACTTTCAACATCCTGTGGAATTCTGGAGTTTGTAGTTTACTGAGGACAAATACATCTCTGACTGAGAACTCTAAACTCCCCTCCCTAAACTGCAAACCCCAGGATTCCATGGGATGTTGGAAGTGGAATAATAGCACTATAACAGTGTAGTACGGAAAGTCCCTGAATTAAAAGCAGACGTAGAAATAACGGTGCTCACTCCAACACTGTCCCCACCATCAGCAATTGACTAGGTCCAAAATCCAAAATGTACATTGTGCTCTTCTGTAGAAAACACTGAATATTTTTTTAAAAATGTAGAGAAAGAGCCCAAAATGTGTAACATCATGGTCTAATTATTCCTGACCCCTAACAACAACAACAACAACAACAACAACTCAACTAAATAATTAGCAAAACAAGGCAGAAACTCTAGAACCAATCCAGGTGTTTAAATTACACACCATAGGTAGACAGCTGTGGTCCTCTGGATGCTCAATTGTAGCTCATTCACAATTGGGTATGCTGGCTGAGTCTGATAGAAGTTGCAGTCCATGAGCATTTGGAGAGTCACAGTTGTCCATTCCTGCTCTGTATTTATTGCAAGCTTTGTGATTAGCTAAGATTTCTCAAGGTTTTCAACAATAAGCTGACCACTCAAATGTATTGCAACTGCTGTCATACTCTCTTGAGAATGAACATTTAGTACTACAGATAATGACTAGACCCTGTTGCTGTTTGGGAACCAGCCCAAATGACTGAATAAACCTGCAAATCATGTTCTAGAACTGCAAACCAATAAACTCTCCACATGCAACCCACCCCACCTCACTTCACCCCAAACAGAGGTAACATTGCTTGAATTGCACTTAAGAGTGCAATCCTGAAGGAACAGCTAAAACAAGGAGAAGCAAATCAAAGGAACTGGTTTTTTTCCCCTCAAAGATTAACAGTGGCATTTTTAAAAATGTGCTCATAGTAATTGCTTTGATTCTTCTGTTTGCCTGCAATTTGGTAATGCGGTACTGCAACTTCACTCTTGATGACCTTTCTTCCAATTAACTCTCAAATTTCTGCAGGGCAGCAGCTCTCAAGCCTTCTTTATAATGCGCTCTTCCCCTTAGCCAGCAGTTCTTGTCCTTGCTTTAACTGACCAGTGTCATTTCCTCCCCCCACCACCACCCCCCATAACCCCCAGCCTGGCCTGAAGAAGTTCAGAAAACGGGTCTCTCTCCAGTGTTAAAGGCAGAAGGTTGTTTAGAAGTCATGTACTTTCTTATGCTGCTGTAATTTGTTTTAACAATTCTGGGTCAATTTCACGCCAATTCTAGTTTGTTTGTTTGTTTATTTTGTCTTATCACCAAGAGCAGACTGAAATCATTCTTTTCAAAAATGCCTTCAGAAGCAGAGGAATTCTGCTTGGAATGGCTCCCTTCTGTTATCAAGTCTTACGTAAGTCATGTTATATCTACAGAGAAAGCCATGGATTCTTCTGGTTGACAATTTAGGCTATCATGCTGGCTCAAATCAAACTGAGGCCCTTTCCTCACCATACCCCCATTAGCGTGTTATTCTATTACAATCCCTGAATTGCCATTTGCGCAATAGCAGCAGATTAGAAACGCTCTCTTTCCATCTTAAGCGGATGAGTAGCGTATTGCCGTAGGAGTCCCTTCCACAGTACAGCGTCCTTGGCCACTCCCTTTCTCCACCTTCACCGCACCCCACTGCCCCGATTGGTCAGGTTTTTGTGGTTTTTTTGGAAGCCGTACTAGCACAGCAATGTTGTAACAGCATGATAGGCCAGTACACTATTGCACGTTTGTGCTATCGTGTTTAAAAATGTATTTTAAAAATAAAAAAAATTAACTCAAAGGAGAAATTTAAAATAAACAGGGAGAGGTGATAGATTTCAAAGTTACCATGCCATGGGAACAGCTGAGGGAGAGACAACCTGGGTGCACCCACACCCCACTCACTCCTGGATGTGGGAGGACAGAAAGTGCTATCAAGTGTTATTATGGTACCACACTGAGTCAGCTGATGGGATTGAAGCACTAAAGGAGGCTTTTAATGGATTTTTTCTGGAAATGGTATAAAGTGGTTTTGCAATGCTTGGGGATGGGATACAGCTGAGTAGCAATGATGTTGTGTGGTAGCAGGACTCCTGAACCAGGAACAGTCCAGTGCTGTTGTGGGATAGCAATGTCGTGTGGAAATGGCCCGAAATTCTCTCAGTCACACTTCCCTTGGCCACATGCATGGCTGGCAGGGACATAAAATAGGGCTAACTCTAGGCTCTGGAACTCTCTTCCAAGGGAGGCCAGAATGGCCCCTCTTTGCTGTCTTCCCACTGGCAAGCAAAGACTTTTTATTCCAATAGGCTTTTTAGACTGGATGTTTTTACAGAATGAGCTTTTAAGAAGGCACTATTTTGTTTTAATTGTGCAGTTCTAACTACTTTTTAGATTATTTTTAATTCTATGTTTGAAATTGTTTTAATATTGTGAAAAAATTATTTCTGTTTTAATGTTTTTTGTATTTTATTAGCTATACTTGTTTTAATTTGCAAGCTGCCTTGAGTCTCAGTTTTGGGGTATTATTATTATTATTACTATTATTAATAATAACATTACTGTCAATAACCCAAAGGTCTATGCCAGGTTATAATATACTATTAGATCATTTGACCTACAAATGAAGGTTGCAATCATGTATCGACAATCTACATCCCAAATGCACATTGGATTGTGCTGTAATTTACACTGAAGGTCATTGGGATGTGCTCTGAGCCATGGGAGTACAATCCTAGGTCCAAACGAAACAAGAAAGAACAGTAATATGTGTTTCTTCATGTGGCTTTGTGAACACAGGAAACAGGTTATGTGTTATATTACATTCTATGGAACATGCAGGTGCAGAGAGCAGACTTCTTTTCGCTTTGACTTATCTTATGGTCTGTTGCTAGAAGCACTTTTCTGCCAGACAGGCTTGGATATCAGATGTGAACCAGAACTGGGAGAAAAGGAGTTGAGGCAACGAAGGCCATAGAGTTATGGTAGAAACGGTCCACTCACCCATTTGCCTCTTCCATGTGAAATAAATAAACAATGCATCCCCCCTGCACTTCCAGTTTATAAATAGTACATATGTTTGCATAAATCCATGTGGCTGCCCCTTGTGGCTCACCTTGTTATGTCTAGTTTGCCCTTAGGTACCCATATTTCTGAGTACAATGATTTCTAGCAATACAGAGAAAACTGATTTGTTTCACAATTAGCATCAGAAACAAGTTTCTTGTCCCATGTGGCTAAGGCCTTAAGAAGCATGCATTTTTGGCAACCAACTCAGCCAAAATTGTTACTTCCAAATGAAGTATACGTGCTTCAGATTGTATTTTCCATATAAAATTCTACTTCTAACGCCACTTTTGAAAGGTACTGGTAGGCTACTAAGAGTTAAAACACATGCCTAAAGATCTAGGAACAACATAATATCTGAAATATAGCTCACACATTTTAATTTTTGATAAATTATGAGACAGAATTCTAGAGGCAAAGCCACAGCTTGCCTCCTCTCACAGACGGGCATGTGTGGAATAACTCTCCAACATGATAATTATTTTCACAAGTTTTTAGCCACAGGTGCCGTTCCCCAGAGCGCAACTCCCAGTCCCTTGAAAAACCTCCCACAGAAAGATCAGGGATGCCTCAGTCTAATATTTTAAGCGAGAGGATTTGATACAAATGATAATATTTCACTTGAAAATACTTTTAGCATATGCGCGCACGCATGCACACAAACACATATACACGTTTGCAGGCAAAAGTTTGACCTGACCCAAAAAAAAAAGGAAAAAAAGCATCAACCAGTTTCTAAGGTACCTGAAGGAAGTCGGGCGGCCCCTTGCAGTGCTGCCGATCTTTCTTCTCTTCGTGCTGCACTTACTTCTCTGAGAGGCCAGGAAAGTATGGCTGACCTGCTTCCCGTTGCCACGGACACCTAGGCTTTCAAAAAAGGAGCCACTGACCAATCAGGCCTCAGGGCTGGAACACTCAGCCCCGAGGTCATGTGATGCCTCAGTGTCTGTGTGAGTGAAAAGCATGACAATATTCATAAGGACCAAAGGGAGCTGCTTTTGTATGACTTCCCTCCTCTCCCATCACACAGCCCCTCTTCACAAGAATCCTATTTAAGCTGTGCCACAAAGCTGCAGGTTGATGGGGGGGTGGGGGCGGTGATACAAAAGAGAATACATTGCACTGAGACCCTAAGTGTAGCTTCCCAAAATCTGATTCCAAATTTTTCTCCTTCTTCACTGCTTTGCACCTGCCTCTCACTGCAACTTTCATGTGGAAAGTTACCGACTCAGCTAACCTGACCAGAAATGAAAAAGTAGTCACACAAGCCCTGGGGAGGCAAATCTGAGGATCTTTCAGTACGATGAGTCAAACCATTTTTTAGCCCTGTTTTTAACTTTTGCACAATATTTCCTCAAACTCCGATTTCTAAGAGCAACAGCAAAACTCCATAACTATGTCTATATCTTTATAGCTGCATGACAAAATATACAAGCTACTCTTTGAAAAAAAATCTAGAGAGAGGTGTACTTCAGCACAGAAGAAGGGGAATGAGAAAGGGTGTCATTTGTAATATTGTGAAGAAAGGAATAACAAAATGGGAGGATGCTTTTCAAGAAAAAGAGATGGCGTTGCTTTGCTGTTGCTCACTTTCCTCTTCCTGTTCATAAATCTGATAACGTGAGCAGGATTTCCAGCTGGATTCTCTAGATCAGGGCTTTCCAAATGGTGTGCTGCGACACATTAGCATGTCGCCTGAAGTGTGTAGGTGTGTCGCCTACAATCTTGGAAATGCATCTTATTATTTATGAATCACATATTTTTAAAATATATGAAAAGTTTTAATGAGATATATTATGTCCCCCAAAATTTTGTTATTACAATTTATGTATGTGTCTGTATCTCTTATAAAGGATTAGCTTAACCTCCAGTTTGCTAGTAAAGTTGACATTACTGTGTCACAAAATGATGCATGTCTAAAAAGTGTGTCACCAACATGAAAAATTTGGAAAGCTCTGCTCTAGACTCAGGACACAATTCATACTCATTTCTCCTGACTGAAAATTACATCAGTCCGAGCTCTTGGAGAATGAAAGGACTGAAAAGTAGCTGCAAAAGGAATGGCAGAGACAAGCAACCACATTGACATAAACAAATAGGTGTGAGCCTGAACATTTCAAGATCCTTCAGTCTCTGCTGCTGCTGTGCCTCTCTGGGCTAGATGACAAAATTTTTAACATGCACTGACACAAGGTTGCCATGTAGGGATAGATGCATAGTTCCAGGGAGTTCTTTAAGAAGTTTGTTCTTTGGGAGCTTGTTGATTAACACTGTTACACTTTGGTTCCACCACATGGAAATGCAGGAAGCACATAGCCTCCCATGAGAAAAGGAAAAACATTGTGCTCAGGGCAAGAAGTGACTGTGTGTAAAGTGGGATTCCAACTATGGCCACATTGTGAATGATAGCCAAATAGGGACTTATGGCCATATTCCATATAACAAAATGCACTATCAGGCAGTAGGGGAAGGGGAACAATATTTCATGAGATTTTGCTATTTGAAATCTGCAAGAACTCAGTATGCCCACAACAGGGAAAGTATGTGGTATATAACAGAATAAACTCTAGGACTGGGTATCCTAATCTCATCTAAAATATGTAAGAAAGGGCAATATGTTCCTCTTTGTGTATATGAACTTTCAAGTCACCTGTCAACTTATGGTAACCCCAGGAATTTCATAGGGTTTTCTTTAGACAAAGAATACTTGTCTTCCTCTGAAATATAGCTGACAGCAACTGGCATTCCTTGGCAATCCCCCTTCCAAGTATTAACCAGGTCTGACCCTCTTTAGCTTCTAAGATCAGACAAGATCTGGTACCTTCAGAGTAGTTAAGCCTAACGTGTTCCTACTACACAGAAAGGTACATTCCATGTATTACTTAATACGATGGTCAGCAAATGCAGATTTTCTTCTTCATCTAGATTATTCTCTGAGGTGGTAACCTTTAACAGAGATTACTTAACTTTTCTTTTCTGGTCACTTTCTCCCCACTCAAAAATGCATACCATATTTGCCAGCACATAAGATGCACTTTTTTCTCCAAAAAAGTGCCTTCTGAAAATGGGGTGCGTCTTATACACCGCTAAATATGGGTAACTCCTGCCCACGGAGACAAAAAGGAAAGGAAAGGCACCTTTTTTGTTCCTTTTTGCCTCAGTGGGGAGGTCTCCCCACCCAAGCAGAAATGACAGGAAAGGGAAAGAAAGGAGCTCCATTTTTCCTGTTCTTTCTGCCTTGGCAAGGTGGTCTCCCGTCACCCCCCTGAGCCAGCTCACCAACTCCCCTGTATCCACTTGCCAACCCCGCACCTGCTCACCACCCCTGTGCCTGCTCACCATCCCCCATGCCCGCCTGCCATCCTCCTATGCCCCTCTGAGCCCAACTGTCACCCCCTCCCATGCCCGCTCACCTCCCTCCACACCTGCTCGCCATGCCCCTGGCCTGCTTGCCACCCTCCCACGCTTGCTCACCATTCTCTGTGAGCTACAGTAGCTTCCGTGTAACAAACAATATTTTCTGCACAGAAGATAACATTTCTTCTTTTATTAAAGGTTCATGTAAGAATTTCCTGGGAAGAAAGTTGTCTGCCTACTGATTTGAGACCATTGGTCCATTTAATCTGGTTCCTCTCCCCTGCCTGGAGTGTCTTTTCAGAATGTCAGACAGGTTCCATCCCAATCACATCTGCAGAAGTCTCTCCACCCAGGCAGAAACAACAGGAACGGAGGACAGGGTACTAAATTCCCCCCCGCTAAAGAATACAATCTGAAAGTTAGGTGTGTCTTATATGCCAGTGTGTCTAACATGCCGGCAAATACAGTACGTACCCTGTTACAACCATAGTTTGGAAAGGTTAATTTTGGGGACCTACAACTTCTGCAAGTATACTCTGCACCTTTAATTTGCCTCATCAGCACTAACAGATACAATTATGTTGTAAAATTTCACTCTGGCAAGTACTTGTCTTGCCCTTGGGAAAAAGAAGTAGTATGTACATAATAAAACAGGCTCTCTGTTGCCATGCTATGTCACCCTTTCTTTCAGGTGGTGAGTGCTGCCAGGATTGCAGCTGAAACAGAACCAATGAGACTCATCAGGGAAGTAGTCACATGTTTAGGGGGATAAGCCCCCAAAGTTTCAATACAAACTTGAAAAACACTGAAAACATACACACTATGTTCTGTGTCTCAAAAGCACATTGAGTAAACATGGAATGAAGTTATATATGGAAAATAAAAATAGAATTGGCAGGAGGAGTGGAATGCCCTACTCAGAAGGCATGACTAGCTAGAATCCTGAAGAATATAGTGGGCCTTCATTATCTGCTAGAGATTGGTCCTAGGACACCCTGTGGATACCAAAATTCATGGATGCTTGAGTCCATTATGTACAATGGTGTAGTAAGATGACATCTTTTATATAAAATGGCAAAATCAAAGTTTGCATTTTAGATTTTTTTTTAATATTTTCAAGTTGTAGTTGGTTGAATCTATGGGTGCAGAAGAGGCGAGTATGAAGGGTCAACTGTAATACTTTTTTCAAGGAAGATCAGCTGCAAAGTTTTGTTCAAAGATCCCACAGGTATCAGAATGTGCTTTATAAGCAAGTGGGGACTTTCTGCCACATGTGGAAGACATGTAATAAGGCCAGAAAATTCTAGAATCAAGTCCATCTTGTGGTGAAAAAAAATTTAGAACTACATTTTCAGAAAGAACAAGAATTGTATTTGCTAGGACTGATGGAAGATTCAATGGTAGAATTCTTCAGTACATGAGGATGGCATCAAGACCACTATATGTGCGGAAGCGGAAGAGTAATAAGATCCCAACTAAAGAAGACTGGCTAGTTGATGGATAAATTATTATTCGAGAGAAAAAACATTAGTGACATTTGTGAAGAACTGGGAACCATTTATGTGTTTTTTGTAAGACAAAGAGAATAACTTATCAATTATTGGTTTTGATATTAATATATTGTAAAATAAGCAATGGATGTTATTTTTTAGAAGGTATTTAATTAACAAGTTGATACAGTAATAATGACATATAGTTTATGTTGGGAGAATCGGAAACCAATTTTGTATGAAGTATATTTCTTGTAATTATATGTGTTTTCGTTGGGGGGGTAGTTTTAGTTGTATAATATTCTAGTATATGTAGTATTGTGTTATGCAGTGCTAAAAATAAAAAAAATAAAAAGAATGTGCATTATAAATTTAATCCATGCAGAGCTACTGATGGCTGATGGAGATATTGTCAGATACAGATCAGTCTCGGTGCTGCTCAGTTTTTCAAGCATGCAAGAATCTCTGCCAAGTGCATAACATAAATCCTTCAGATTTGCTCCCCGAGTTTTCAGCAGTTATGTTTGGCTCATCATTTCTTTTTTCAATATGTTCATAACACCTGACCAAGCAACATTGGGTCCCCAGGCATATTTCAGTAGGCCAAGCCTGCTAGTGTAGCACCTTTTCCTGAAGGAAGAAAAAATACTTTCAGATAAATGCTATTTTCTCTAATCTTTCCTGCCACTATTTGACATATATGCTTGTTCAAAATTATATTTCCATCCCATAACTAGTAAGTTGTTCGTACACATTGATACAGAATTCCCCATTTATAAGAACGTTATTTCGGTTTAGCACAATTAGATTACCCACAATTTTGTTGAATCAACTGTTAAATCTGTGCAATATATAAATAGACCGTACCTGTCTACAACACCACCACATGTTATTAATTTCATACCCCCCAACATTTCACAGAGGAAAACTGGGACACATGTGACTAAGGAATGTCAGAGTGTTGTCAAAATGGCAAGAGTTATTAATGAAAAAGAACACACAAGCTAGAAGAGGCTGCAGAGGTTTGCTTTTGCCTGAGCCTGCTGGGAAGGTCAAGATTCCACCTCCTCCTCTCTTTCTCCCTCACTGTGTGAAAACTATTTTTGCACTTTGAATTCAGTTTACAGCAACTGAAATAAGCTCTGGACACAGGAGATAAGTGGGAGGAGAAGAGATAGAAACTGGGACATACTAAAAGAAGTGAAGAAGTGTGGGGCAGCAGACAACTTTTATTTATTTATGTCTATCCCATCATTTTTCCCAGTTCAGGTCTCAAAGGAACTTACAACGAATTAAAAAACATATAATTAAAAATCCACAGGTTATAAAAGTTAAAGCAAGATTAAACAATCAAAAAATTTTTAAACCAGATTAAAAAACATATAACTCTAAATACACACGCACATCAGCACAACAATTAGGAAGCTCCAGCACATTATTTTGGTGGCACAGGTCTTAAGTGGGATTGTCCCTGCCCTAATGATTGGAGTGTATGTAGTCTATACCATGGTACTGATTTTTTTTTCTTTTCCTATACACAAATCTAATATCAAAAATAAGAGTAAAGCTAAAAGAAGAACACTAAACCAACCATTGTGCCAAAATGCTGAAGAACATCCCTGTAGAATTTAAAGATAATGTAAAAAATATATTTGCACTATTAAGCCTAACTGACAAGGAACAAAAAGAACCCTGGAATGAAGCCAGGGGCATTGTCAAGGGGGAATGCAAAAAACCATTAACAACCAAAAAGAACAAGAAGTTTCAAAGGACGAAAGACGAAAATCTTCAAGCAGTTGAGAACAGGTGAGAAGCAAAAGTAAAAGGGGACAGATACAGTGTTACAACCCTTAACGCAACTGTTCACCAACCTGTGCACAGGGACAAGGAAAAGTACAATAATAATCAATGCAGAGAATAGAAAGCAGCAACAACAAGAAAGGAAGGATCACAGAATCATATAGTTGGAAGAGACTACAACAGCCACCAAGTCCAGGACCCTGACATGCAGGAGCACATACAAAAAGCACCCCCAGTAAATGCCCATCCAACCTCTGTTCAAAAATCTCCAAAGAAAGTGACTCCACCACACTCCAAGACAACCTATTCCACTGTTATGGCTCTTATTGTCAGAAAGTTCTTCCTAATATTTAGATAAAATCTCTTTTCCTGTAGTTTGAATCCATTGCTCCATACCCTAGTCTCTGGAGCTGCAGAAAACAAGCTTGCTCCATCTTCAATATGACAAGATAACTCTTCTACAAGATCTAAGAAATCAAAGGGAAATTTAAACCAAGAGTGGAGATGTTCTAAAGCCAGCAGAGGAACCCATTGCATAAGTAAGGACAATAGAAACAAGAACTATATAAAAGAGATGAAAATATGACAGAATCATTCAAGGAAGAGCCATTTGAAGATGAACCCACAATTTTAGAAAGTGAAGTGAAGCGGAAGCTGCACTCAGACTACTTGGGAGGAACACATCACCAGAAACAGATGGAATACCAGTTGAGCTGCTTTGAGCTACAGAGCCAAGATCTACTCTACATCTAACTAAAAATCTTTCAACAACAATGGAAAACAAAAGAATGGTTCACAGGTGAGAAACAGTCAATATACATTCTAATTCCCAAAAAAGAGGATACCAGATGCTGCAGTAACCACTGTATTAAAACCATTGTATTAATTTCCCATGGAAGCAAAGTGATGCTCAGCATTCTACAACAAAGACTTATACTGTATACGGTACAAGAAATACCAGATGTGCAAGATGGTTTCAGGAAAGGAAGAGGTACTAGAGATCATATTACAAACATATGTTAGATAATGGAGCACACCAAAGAAATTCAGAAGAAAATCAGCTGTGCTTTATAGATAATAGAATCATAGGCCCTTTCCACAGTACCCTCCCATCCCACCATGGGAACTGGAGAAGGACAGAACTGCAACGACGCTTCTGTATGATGTCATCAGGGTTCTGCTCCTCTCCTGTCCCCAGGTGGTGCGATCACGGGTTAAATCATTGACAGGTTTTCCCTGTCATTACTATATCCCACCTTTTCCCCAGTTCAGGACTCCCAGCAGTTTTCAGCAGTTAAAACAAACGCAGTTTAAAAATTCCAGCATAAGAAAGCTAAAAAGTGATTTGATTACCAAAAAAATTAAAATCAAAATCAGTTAAAACATAATCCATTTTTAAAACATTAAATAAAAATCCAGCACATTATACAAGACCCATTCCCCCCACAAAAAAGTCAGTTCTGAAAAGGCTTGCTGAAGTAAAAGAAGTCTTCACATGAGTGCAGAAAAATACTAAGGATGGTGCTAGTCTAACTTCTCTGAAATGGGAGTTCCAGAGCCTGGGAGCAGCCACCGAGAAAGCCCTCTTACATATTCCCACTATCCAGATGTACCTGTGAGGGTGATGGGACACAGAGATGGTCACCTCCAGCAGATCTCAAAACATGGTGAAAATACAGTCCTTCAAATAACCTTTTGTCCTATTTTATCTTCACACACAGTCTTAGGCCCTTTCCGCACCTTACCTTCTTCCGGCGCTGGGGTGCGGTGATAGTGTGAGCAGCCTCTGGTGAGAGGCTCTTGCATCCGGGGTCCTTCAGCTCCGCACGAGCTGCCTGCTCACGCAAGAACCCCACTTCTTCCTTCCACAGTGCAGCCTGGGACCTTCCCAGGCTGCGCTGGGGCAGGAAGCGTGACTGGCAGGGCTCCAGAGGCTCTGCACTCTAGGTAAGTGCAGGTGGGGCCCGGGAGCAATGCGTGATCGTCCACCATTTTTGGCTTCTAGCCGAAAATGAAAAAGTGCACAATCGGCACCTGCCAGCCCTGGAGTGTCGTGCGATTGTGAGTGTGTCATGCAGATCACTCCTCACAATTGTGCGACACTCCAGACACCCTTTCGCATGGAAAATGCCATGCGAAAAGGGCCTTAGTATGGTATTGTTGAAACTACAAGGTATTTTGAACGAAGAGATAGGGGAAAGTTACTTATTGACTCTCCTAACTTAGCAGGCTGTGCTCACTCTTAAGAAAATGCTTACCACTGGTTCCACCCATGGAGCAATTTGTTTTTAATCACAAACTGGCACCTTAATTTCACTTACAATTAAGGTAGTAGATGCTGTTCTTTTGCATTTCCTGTCTATTAGCTTTATCCTTTATATTCACAGGCAAGTGTCACTAAGAGCTACCAGGAGGAATCTATATACTCCTGCTGACTTTACAAGCTTCAGCATCATATTCCACCCATCAGAAACAATTCTAATTTAGCTACACCTAAATTTTTCTCTATGTGTGGCCTGAGATGAAAAAAACAAGGGAATTAGTTGTCCATTAATCAGTGAGGTGTGGAGCACCTGAATGTGAATGTAATTAAATATACCACTTAAAAATGGAAAAGGAGCTCAGAGATTCACACTGTAAGCACATACCAGGGGACAAGGAAGAGCAGTTCTGGAGATGACACAGGCTACAAAGCTTCAGAAGTAACCAACCAGGAAAGACAAGCTCCTTCAGCATGGGAAAATTGCATACATAGTACTCTGTACCATTTAGAGACAAGATGCAATTTTTAAAAAGTTAATATTAAATAACTGTCTTGTTCCTTCAAGGATTCAAAGCATTTCATGTATGTTATTTAGCTGTAAACCTTAGAACCACCCTGCAACAGCCCTATAAATCAGTTTTTCAAAACCTGAAATTCGCTCTTCTGGCTAGTCCCAGATTGTTTTCTTTTTTGGCAACACGTGCATCCCATGAAGAGTCCCAAGGACAAAAATTGGTCCCAAGATCTACCAAACGCTGCTATACTATTATTTTTCATCATACCAAGATGGAATGACTAGTTAGGGAGAGGCCAAGAATGGCTTGTCAAAGGTTATCTAATAATATCATAGCAGAGGCAATATTCAGCCTGAGGTCCTCTTGATCCTTAGCACATTCTCTTCATCACTATGTTATGGCAGGTCTCTAAACAGAAGAAGCTCCCCACAGTGAGCTCCTAAATAAAAATTAGTCTAGTGACTGTAGTTTGTATGGACATCAAAAAAGGCAACACTGTTTGCTCCCATACAACACTTCAAATTCTTTGGTGGGATTAATCTTTTTGAGTCTGGCACTCAGAAAATTTCCAAACTTTGTTAGAAGCAGTTTTTCTTTAGTCATTGGAATTACATCCAGAGATCCTGATTAATCCAAGTGCATTGCCTAGGAGACCGTCTCTCATTGCCATCACATCTGTGTCAATAGTTTTACCATCCTGCTCTCCAGACATTCTGTACAGATACTATACAGTTGGCCCTCCACATTTGTGGGTTTCACTCTCATGGACTTGATTATTTGTGAGTTACTCCAACTCCTGCTCTCCCACCTCAGGTGCTTCTTTTCCAGGGGAACCTCCTCTCCCAGCAGCCCTTTAAAAACCCACCTCTTGTCCTCGTCCTCCTCCTTCTCTGACAGCCATTGACTAGTCAGCTAAGGATGGCTCACAGTCCAATTTCTAGTACCACAAACCTCCTCTTGATGTTTCCTCATACCCAAGGAAGGGGAAGTGTGAGAGAGAGGAAGTACAGGGCCACCATGCGGACTCATCCCCTTTCCCTCTTCTTCCCTGACTTGGATTGGACATTGGGTGCCTGCTCTCCCCAACATGCCACAGACATGCACATATTTTGATATTTGTGATTTTTCCACTTTTGCGAGGGTCTTGTGGCCAACCCTAGCAAGTGTGGAGGGCTAATTTTATATACCACTACTATTCAAGTGTTCGGTACTCATGAACACTGAACATGTACAGAGCTGGCCTCTCCCAGTAGATGGGTGCTGGAAACTATACTGTTCTCTGGATGTTATTGGACTGCAAGTTCCAGTAACTTTATCCAGCATAGCCAATGCTAAGAAATGCTAGGATTTGCAGTCTGACAACTCCTGGAGGGCCCATAATTCCCATCTCAAGTTGTGATATCTATAGATCTTATTCAGAGTTGCCAAAGATATGTCAGCTAGGGATATATGTCCTGCATGCACATGGATGTCTAGAAAGCAGGGATGGCCTCTTCATGAATTTGGTACCTGTGGATGCTGAATGTTGAAACAGGACTATTGTTAAAAATTTCCTACTTCATCAGTTTGTGGGGAATTCTAGGCATAGTGCTACTCAGATGTGGATTCTTTTGTATGATGTATGATTGAAGATTAATTTTTCTAGTGTTTGTTTTATTTACAAATATACAAGCAAACCATCAGTGGAGGCATACAACAGGCATTCCTTTAAGGTAGCAAATCCATTGCCCTGCATCAGTTCATCATGAACCCAATAATGCTTCCAGCCTACACAGCTTATTTCAACATCCATCTATTCCAATTTGACAACAGCTATCTTTGGCTATCTTTACGCATACCTTACTTGCATCAGTTCTTCCCTTCAGCTGAGAATGGGTCCAGTGACAGCTGGTGGCTTCTGTCTGAGTAAGGCAGCAAATCTGTTTCTGGTTCTAATCTGAACATTAAAAGAGTTATACAGAGTGTTGAATTCTATTACGTTATCCAAACCAGTTTCACCATTTTGGATAGCAACTTTAAATTTACACTAAAACCCAGAATTGACTCACTACCACCCACTGACGTCAAAACCAACCAACAGAACTAGGCAAAGAGATGGAACTCTCCTCCTTTGTACTCCTTCTCCTTCAAAAAATTCAAATTCATTTCCTCATATTATAAAACCATGGCCCTTTTCACATGCCAGTCCTGTTGCGAAATGGCCTCAGGAGTATTGCGTGATTGCAAGGACCATTCCACATGACATTCTCACAATTGTGCGATGCTCATGAGGCCATTAGTGGGTGATTGTCATTATATCATTTTCGGCTTGCTGAAGATGATGCACGATTGCATGTCGCTCCTGTGCCCCACACACACTTACTTTGCATGCAAAGGCTTCAGACATGCAACCATTGTGCTTCCTCCCACAGTGCAGGCTGGGAAAGTCCCCAGCTGCACTGCAGAAGGAAGGGGTGGAGCACTCATGCTTCCTTCCGGCCAGCATGGAGCTGGTGCAGAGGGGACGCAAGTATCTCCCAGACAAGGCTTTTCGCACAATCCCCACGAGACGCCAGGTAAGGTGCGAAAAGGGCCCATGTTGTAGCAAGTAGCCCCCATGGCTACCTTAGGCTATTTAGCATGATTAAAGAACAGTCAGCCAGAAGCCATACCAATATAACCGAGAGGAAAAAAATTAACAGGAGGAATCACTGACATTGTTATATGTGCACAAAGGATCTTATTTTGTACAATTGTGTAACTAATGCTACCTCTGTGCTTGCAGATCCTTACTATCACGAATATTTGGAGAGAGACACCACAAGAACAGAGGTACTGAGTGACTTTGTGTCATCTTCCAATGGTTTCATAACCTGAATCCATCTATTCTGTTGCCATTTCTACCTCTCTTCTGCAAGAGAAGAGACAGTTGTGGTCCAGTGAGAGGTGCATCTTCCCCAATGACATTTATATTTCTTTCAAAATCATATTCTCTTCAAAAAATAATTACATGTTTATATGCATTAGAGCAAAGGAGCTATCTAGGCATCAAAGAATAGCAATAACAATGAGATTACAAAATGTGGTATAATAAAACCACTGTACTTAAGTTATTATAATTTTTACATAAATATACAAATA
This sequence comes from Ctenosaura bakeri, assembly GCA_948474755.1. NCBI lineage: Eukaryota > Metazoa > Chordata > Lepidosauria > Squamata > Iguanidae > Ctenosaura > Ctenosaura bakeri. The sequence continues at coordinate 763,938 of CAOLHI010000191.1, read as the reverse complement.
AATATACAAAAAGAGCCTTATGTAGGGTAGCACAGCCTTCTTATTGGATCAACAACACACCAGGGTGAACGATCTCAGCAGATACAAAGTATGAAACTGAATAACAAATTGTCTTGTAGTCATTATGACAGGATGGAAAGAATGAGGAGGATGAAAATTATCTTTTAAGTAGCCACAACTTGGGAGTGTTTTGTCACTATAATACTCCATATGTGTAGAGAAAATTTTGTTTTTAATTATCTGAAAATATATTAGATGAGAAATATAACCCAAATTCACTAATTGATGCACTGAATAGGTACTGACATGGTAGGAGAACAGTGGCGGAGCTTGGAGTGTGTGTGTGGGGTGAGAGGGGGGACTACGGCACGAGGGGCATGGCCACTGTGCATGGGGGAGTGCAGGGGGGAGTGGCCAGGGGGTGTGGGGGCGTGGCTACGGACTGGGATTCCCCCGAAACATTGCCACCCAGGGCGAATTGCCTCCCCACCCCCACATCCCTATGTGACTGTAGGAGAAGCTGAAACTTTTATAGGTTTGATCTAAAGACGATGATGTGCGTGAGTTTTGCTTTCATTTTTCAGCTTTGCAAAACAGTCTAGAAATGTCCACTTCATGCTGCACTACTATTTAGTGCAGCTGGTTTTGCTTTAGGTTTATGCTACAAGTCGAAATCTATAAGGTCACTCATAAAGCACTTAGGTGAACTAGCCACTGGCTAATAAAACAGAAGAACACAGCACTTATGGGTCGAATTACATCACTACTTCTTCTGAATGAATTTAGTATCCTGAATAAACACCCACACCTCAGGGAGGGAGGGGGAGGGGGGAAAAGGAATGTGGCAGCATCTTTAAGACTAACAGGTTTTTTTTTTAGCAGGAGCTCTCATGGAGCCTACCTCTTCAGATGCAGTAGAAAGTGATATTAAAGCCTCAAGCTATAAAGCATATTTACACAGTTGTGGGAGTGGAATAGAATGTGATAGGATCCAGAAAGATGCAAACCATGTACCTTGCCCTAAATTTTCAAAGGGCTACAGGTAAGGGTCATGATTTGAATTTCTTGATCCCATTGCTTCCTATACCACTCCCACAAGTGTGTAAATATGCTTTATAACCCAATACTTTAATATCACTCTGTACTGCATCTGAGGAAGAGAATTTATACCCATGAAAGCTCATGCTAAAGTAAAAACCAGTTTGTCTTAAAGCTGCTGCCATCTTTTTTTTCTCTTCTGCCCCTCCTCCTTTTTCAGCTGTTTTAAGGTTGCGTTACTATTGAATGCTGTGTGTACAGGATGTGTATTTCCAGGCAGACAAAACCATCCCAAGAATGTGATTGGCTGGAAAGGTTTTGCGGGGACCTGGAAAAACTTTGCAATTTAAGTCTCTAAAAGCACACTTGCCCCTAGAAGAGGGGCCTTTCCATTTTTTAATTTTGCTTTTCTTGGCAAATGGCCTTTTGCTTAAGCAAAATAAACTACAGTGAATCCTTTACCTGTGTGGTTCAATTCCTCAGCAAGACAAAAAAGAAGTATTTTTATCCTATAGCATCTTGACTGCACCTAGATCCAGTATCATAATGTGCTCAATTTACCCCACTACACAAACATAAAGGAAAGACAAATGCCCTTATTCATTCAAAACATGGGCCTCTCTCTTGAGTAAGAAAATTAAAACTGTGGGCTGTAGGTATGCATGGACTCATTTTAACTTTGAGTACAAACAAGCTCAGCAAGTGTTCTCTGCTCATCATCACAAACTTGCTATGGAGATACTTAATTTGTTTTTAGAGACGCCAGAAGAGAAGCTAAAATTCCACAAAGACATCAGATCACATCTGATCTTGGAAGCTAAGAAGGGTTAGGCCCGGTTAGTACTTGGAAGAGTGACTGCCACGGAATATCAGGTGCTGTAGGCTGGATTTCAGAGGAAGACAATTTGCCAAAACCTCCTGCGAGTATTCTTTGTCTAAGAAAACTTTACGAAATTCATGGGGTCACTAAAAGTTGATGGATGATTAGAAGGCACATACACATAAGAGAAAAATGGCTTATCATAGTGCTCTCAAGTAGGCTTTCATGTCAGATCAGGAATAGTATGCATGTACAGCAGACAGAACTTAATGCAGACAGAAAAGCTCTGTCAAGTAATGATGGAAATAAAGAATTAACAAAGACAGCTGAGGTTGGGCCTGGTCTAAGTTTACGGGGACTTTCAAAGTACTCTGTGGTGAACATACCCTTCCTTTGGAGCAGTTCTCTGAATAAGTAGCCATTTTAATTTTGCACAAAATCCACCATGTTGCATCACTCTGGAAAATTTAAATGGCAACTTCGTGCTGTTTGACCCTGCAGGCCCTGGACAAGTGTCAGCATAGTGATGGAACACTCCAGAACAAGGGAATCCCAACACTTCTCTGAGGATGTTGTATGTTGACTCTGTGGGGCACAGACCTTGCAAACAACTAGCTGCAAGTAATAAATACAAAAGTGGGTAACTTGTAATGGTCTTGAGGTTGTTTTTCCCAGCCTTTGGACTTTGGCAGGAATCCCCTTGCTTCTCCTTGAAAAATTCTCACCATCATTCTAAATAGCAAATTGTAGCCCCCAGAAGCCTCTGGCTAGTGAAATTTCCCTGTTATATGTAATTTCAGATGCTTGAGCCTCTTTTAGGTGTTTTTTTTAAAGGATAATTTTCAGAATGAAAGGGACCAGATTGTAACTCCTGGTTTCTGAAAACTGTCTTTGGGGACAAGAAACAGAGCCAAAGGGGTCTGGGCATAGATTTGCCATTTGGGGAATGAAATTTGGGGTGTTTCAGTGAGGTTTTGGGATGGCTAAAGAATCAGAGTTGGGCCTAAAAGATATATATGTGGTCTGTGGGCCATACTTTGCCCATATCTGAAGTAGTTATTTGTAGTTGATTGCAATTTAATGAAGGATAACATCATTCTTTGCGGCATAACTGTAATGTTTAAAGTCACTTTTATAGTTACAGTAGTGTGACCTCACAACACAGTAGCTCAGGAATGTCATATGGTTCAAGTAGTACCTTGGTGTTTGGTTGTGGGCATTAACACAACAATTGCAGAGTAAAGTGGGATATCATTCAAAGTGGTAGATGGGAGGACAGAGGTGTATCTAAGGTGATACAAGTAAGGCACATGCCCTGGATACCAAAGCCAGGGGGACACAAAAAAGCAGTGCTGGAAGCAGCAGAGGAGGAGGAGGAAGTGGCCCTGGAGGTAGGTGTGCAACTTCCATGCTTGCTCTAGGTGTTGTTTATGTTAGATACACCTCTGTGGGAGGAGACCTAGAGGCTAGAGCAGAGCTTTCCAAACTTTTCATGTTGGTGACACACTTTTTAGACATGCATCATTTTGTGACACAGTAATTCAGTTTCACTAGCAAACCAGAGGTTAAACTAACCCCTTATAAGAGATATAGACACATATATAAATTGTAATAACAAAATGTATGGGGACACAACATATCTCATGAAAACTTTTCATATATTTTTTTAAAAATACATGATTTATAAATAATAACATACATTTCCAAGATTGTAGACGATGCACCCACACACTTCAGGTGACACACTAATGTGTCGTGGCACACCGTTTGGAAAGCCCTGGGCTAGAGGTTTATAGCATTCATGTCTTTAAAAAATAACTTTAAAAGGTAACCTTTTAGTCACTTTAGAGAAACAAGAAAGTAACAAGGTACTTTTTAAAACATCAAAACTGAAACAGTAATTAATCAGGTAGTGTGGGTAGAACTATAACCATTCATTACTTTTTGCAAGTAACTCTCCCAGTTCTGACAAGGCATGATGAGTGAGACACAGGCAGTCTCCATGTCCACTTTACTCATAATGCCATGCTCTGAAGAGTAAGGCCCTTACAGAGTGAGGCATTTAGACATAAAAGGCAATCTTGAGAGCCACAGAAATACATATTGTCCTGCTTAAGAAAACCTTTACAACTGCCCACCCAGTCCCTTGCCCTGAGGATGCTATAGGAAAGCACTGAATAGTCTGCTGTGGAGATCTGTGTCAAACACTGTCTTGCTGAAGCAAATATTTCAGCAGGGTGGCAACCAGTATAGTTCTTTACAGCATCTGCTCACTTTGGTACCTTCATCAGAGGACTCCTCAGAGCAAAGCATTGACCTGACAGATGTAAGTTAGCAGGTGGCCTTCCCAGCAGTGGGCAAAGCAATTCTTTATCACCCTTGATCTGCTGCTTGAGAAGAAAGATTCGTCCTGCCACATGGAAGAATTACCCTGTTTAAACAGAGGATGAAGTGGTGTCACCAGTGGTTCTCTGTGATGTATGTTCATATATCTTCTAAGTGTCCTGTTTAACCTTCTGTCATTCCAATTTTTGAGATGCTTTTAAAAAGCCCTTTTTAAAAAATCTCCTCCTCCCACTTTCCACCTTTGTCCTCAGCTTACTTTCATTGGTTCAAACTGAGTTCTAATGTGCAAAACCAGTTTGCACTCCTTTAACTCAGCTGTGGGTGGGGAGAGATATGGAAATAGTGGAATTTTGCCCTTCCCAGTAGGCTCAGGCACAAGTAAATTGCAGCCTCTCCTAACTTGTTAGGTAACTTTTGCCATCTTGACTACACTCTGATGTTACTTGGCCACATTTGTCCCAGTTTTCATCTGTGAATGCAGGAAGGATATGTGTTCATTTGGGACTATCCTCACTTTGACAAACAGACCTCAGAGAGGAACTCTTGAGATGGAGTCAGTGGGGGGATGAAGGTAGAGCAGGGCTTGTCCTGCTAGGATTGCCAAAGAAAAAACTGGAGACCATTTCCAGATATTTAATGGTTGAGCAGAAGAGGAAGATTCAGCAGGTGTTGCTTGTTACCTGGCCATTTGAGAAGAAACACCTAGTAAAATTCTCTCTTCTACCATTAAAGGCCCAAAAGCCCTCTCTAGTTTTCATTCAGGCAAACCTACTGAGGCTGTCACTTCACATGGTGGGGACATTTTGTGCTACTTCTGTTTATGAAAGAATAAAGTAAGGAACCTTCTGTCAGTCAAAGGAATGTGACCTAATTATTTGGAGTCATTATGAAAAATTGCTGTCCATGCAAAATCAAAAGCAGTACCAAAACCATTACACAAGTTTCCCATGGCCCAATATTTTTGCTTTTTCCAAAGCAAAATCAATGACATTCTACACAAGCATAAATTAAGAAAGTTGTTAACCAATCCTATCATAAGAAGGTACTCTCATAATTAAATCATACAACATTGAAACAGCATGAGGCTATCTTTTTAGTGCAGAGATACTTTTTGAAGAATTTCAACTAACAAAGAGAAAATCCAAGAAAAAACAAACAAACCACAACACATTATAAGAATGGGAAGATACAAATAGTCTGCACCATATACCTCTAGTCCTGGAGGAGGTCCCAGAGGTATCGATTTACTTTTTAATGTAACGCATGTTCATCTGAAATAATTTAAAACTGTTCATCAATGCACATTAGTGTAATAACAATAACTCTATAAATTGAGTTCTGTCAGCTTTCTGTAGAAGACATACTTTTCCAAGCCAATTTATAAGTAACAAGGTTATAAAAATTGAGCTGTGAGGAGTCCCATCATGCTGAAATGTACTCTCCTCAAATTAAAAGCAGAGAACAGATAAAAGCCTGATTGTTTTTGAGAGCCATTGTGGTATAGTTGGACTAGGACATTAAAGAACCATTGTTCAAAACCCACCTTGGCTGTGGAAACCCACTGGTTGATCTTGGGCAAGTCACACTTTCTCAACCTCAAAGAAACCCCTCTGAACAAATCTTGCCAAGAAAACCCCATGATAGGTTTACCTTATAGCTGCTGTAAATCAGAAGTGACTCGAAGGCACACAACAATCACAACAATGGTTGTTTTCACACATACAAAAAGATTTTATCTTAAATCCTCAGGTCTAGCCCTATGATAACTCACTAAGGATTGCCCCATCCCCCCTGCCTAGAATATAGCTTTATTGTAAAAAATATTTAAAGTGCTTACTTATTTAAAGTTGCTTGGTAATTGTTCCTCAAAGTCATGCTCTGTTGGAAGCTGAATACCAAACTAATCAGTGGGTTTCACTTTCACAGATAGTACCCCAGCAACCTGTAGAAAATGGGAGGAGGGATTTAACCCATTGTTGTGTGCCTTCAAGTAGTTTCTGACTCACAGTGACCATAAGGCAACCCTATAATGGGTTTTCTGGGGGCTGAGAGTGTGTGATGTGCCCAAGGTCACCCAGTGGGTTTCCATGGCTGAGCGGGGAATCTAACCCTGGCCTCTAGGATTCATAGTCAAACATTCAAACCGCTCCACCATGCTGGTTCTCATTACGGTACTTACTGATTTCCCCCCCTATCTAGATTACTGTGTGGATAGCACACCTGACAAATGCCTTGGTGCTCAGCTCAATATCCAGCTCACCCATCCCTATTGCTGATTTGTTTTTACAGATTAAAACCAGTGTGCCCACTGCACATCCTAACTACTTGTACAAATGTTTGCAAGTCATTTGACTTTCTTGTGTGAACAAGGTGCAACAAACTCTCCACATTATTCCAGTTAGAACTATTAGGGGACAGCCCAAAGCAACCAGTAACATAACTGAGAACATTTCAGAACCACATTTCTGTTCTGCTGTTTGAGACAGACACGGCAGTGCAGATATATACTGTGGGCTCTGATGAGAGTGTACATCTTGCTGGCAATTTATGGGCTGTTTTCTAACCTTCCAATTCCTGCATCAGCCTGTGGTGGTAAAAGGAGAAAGGATTCTGAATGAGTGCACAATATATTATCACAGCACTATCCCTAGAGGCACTACAATAGTAGTACTGATTTATGGTGTTAGAGCAGATTTCTATAACAGCTTTCCCCAATCTTCTATCTTCCAATGACAATGCTGGACGGAGATGATAAGAATTGTAGCCAAACACATTTGGAGGTTGTCAATGTGAGGGAGGCTGATCTAGAATGAACTAAGAAGCTCCATCCCTTCCTAGTCCTTCCCATTAGAGAGAGTGCTCTCCCAACCCTGATCTTTTATGGGGTTGGATAGCGCTTTTTAAATAGAAATTATGTCAGTCCTAATTATGACTTTAGGGCCAACAATATAACTAGCTATATTTTTACCAAAAAAACCCAAACACCTTGTGGTTGGTTATAAATGTTGGTAAGAATACTGGTGACTGATCTTTTGCACTACAGAATTGTAGCACAACTATTCCTTTTCATCCACCATGGCAACATCCTGTGGAATCCTGGAGTTTGTAATCCAGTGAGACACTAGAGCTCTCTAGCTGAAAATTCTAACTATCCCTCCCCCTGACATGCAAATCTCAGGACTCTAAAGGATGGAACCATGGCAGTTAAAGTGAAATCATGGTGTTATAACTTTTAATTTTTTTAATTAATTTATTTCAACAAAAACAACAATACAAAATGATAAACATATGACAAAAATATTATATTCCAAACCCATGACATAATCTGTTTTCCAGCACACTCTAAATATATTTTTCTTTCCTCCTCTGCTAGTGAATAATCCTGAATCTTCAGTTTCCAAAATGTAAAGTGTCAAGATTTTGTAACAAAACTTTGCAATATTTATGTTGAAATTCAGTGATCTTGAAGAGAGGCTAGTTATGTATAGGGAGAAGATAGTCATGTTCATCTGTTGTGGCAAAATAGAGTTTCTTGATGAAAACTCATCTGGTGGAGAGGGCTGCAGTCCACAACAGCTTGTGCTAACTAAAAATCTGTCAGTCTTTCAGGTGCCACAAGATGCTTTGTTGTTCAAAGATACTTATAGTTACAATTCTCCTCCCTCAAAAATACTTAGCTGGTGTTAAGAGTTGTAGTTTTTAAAAAGACTCTCTTTATTTATCCAGTTATCAAAAGTAACTACAACTGTGGTCCAAAACACTCTTCCTTTGTTCAACTCATTGTTGTATCATCACCTTTAATAAAGCAGGAGACCAAGCATAAGGCACAGCACAAAACAGCACTGATGTTTTGTGTGTTCCACAAAATGGTGTGTTCCACTGCTCTATTTAGGGAAGCCAAATGCAAGGAAATACAAACTTAACTGAAAACTAAAGTTATATTCCTAAATGTAAAAAAAGTGATCTTATCCCCTATTACATTACAATCACACAAAGTAGCAGCACCTTAGTTATTGGGTAAATGGGGTGATTAAAAGCAACTATTGTTGTCCCTCTACATTTGCTGGGTTTAGGGGCACAGGACCTCCATGAAAGTGGAAAAACTGCAAATATCTATAGGCTTCCCGAACCATAATTAATACACCCTCAAAAGTACAGTATGACCCGCAGATTCAACCCACTGTGGATTCAAATGGACAGTACACAATACATTTGAATTCACGGTGGGAGCACATCAGCCACCCAGGTCTTCCTCCAAGGTGTCAGGGTTTCTTCGCAAGGCAGAAGCAGTGGCTGGTGGGGCTTGCCACTCCTTCCACTGACACCGTACACCATTTTTATAGGACTTATGAGCCCTGCTTTGCATTCACAATCCCTGCCAGTCTCATGAGACATGAGGCAAGACTTGTAAGTCCCTGTTAAAAATGGCATAAGGCAGCAGTAGAAGTAGCAGCAAATAATCCATGAATAATCAAATTCACAAATGTTAAACCTGCAGATGTGGAGGGCCAACTGTGGTTATTTGATGACCAGCCATGAAATAATAAGATGCAGAAAACTGAATTAAATAAGGGCTACTTTATTTGACCTAACCTATTTAAACTGCATTAAGCAAGGAGGGAGGGAATCTGATGCAGGGGCAGCTGAGGCTAGGCATCACCCTTTGACAATCTCCTCAGCCTTCCTTTGGCCTCTAATGGGCCACACGATAAACAGGATACGCAGACCCTGCACTAACAAAAGGCCTGATAGGCCTCAAACTGAGTATGCAAGCAGTCAATAGGGGGAGTCAATAGGCCTCTAAATATACATATGGCAGGACCAAATTCAAAGGAAATAAGCCAGGCAAGGGACTATCCAAATCAACTCCCTGTGGAAAGCCACATGAGGTCTAATCAAGACTGGGATACCTGCAGAGTCACGTAAAAGGGGGATGGAGGGGCTCTGGCCCATTCCAATTGCCACCTGCAAAGCGCAGTAATCACCACTCCCAAATACATTCCGTGGGATGTTAACTTGGATCCTGTCCTTCCTATATATAACAATTGCTTATCTTTCACACTACCACTCTTCTCTGTCCATGCTATGCACCCACCCACCCCAAACAGCTATCATTTTTATTGCTAGCCAGCAGGAAGGCACACAATGCAAATAACTATATATAGCTACAGATTGTCTCAGGAAAGATAAAAATGCTGTTGTGAATTGCATCCGTAGCAACACACTAATACATTGCAAAAGCAAAAGGAGTCAGACCGCAGAAATACAAAAGAGTGATTCAGAAATACAAAATGAAGGGAACATAAGCTTAGATTGGCCAATTATACTTTTAACAAATTGAGGAAGGAGAAATTCACAATATTAAGGATGTTACTATCAAAATGTGTTTTAATCCACTCTAAAGCACGAGTAAAATAAAAACTCTTGTTGTCCAACAGGCAATATCTTCTCCCTCCCTTTACACTGTGGTCATAGTCCTGTCTAAGAATGTAAAGATGCTGTTTTAGCCCATGTGAAAAATATGGCAGATCTGTTTCTCCTTGGAAATCAAATAAAGGCATGTAGCAAATGAAAGATCCAGCTATGTAAAAGTAAAAGGTGCTGCATCAAATTGTGAGTTGTGACATAAAAAACAGTTCCCCACAATGGAGGGACATAGATTCCATGGAAGACCAATGTATCTTCAGTCCCCTATGAAATGGCCACTACTGGTTTTGCATGGCAAGGATGAGCCTTGGGAGCCTTGCCCAAGTTCATCTCCGCACTCCTTTGGCATGGCTATGAAGAAGAGTTCAGAAGTTTCTTCACCTCTTTTTGGATAGCCACCCCTTGGAATTTTGTTCAGCCCCAGTTCAGTTGGTAGCCTTACTGTGGTTTTGCTAAAACAAAACAATTTCATACCTCATGATTTCAAGAAGGCTTTCTTTAGTAAACTACAATTAATACTAACCTTTGATTGGGTGCAGATATAGTGCTAAGCTTGGTTAGTCAAAAATAGAAATAGAAACTTACAGATTCCTTCATCAGAGGAGGAAGGAGCATGCGAGCTCAAAGCATTGCACTGCCTTATCCTTTCACGCTATGCTGTGGTTTAGCATTACAAATGAATACACCATCTGTGGTCCGCAACACAAGGCCAGTACTTCTTCAGTACTAAAAGAAGTATCTCCCTCTTACAGGCCTGCCCAAGGATTGAGGCCAGCAGGATCCCTCCTTTCTGTCCCACCAATAAAGTCAATACGCTTTGTGAGAATGTGGGAAAGAGTCTTCTCAGCTGTGCCATCTCCCCAGTTGTGGAATGCCCTCCTTTTGGAAGCCAGCTGGCTGCCAACACTAGCCTCATTTAGGTGCCAAGTAAACACCTGGCTGTTTATTAAAATCTTTGGAACTTAAAATAAATCATTCTAAAATATTTATGCACAAGGTTTTAAACTGCTTTAACCAGTTTCATATGATTATGTGCTTACTATGTTTATAGTTTATTTAATATTTTTATTGTTTTAAATTATTTAAATCTGTTTATAATTATTTTACTTATATGCTGCCCTGGGATCTTGTATTTTAGTAAACAAATAAAATACATTAGTTAGTAAGGTAGCTCCTTAGAAAGCATGATATACTCAGCAACAAGAATACTACTCACCAAAGCATGGGAAAAAAAAGACATTCCAAAGCCAGATGATTGGCTGAGTGAAGTAATGGAAATGAAAGAATTAGCTAATCTATCAGTTGGGATAAAAGGAAAACCTGAAGAGAAGATTAAGGAAGAATAGGAACCTTTCTTAAATTACTTAGGGGAAAACTGGGAAGATATAATACTCATGAATTGACTGAATTGGGATCCGATAAATGAGATTTTAGAAAAAAAAAGATGAAAAAAACATACATATATGTTGAGGGGGAGCTTAATGAAGTTTAAAGGCAAACAAAAGATTGGACAGGAAGCAAATATATGTTAAGATAGTTATTGTACAGAAAGAGGTAGGACAAACCTTTAACACAAAACTTTTAAGAAGTTTAAGTAAACATATGGGAAAACTTTCTGATTAAGGGATATTAGGAAGTTAAAAGGACATAAATTATATAAAAGAGCAGGAAATAACAAGAAGGGGTAAGAATGTAACACGCAACGTAGGTTATAAGTACTGGCTATTTTTATGTTTAATGTGTTTTCTTGAGCTCTGTAAACAATGTAAACATAACATGTGTTAATTTTAATTTTTTAATTTCTTTTATATGAAATAATAAAAAGCATGATACATGGTACATGTTTGCAAGCACATTTGTTGCATTCACCCTTTGCATTTTAACACAATAACACTCGTACATATATACATTTTACTAAAAATTCTTCTAATGATTCTTTATATTAAGCAGGTACATTGGTTGATATTCTTACTATTCCTATTTCATATAAGAGTCTATGGCTAACAAGGAATAGCAGAGATGAGATCTGAGATTATAGTATATGCGTATGTAAATTCATGATTCAGCTAAAAATCAGAATGTGCAAAGTGGACCCTACAGAGTGCGTCATTGTGAACTACATCATATCTTCCAACATTTCACAGATGAAAACTAGGACACATGTGGCCAAATAATCAGAGGGTAATCAAGATGGTAAATGTTATTGATGAGGAACAACATCCAAGCCAGGAGAAGCAAAGCAGTTTGCTTTTGCCTGAGCCTACTAGAAAGGCAAGAGTCCATCTCTTCCTCTTCAATCCCTACTCCTGAGTTAATTGAATAGAAACTACAGTCATCCCTCCACATTTGTGGGGTTGACCCATGCAAATTTGATTATTCGTGAGGCGTGCAAGTGTCTCCTGTTCCCATGCATTTTGCTGGGGGTGGAAAAGGAAGGCAAGTGCCTGGACAAAAGGCAAGGAAATGGGGGAGACGCATGTGTGTGTTTTACTTCTCCCCTCTGGAGTTCTCCCTCCCACTCCCTTGCCTCTGGCCCTGGGCTGAGAACTCACATTGAGGTATACACAAGCCCCTCTGGTGCTCCCCCAGCACTGAGAAGAAGCATTAAGGCAATGGGCAAGGGAATGGGAGGAGAAGGCTCATGCGAGCCTGCCTTCTCCCTGCTCCTGTTCCCTTGCCTCTGGCCCCAGTGCTGAGAACTTGCACCGAGGTGATAGGCAAGGGAATGAGGAGGAAGGCTCACACAAGCCTTCCCTCTCCCCTCTGGAGCTCCCCCTTCCCTTCCTTTGCCTTTAGCTTCAGTGTGCAAAAGGCAAGGAAATGGGAGGGGGGAACCCAGAAGGGAATGGGAGGGGGATTGCAGGATGGGAGTTATTCACAGTTTTTTTTTCATAAGGCTTCTGCACCCCAACCCTCACAAAAGTGGGGGTAGGCTAGTTTCCTTTTGCACTTTGAACTCAGTTTGCAGCAACTGACGTAAGCTAAGGACAAAGGAGGGAAGTGGGAAGAGAAGAACTGGGACATTTTAAAGGCAAATGAAAAAATGGGAGGAAAGATGATTAATCAGAATGGTCCTTGACAAACTGAGACAGTTGGAGGCTATACTGCTTGCCCAACTGAAGTTGCACTTACTTTGAAAAGGGACAATTGATTGTATCATTCCCAAAGATCTCTATCTGATCTCTATCTGGAAGAATTCAAAGACATAGTCATGTTAGCCTGAATCAATATGCAAAAGGATATTGTAGCACCTTGAGACTGAGCGAACAAAGTTGGTAGTGTAAGCTTTCATAGACTTCAATCTACTTCATCAGATGCACGGAGTGAAGTGCCTGGGAACAGACCTTTATATCTATGAATCAGCAGGCTGTGGAATAGCAATAAAAGACAAAACCTGTGGATATAATGATGAAATGACATTCAGTTTTAACAGTGGTCATTGAGGGACAAAGGTAGGAGGAAAGATGTAGCTAAAGCCAAGGTGAGTAGATTACTCTATGAATGAACTATATGAATGGGGGACGGAGTTAATGGAATGTAGCATGATGCTGACTGGAAATCGGAATGTGATAAACTGGTCAAGACAGCCCTCATGAGGCTGGGATGTTAACTAGTGTTACATTGTCTTACTTCAACTTACTGTTGATGGACAGGAGTCTGTGGATATATTCTAATTCTGCTGTTTCTCTTTCCAGTCTTCCTTTGTAGTTTTTTTTTTTAATTCAATAACTGCTGTTTTGAGGTCTGAGATGGAATGCCCAGGAAGACTGAAGTGTTATGCAATTGGTTTTTGTGCATTCCCATTCCTAATGTCTGATTTATGTCCATTCATCCTCTGTTGCAGAGACTGGTCTGCTTGGCAAATGTATAGCTAAAGGGCATTGTTGGGAGAGGACAGCATATATCACATTAGAGGATGAGCAAGTGAAAGTATCTCTAATATTGTGGGTGATACAATTAGGTCTTGTGATAACATTTCCCAGGTAGATGTGTGGGCAGAGCTGGACCTGGGTTTGTGGCAAGGTCTTTGCATAACAATCTTTATCTGGTTCAAGGAAAATACAGAGAACACAAACCAGGGCTGTGAGGAGGCTTTGTTGACCGAGAAAACAATCCTGTCTTGGAAATAAGAACATGGTAGTTGCAAGCATTTATTGGCTTTCACTAGGCTACCAGTTAGACATTTGTGGCATATTGATTGCAATAAAAGGGGAAGGTGGAGGAGAAAAAAGCAGCAAGAAAGTAAGCAATCAGCACCTCTGTACTATATTACAGAATTTTGTGTGGGTGGTAGCCTAGAGATTATTTCTGCTTGTCACAGGTGGCCATGCAAGTAGCAATTTACAGTCCTTTAACTAGGCAGACTGGGAAGTCCATCTTCTGTAAAGTTCTAGGAACACACAATTTTTGTTCATGTGGAGCTGGCATTCTACTTCTGTAGCCTCAAAAACACTGCAACATGAATAAAGAGAGGAATTACATTTATGATTTAAAACATAGTGCTCTCTGTACCATTGCAGCAGCCACAAATACAGTAATAAAGAAGATTAGAATAGCACGATAAAGACAGAGTGAATGAGATTAGAAATAGTGGTGCAGGTTTAAAAGCCCTTTTATTCCCACCTGTCAAAAGAAGTAGCAGAGAAACTAATAACCCAACAACTGTGGCAGTAATCAAGGAGGGACCAGTACAAAGTCCCCTATATGTATGTTACCAGTGACTACGGTATGAAGGCTAGTATAAGAAGCCTGACTTATATAAAGCTGATATAATGAAACACACAAATATAAATCAGAATTTTGTCTCTTTACATCATATAAGTTCAGTTAGAAGGTACTAACAGTAGGACATCAAGTTATGAAACAACAGAGTAATACATACACACCAAACCCAAAGAAGAGATCACAACATAAAACTTCAAAGAGCTGGTTTATGTTTGGGGCAGATGAACAAACTGCAAAGATTTTACTGAGCAAAATAACCACTGAAGTTTTAGTTAGCATTTACATCAACTTCATTTGATCGAATATTAACAAAAATTACACCAGGATTCAGACTATTCACAACAAAGTTCAACAGATGGGCAAAGAAAACAGCAAACACCCCCCATTCCTGCTTACCTTGAATGAATAAAGCAAAATATATAATGAGGTATGGCTTTTCTCTTCCCTTTTTCTAAATATCATCCGTCCATAATTTTTTTAAAAGTTACTATTAAGATGTAGATCAATGAAGTAATTATGTCCTTACCCTCAATCCACTGAAAAGACAAGACTAGCCTTATAATCAATTCCTTGGGTGTTTTTTTTTAATATTGGGGTGGTTTGGAGGGGAAAATAGCTTTAATTACAGGAAAAGCCCTCAATTTTCTTAGCTCTGTAGTCATACAATAGCAAACTGTCTAGACAGCTTTAAAGAAACATAACATACAGCACCCTTTCTTGAGGAGAAAAGGAAAATATAAACTTAATTTACACAGAATTCATTGCCCATTACTTAGATGAGGAGAACTGTGGGAACCAGTCGGTAGCCCGAGTGAAATGGAAAAGCCAGGACAGAAGAGACTCTACTACAGAAGTGTTAATTACCATATTTTCCATCATGTCACAGATGAAAACTAGGACACATGGCCAAGTAACATCAGCCTGTAGTCAAAAAAGATGTGACTGGTCAACAAGAGGACCACAGTTATTAATGAGGAGTAACACACTGAACTACTATTTTGAGCTGTTTAAAGGCATTTGCGTACTGAGTTTAGGAAAAGCTGAAAAAAGAAAAGGAAATGAACAATGAGCCTATTGGGAAGGGCAGGACTTCAACCCCTCCTCTCTTTTCCTGCCTGCTGAGTTAACTGACTGAAAATTACTTTTGCACTTTGAATTCTGCAGCAATTGAAGTAATCTGATGACAAAGGATGAACATGAGATGAGAAGAGAGAAACCTGACATTTCAAAAGTAGCTGAGAAAGTGAAACCATAAGGGATGAACTAGGACCATGCTTGTCAAACTAAGATAGTTGGAAGATATGGGCTACAGTCCCCATACTTTCACAATTCAGCGTTACTGTTTCTAGGAAAGGCTGTGCTGCCTAATAGCAATCAGCAATTAGTCTGTGTCTTATACAGAAAACCAAATTCTGCACTAAGAACAGAATCTTGTTGCAGAATTTTGGTGGAAGTTCTAATAAGACTGGGAGCCTTGAAGATTGTAAGAGGCTTGTATTCTAAACCTAAACCCTACAAGGTCAGTTCCAATAAGATGTCTTATTTACAAGACTTTCTACAGATGCATTTTTCAGTCCTTCAGTGAGAAGAACCTGAGGAACTATCTTTGGCAGGAGACTTGAACACTCAGAGCCCTGCCACTACCACCACCTTTGTTTCCATGTTGTTAAATAGTTATCTTTTGTAAAGATAGCTAGGATCATTGGTTTTTAAAAGACATAAAACAAAAGAAAGTCAACATGCTTAAGAAGCCAAATCAATTTCCACGGTTTTCGGGGGGTGGGTACTGGTCTCAAGGCAAAAATGTAGAGCATGCTAAACATTTTTGCTATTGTAATTCCTGACAGTCTAGAATTCCAACACCCACCTTTTCTCTCTCCAATAAGTAAAAATAATTGTCATAGATCCCACACATTAAGATACACTATTCAGATTGTGTTTGACTCCTGGCACTGCAAAACAAGCTCAAATTATTATGTGGAAATCTGTGGTCATTCAAATGGTATTTGAGCTTCCATTGTTGTACATACAAAAGGGGATAAAGTCCTATTCAAACCAAATGTAAATTAGGTGACAAATCTCGACAAATATGCTTTTGTTGTAACTTTCGCCCGCAAGATTAAAGGAAAGAGGTATCCAGATAAGAAGGATAAAGTTAAAAGTTAATTTTAGGTTAATATATGTCCACTTTGGAGGCAAAAGAAAAAAGTAGGAAAATAATCAAATAAAGGGATAATTAATGCATTATGCTGGAAGGAAACTGCAGAGATCTACCAATCCAACTCCTGCAAATGGAATTAAACAGAATCAGAATATTTCTGTTGCATATTTATCCAATTTAGGAGAGTTCAGATTCTGTACAGAACATTATAATCTAAGAGTGTATGTGTGCTAGCAGCTTGCACTGTGTTCTGAGGAGCAAGTGTGCTCTTCTTTTTCTGGTAATGTTTTGTAGATTTATGATCCATAAATCCAGGCTGAATGCTAAGTGGCCAAGTGGAACACTTCCTTGACAGTAGAAGAGCTAGAAGGAAATATTTACACACTAGTAAATTATTCAATCCAGTATGTTACTTGAAATAGGACAGGGGTAAGAATAGGCAGCCCTCCAGATGTTGTTGGAATACAAGTCCCATCAACTCTATTCAATGGTGAGTGTGACTAATGCTGGGAGCTGAATTCAGGAACATTGGGAAGGCCACATTCTGACTTCTGAAATAGGTCATCTCTTCTTTGAATAGATCTGTTCTCAGATAAGCACCACAGAGTGATACATGTAGCAATGGTGAGGAAGGCAGGCAGGCAATGATCTTCGCAACATGGGTATGCTAGATGTTTCAAGGAATATTACGTGGATGTTAAATTCTTTAATCAGAGATGCATAGCATAAGATAAAAACTATACCTTTTGGTTTGTCTGAGTCAGCTATTTGTTTATTTGTTTGTTTTTAAATGGATCTGTACTGCAAAAGGAATGACATTGTCCCTCATTAAGGCACAATCTAAATGGAATTTCATTATAATTTATTTATTGGAAGAAATGAACTAACTATAAATAACTTGCTACTTGTGGCTAATTACTTCAAAGCCCTGGGGATCCCACCTCTTAGCCACAGGTGCTGTGTCAGACCTCCTCAAGAGGATTTGGTTTTGGTATAGTAATGGGCTTTGTTAGTTTGACTCTTCATTCTTTCTGGCTCTTTGTAAGTTTGTTAAGACTGAAACTATCAAAGAGTAGCCCAAGAACAATCAGAGAAAGCCAAAGGATGAGCCATTAAGAAGGTGGCTCAGGAGTTATATTGACAGGATTGGCTCTAAAATGAGTCATGACACACAATGCAGCTGAGGCTGTGGGAGTGTGCAAAGTCATCTATCAGTGCTGTCACCAAGAATGTAAAACTTCTGCTTATTTTGTTCTTGTATTGTTGTTGTGTGCCTTCAAGATGTTTTCAACTTATGGCGAAACTAAGGCAAACTCATCATGGGGTTTTCTGGGGCTGAGAGTGTATGATGTACTCAAGGTCACCCAATAGATTTCCATGGCTGAGTGAAGAACTGAACCCTAGGCCATTTCAGCCTTACGCTGTTATAGTGCTATTATTCTACTCTCAACATCTTGTGGAATTCTGGGGTTTGTAGTTTACTGAGGTCAAAGAGCTCTCTAACTGAGAATTCTAAATGCCCCTCCCTAAACTGCAAGTCCCAAGATTCCATAGGAGGTTGAAAGTGGAATAATAGCACTATAACAGTGTAATGCAGAAACGGCCCTAGTCTCAAGGGTCATAGTCCAACACTCAAACAACTACACCATGCTGGCTCTAGCTAGAATGAAAAACTGTAAACATTGAGAGAGATTATGAGAGCATTAGTGCATTTTCTTCATTTTTTTCACATGTCTGGGAATGTGAGAACTCATGTGTTTACACTAAAACTCAGAATTTGCACAGAAGACAGAATGAAAGAGATCAATGGTAGACTCAGAGGAAGGTCCAGATATTTGGAGTAAGCAGTGGTGGTCGAGTAGTTTAGAAAGAAAGGAGAGTTGTGTGGTAGTTGGGAAAGGAAAAGGAGAAAGGGGGAAGAGATGGTTAGTTGAAGATAAGAGAAACAGTGGCATAATTGCAGTACTAAAGAAGCTGAAGATGAGAGATGCTTTGGTCTGTGATGGAGAGGAACAATGGTGAATAAGACAGATAGCCATTAGGAGTCATGATGGAAGAGCATCAAAGGGACAAGTAGAGAAACTACGCGAGAAGAGGATAGTCAGCTGACCAAGCAAGATGGCAGAAAAAGGTCTGAGAAGAAAGTCCTCCCTCCACATTTGCAGGGGTTTGGGGCATAAAACCCTTGTGAAAGTGGAAAAATAACAAATAATTCACCCATCTGCTCCCCCTCTTCCCCTTCCCATGCAAAATGGAAGGGAATGGGATTGGGGTGAAGGCTTCCAAGAGCCTTCCTGTCCTCCTCTGGAGCTTTCCCCTTCCTCTTCCTTGGTACTTTGCCCAGTGCGAAGAGTGTCCCTGCCCACTTCCTTCCATTTTGCCTCAGCAGGAGTTCTCTATGCTGGACAAAATGTGTGGGAAGGGGGAGGGGGAAACTCTGGAGGCGGAAAGGAAGGCTCACGAGCGCCTCCCCCCGCAATTTCCTTCTGTTCTGACTTGGAGAACTCCTCACCCAGGAGAAAAAGCATACGAATTGGAGGAAGAGAATTGGTGGGAAGGGAGCAGACACTCTTGTGAATAATCAAATTCCCAAACATCAAACCCATGAATTGTGGGGGGAAGATTATATTTTTGCACAAAAAGAGATTTAGTTATCTGATTTTATTTTGTTTGCTTTGAGAAATTGGCATAAACTTTGATAAATGAATTTTTATTACTCTGCTGCCTTTGCTGTTTTGTTAATACAATATGCTTCCTTTGCAAAGTCAGCAAAACCAATTTTTTGCCTTGTGAACCTAGCCTAGTAGCACTTAGTGAAGTCTCCAAATGGAGAAGTCAAGCTGTAACTAAACAAACACCTTACTGTATTTTACTGATAAATTTTATCCATGCTGGTAGAAAGAATCTCGCTATCAAATCCTTCAAATACTTTTTTTTCTGTTCAGAGAAATGTGGGGCTTATTTGTTTTCTTATATTTTGAGGTCTGGTAGCCTTTTGTAGCTATTTTTCTATTTTCTTCTCTTTGTCAGAAGGATTACTGACCTACTCAATCTGGGTCTGGGATCACACGGACTACAGTATACAATACACTACAATATACACTAGTTTCTCTCCCTGTCCCAGTCCTATTTTGCTGTTCCATCCATTTCCAGATTATTGTAACGATTATTATAAATATATATTTTTAAAAAGTAGATAAATGAGCATTTTCTGGGAAGCCATGACTAGTCTTAGCATTATGTAATGTGTTGCATATCTGAATCACAGATTAAATGCCACAGAGAGAATGCTCCCATTACCTTGCATCGTGGTAAACACAGTGTTCCTTAATGAAGTAAATTCACCAATTTATCTGCAAGGCCTCAGATGTTAATAATGCCAGGCAAGGAACAAGCATGTATATGCATGCATGAATCAAAACCTCAGTTTCTGAACATTCTGCTTCCCCTCCCTTTCTTTCCCCCAGTCATTTGTGCATATATGGCATGGAAGCTAGTTAAGTGTATGATGACAACATGAGCTATGCAACTGCCATCATTATTCAGAACTGACACAACGCTCTAATAATTTTATGAAGCAATAGTTACAGTAAACTTAACACACTGCACTATAAGGAGAAAGTTGCATATAGTCCAGTCGGTCTAATAACACAATAGTTAACTTCCCTGTTCTCTCCTCCTCAATCTCTTCTGTGGGTATGGATTTCTCAGGCTGGGCTCAATGGAAAGAAAACCTTGTAAGGAGCCCCCTTCCCTTTAGCCTCCCCCTCCCCTTGTGGGAGAGTTCATTGGCTCTCCCCCACCTTTGCTATGTTACTATGGTGACCTCAACAAAGACCTTAGTAGGCCTCTAGGGCATAGAGATGCAACCAATGGGACTAGCATCACAAAGCCTTCACTTCACTCTCTAGAGTAGCAAACAGCAGAAGAAAGATTGGCATGTGAGTTACAGGGATGGGGGTAATGTGGGGAAAACATGAGCAAACACCCATTATTTATATTGATATTATGTGAAGAAAACATGAGCAAGCACTGATTATTGAGCTACTCTATCCAATTCTTGCGGTGAGGGAGGGTAGGGTTGCACAGGGGGAATTTTTAACTGGCAGCACTTCCACTGGAAGGACAAAACACTATGTGTGTAATGCCATTTGACATTTTCAAAGGGCTTTATAAGCTTTATTGTGTGCCTGCTAAGTAGTCCTGGAAGACTGACCACTTTTTCCCTCGTTGTATGGATGCGAAGAAAGTTGAGAGACAATGGCCCTTTCCGCACCAGGGTATTAAAACGATGCAGAGCAACCTCCGACGGAGATCGTCTGCACCGTGGAGTGGATTGGGGCGGACTACTTTTCGTAGTTCCGCACCTCAATCCGCTCCAAAGCAACCAGAACTGGCGGCGTGGCATGTTTTTTAAAAACCTCTTTTCAGAGGTTTTTAAAAAGCACGAAGCGTGCAGCCCCGTGCACCTCCGTCACCACACTCCAGTGCAGATTTGCAGGCGTGCACTAGTGCGTGCCTGCAGATCTGCTGGGGGCGGGCTTCTGGCTGGCGAGCTTCTCCAGTTGGTGGAGAGCCTCCGCCAGCTGGAAGCTGCCATTTTGGACGCCGGAGGACTGTGGAGCAGCTAGCTCACGCTGCTCCGCATGGCGACGGACTTACCCGGCTGCCAGTAAGCTCTGTTTTAGCGCGTTTCCCCCGTTTCCCCCTCCACATGCAGAAAGGGTCAAGGGCTTGTCAAGGGCTTCTCAAAAACAGAGTTTCCAAAATGGGTGTTTATGCAATAACACACAATAACAATTGTGTGACTGGACTGGACCATCTGAAATACAGACCCACAAACAGACCTTTAATTTATCCTCCAAAACAACAATGGGTTTGTCAGTGTTCACACACAATTGACTGTAGTAACAACTTTGGGTTTTGTCTGTAATCTATGTGACCTATAATGAGGTTTAGAAGCTCACCTTTACTGCACATATCAGTGTGTCTCACACTATTTGGTCTGGTAGACCAGCATTTTCCCCCCAGTGTGCCAAGGACCAGTAGGATATTTCTGCCTTATCATTGTCATCATCATCATATTCACATACTGTCCTGGAAACTCAAAACTCACTGCAAACTAGTAGCTGATGACTTATGGACTGACACGATCCATTGGACCCCCTTTAGAGCAGCACTAGTATATCTGATATTTACATAGTAGCCTAATATAAGCCCCCAAAATGAGGACTAATGACTATTTATACTGGCTTCAGTGTCCTTTTCCCTCTCTTTCTTCAGAGATTACATAGTTAGTTGTGGTGGGAAACTAATACTTGTAAAAAAATATCAGAATGGAAGTGGAGAATCATGCAAAAGAGCAGGAAACTGGATGCTACCCACAAAGATTCATAAAACTTTACTGCAGAATTCATATAAATTTTGTACCTTTGTGTCTTCTTTTCAATTGTATTTTTCCCTGGTTATTTCTCCACAAGTTATGTTAGAACCAGAATGTGTTGCTTCGTGCTGTTCTGACAGACACCAGCAATCTCGGTGGGATTACCAGTTTTAAGGAAGACTAACTTGAATCAGCAAGTGAGCAAATAACACAGCAACAAAACACGCACTGAGGAATGAGAAGCATTCAACATATATTTTTAGACTCACATTTTAAGCATGCATACATTTTAAGAAATGCAAAACAGGAAAATTGCAGAACAATTATTTAAAAAATCAGCAACATCATACAAGAACATTGATTTCAAAAAGATAATTCTGTCTGAGAGCTCCCAATCAAGGACACACTAGGTGGTGGACGTGAAGCCTGGGAAAGTTACATTTTTGGGACTGGGGCTCCCTATCAAGTATACACCTGGAACTAAACAGAAGATTTGGGGAAGTGTCTATATTGGTTAGGGATTATGGGAGTTGTATTCCAAAAAAGTTACGACTTTTCCAAGACCCTAATGAATCCAGATTTGCTGTTGGGTACAGGAGTGGTTACAATTGAAAAGGTTGTTGTTGGGTTTTTTAAAGGGAATACATTTGCAAAGAAACCTGTACTATAAAATAACTATTGTCCTCACAGGGAAAGACAAACTAGTGTCAGATTTCACCCAGTGAAAGAAGAGGATGACGATGAAGAAGATGATGAGCTTGACAATGATAATGATGTCAGCAGCCCATCCCATGTGGAATACAAAAGAGAACATCCTGTCATCACCAGGGTCAGTCTGATGTTCAATCCTCTGCCTGACAGTGAAAAACATGACAACTACTCCAGCTCTTCCCCACCTGTTACTGAACCATCAAAGCAACAGTAAGTCATGTTCACAAACCCCTTCCAGTTCACAGGCTCTAATTTTTTAATGTTTATTGGGACAACATAATGGGTTCCCATACAGAGCTGTCTTTTGAAACCCTGCAACAACTTCACAGATCTGTGTCAAGCATTATCTAACTGGGACAAATTAATGCATTTGATGGATGTATACAGCTGTCCTGTAGATGTTTACCTGTAAGCAAAATCCTACCAGGTTCCACATGAATCACTCCCAAAGATGCAAATGTAGGACTGTAGCTTAAATGTTATTTACCTTCTAAAGAACCCAAAGCACCAAGTCCATGCATTTTATGAGGCATGGAATCAGGAGCTTGCAGATGCTTGGACTCCAACCATTAAGAGTCAAAGGGATTTGTGCAACTATTATGCCTTTTTATTTCACTTTTTTTTCCTGGCAATTCAAGAAGGCACAATTTCTAACAATTCCAATGAGGAAGAAAAAATGGGAGGTGTCTAAAGAATCCAGGATGGATATCTAAAGAACATTCAAAGGAGCTAAGATTTAAAAGGGATATGTGCAAGAAATAGAAAAAGGGAGAAACCACCAAAGAGGAATTCAAAAAATAGCCAGTAAGTGTAAGAAGAAAGTCTGAAAAGCTAAAGTGCAGAATGAGCTCAGGCTTTCTAGTGAAGTTAAAAACAATAAGAGGTATACGTTGTTTTTTGTTGGAAGGGCTATATCTGTAGCAAAAGGAAGAACAAGAAAATGGTAGGGCCTCTTTGTGGAGAGGATGATGAAATGTTAGCTAGGGACAGAGAAAAGGCAGAATTACTTAACACTTTCTTTGCCTCGGTCTTCTTCCAAAAGGAGAATAGTGCTTTACTGGGGGAAAATGGGGCAGATTATATGATAGAGGAAGTGCAGCACAGCATAGATAAAGAGGTAGTGCAGGAATACCTAGTTACTCTAAATCAGCGGTTCTCATCCTGTGGGTCGCGACCCCTTCGGGGGTCGAATGACCCTTTCACAGGGGTCGCCGCTCCTCTATCCCACCCCACCCCCTTTTGAAACAAGGTCACTGATCCTCCCGCCAAAAGCCAGCCCCCGCTGTTATTTGGCGGCCTCACAGCCAGTGGGAGGGCTGTTTCTGAGACCCCGTGCTGGGAGGAGGGGAGAGGAAGTAGCTGTTGCTCCGGGCGGAGGGGGGGTTGCACAGTTGGAGGAGTGCCACCCCCCTCCTCCTCGCCGCTGCCGCCACCCCGCCAGCAGCCTCTCTCGCCTCCTCCTCTTGCTCCTCGCGCGGCAGCTGAGCATGGGCAGGCGGGCTCTGAAGTAGGACATGGCACCATCTTTTCCTCCCCCCGTGGAGCTGCCAAAGTGAGCAAGCAAGTGCTGGGTAGGAAAGGAGGGTGGCCGAGCCCGTGCCTGGAGTGAGGCCCTGCAGCGGGAACGGGGCCGTGGGCAAGCAGGGAAGCTCCGGGTGCCCCGCAATGGGAGGAGGGATTGCGCTTTGCACGGAGAGGGGAGAGCCTGGTTGGTGCCACCTCTTGCCAGGCTCTCCCCTCCCTCCCTCCCTCCCTCCCTCCCTCTGGGCTCTCGGTGCCCGCAGCACCATTCGCTGCAGGCGGCTTGCGTTGCCTTTCCCACCCGTGCTTTGGGCGAGCAGCAGAGAGGCAGAAGGAGACGTGCCACCCACCCTCACACTGGGTTTGCTATCACAGGAATGCAAGGGGGCAGCGTTGGGGAGGGCTCTGAGCCCCCAGGCCACCTCCTTCATCCCCGCTCCTGCGTGCGCCCTGAGCATGACTGCCAGCTTCCAGGGTTGCCATTTTGTCACCGCTATCACTGACTCGGAAGCGGGGGTGGAGAGCTGCAAAAACACCCTGATTGGGTGCCATTAGCAAGGGCATTGGGCAGGGAGGGGGGCAGGGTCGGTGGATTGCAGGAGGGGGTGAGGTGTTTTGACAGAGGCCTTGCGCGGGGTGGGGGGCGGAAGCATCCATCTGCCGGGAAAGAGAGCTGCAGGTTGGAGCAGCTTCCAGGCAACCCGGCACTCCACGGGATTTGGCGGGCGGGCTGGGCAGCAGCCCGGCACGGGTCTCAGCCCCTTTGGCGGAGGTGGGGAGCTCGTCGTGCTACTCCAGGGATTCCTGGCTGGGCCTGTAAGAGGAGTTTATTTCAGAACAAAGGGGAGACCTCCTTTTCCTAGGAGGTGGGCAGTCTTCTCTCTCTCTTTCCAGCCTACTTTTGGAAACTTCTTGCTTGAATTTTGCGTTGCAGTTACTTGCCCTCTTCTCATTTGCCCACCCACCTACCCTCCTACTCAATGGTAGACCCACCTGAGGGTCAACATAAGTCAGGAACAACTTGAAGGCACACACAAGAAGATGTAATTAGAAATAAATATTTCACAATATATAATTACATATTGTTTTTGTGATTAATCACTATGCTTTAATTATGTTCCATTAAAATACATCCTGCATATCAGATATTTACATTACGATTCATAACAGTAGCAAAATTATGAAGTAGCAACGAAAATAATTTTATGGTTGGGGGTCACCACAACATGAGGAACTGTATTAAAGGGTCGCGGCATTAGGAAGGTTGAGAACCACTGCTCTAAATGAATATGATTCTCTAGGACCAGATGAACTACATCCAAGAGTATTAAAAGAACTGGCAGAAATAATGTCAGAGCCCTGGGAAATAATCTTTGAAAATTTCTGGAGAACAGGAGAAGGCCCAGCATACTGGAGGAAGGCAAATATTGTCCCCATTTTCAAAAAGGGGAACAAGAAAAGTGTTACCCTGTTTACTGGGGGTCCCACGAGGGACACCAAAGTGCACTCTCAAAATATTAAAAGGTGTGGGAAATTAGCACAGAGCACAAATTAGCAAAGCAAGAGGCAGGGCAATGCAGCAGAATCGTTTACCCAATGTCTACGGGGTCAGGCCAAGCCAAGAAACAAACTGGGGTTTAAGAATAATTGCGATCTTTATTAAAATACAGACAAACAGGGTATGCAACACACTCACACAGATAACTATGGAAAAATAAAGGTTTGAGTGGAACAGAGGGAATTTTAAGAGGGATTGTTGATTTGGGTGATACTACACCTGTTCTGAAGCCCGGGTAGATCACTGCGAAGGTTCGAAGGTGCGTAGTCTCAGTACGTGGGACTGAGGGAACAGCTTGTCAACCAAAGTGGCATCAAGACGGGATGGAAGTCTGGAGTGATCCGAGAAAGGACTCAGAACTGAGGGTTTTTGTAGGGAGAATGTAGCCATAGGCCAGTCTGTACTTAAGGAAAAACAATGAGTTTGGGGCTGGAGACAAAGCCTCTGAAAGGTTAGAATTTAGCATGATTAAGTCCGAATTGACAAAGAAATAGACAGTATGCAAATGCGCAGTCCTTGACAGTTGAGAATTCAGCTTGCCAAGTTGCCTGCTCGGGCCAGGGAGTTCTTTGTGAGCAGCATGCATACATAATAGCGTGTTTGCTGAGAGGTCTCCTAAAGCATTGGGACGGCTATGTTTGGCCAGCCTGTATTGTTTAGAATATTGCAGCAATTATCGGCCATGCCTGTCTTATGAGCTTGTCCGGTGGCCCCACAGACACGTGGAGAGAGAGGTGGTGGACGAGAGCCAAATTTATTGATATCAAAATGATATCTGACATCCCTTAAGTCAGGGCTGGGTAATGGCAATAACAAAAGGAACCAAATAATTACAGCCCCAGTCTTTCAATACTGTGAAAGATTCTAAAGCAGATCATTAAACAGACAGTCTGTAAACACTTGGAAAAGAATGCTGTGATCACTAAAAGTCAACATGGGTTGCTAAAATACAAGTCATGCCAAACTAATCTTATCTCTTTTTTTGATAGAGTTACTACCCTGGTAGATGAAGGGAATGCTGTGGATATAGCATACCTTGACTTCAGTAAGGCTTTTGACAAGGTCACCGATGATATTCTTGCAGACAGGCTAGTAAAATGTGAGCAAGACAATGGTACTTTTAGATGAATTTGTAACTGGTTTACCTATCAAACCCTAAGGCTGCTTACCAATGGCTCCTTTTCATCTTTGAGAGAAGTGACTAGTGGGGTGCCACAGGGTTCTGATCTACACCCAGTGCTATTCAGCATCTTTATCAATGATTTGGTTGAGGGAATAGAAGACGTTCTTATCAAATTTGCAGATGACACCAAATTAGGAGGGGCAGCTAACTCCTCAGAGGACAGGATCATGATTCAAAATGACCTTAAGAGATTTGCAAGCTGAGCCAAAACTAACAAAATGAATTTCAACAAAGGGGAAGTGTAAGGTACTACACCTGAGCAGAAAATAATGAAAGGCAGAAATGTAAGATGGGTGACACCTGGCTTGACTACAGTACATATAAAAAGGATGTAGAAGTCTTTGTAGACCACAAGATGAACAAGAGTCATCAGTGTGATGTGGCAGCTAAGAAAGCCAATGCAATTCTGGGCTGCATCAACAGGAGTATAGTATGTAGGTCAAGGGAAAGGATAGTACCACTCTATTCTGCCTTGGTCAGACCCCACCTGGAATACCATGTCCAATTCTGAGCACCATAGTTCAGGAAGGACATTGACAAGCTGGAACATGTCCGGAGGAGGGCAACCAAAATGGCAGAAAGCCTGGAAACCATGCCCTGTGAGAAAAGGCTTAGGGAGCTGGGTATGTTTAGCCTGGTATAGAGAAAATTAAGAGGCAACATGATAACTATGTTTAAATACTTGAAGGGATGTCATATGGAAGATGGAGCAAGCATGTTTTCTGCTGCTCCAGAGCAAGGACATGGAGCAATGGCTTCAAACTTCAGAAAAAGAAATTCCATCTAAACATTAGGAAGAACTTCCTGACAGTAAGAGCAGTTCAACAGTGGAATACACTGCCTAGGAGTGTGGTTGAGGTCCCCTTCTTTGGAGGTTTTTAAACAGAGGCTCGATGGCCATCTGTTGGGATTGCTTTGATGGTCTATTCCTGCATGCCAGGGGTTAGATTTGATGGCCCTTGTGGTCTCTTTCAGCTCAATAATTCTATGATTCTAACAGAGATTCCATTTAAACATTAGGAAGAACTTTCTGATGGTAATAGTAGTACGACAGTGAAATATGCTTCCTCAGAGTGTGACGGAGTCTCCTTCTTTGGATGTTTTTAAACAGAGGTTGGATGGCCATCTGTCAGGAGTGCTTTTATTGTGTATTCTTGCACAGCAGGGAGTTGGACTGGCCCTGCGGGTCTCTTCCAACTCTATGATTCTATGAAATATAAACATAACAAATCAAACAGCTTTCTACCATTTCATGACACCTTATATCTGCAACCTGGGGCAGACCTCTCACTCTGCCTAATGATGAGGCAGGCCCTACTGCAAGCAGAAGTCATACAATGCAGCTGGGCTTTCTTGGGCCATTTCTGCACTAGACTGTTATAGTGCTATTATTCCACTTTCAACATCCTATGGAATCCTGGGGTTTGCATTTTAGAGGGGGGCCTTTGAAGCTGCTCCCTAAACTGCAAACCTCAGGAATCCATAGGATATTCAAAGTGGAATAATAGCGCTATAACAATCTAGTGTGGAAATGGCCTTAGTTCCCACTGTCTCACAGCAATCTGCTATGCATTCTGATCCAAACCTGTTGTCTGTTAAATTCTTTCTACCATACAGTTCTTAAATTCCCCCTATCTTAAGTTAAATAAATTTCTGGCCTATATAAAATTCAGTGTTGCCATGGGCCGGATGTGAGAGGGCTGTGCACTTTTGATAGCTGTGCAGAGGAAAGCATTTCAATAATCATGGCTTGTCAGGTATTTCATGCTGACCACCCTAACAAACATTGTTAACAGGGACCTACTTCACCAGGAGCTTGCTTGTAAGTACTTTTGTTACTTCCGGTATGGCACCCTGGGTGAGGACCTCCAGATATTATTTTGATATCAAACAATTCGGCCTTAGCTGGACTCGCTCGCAGTTACCTCACTCCACATGTTTGTGGGTTCTCTGGACAAGCACGGACAGAGTGCGGCCGTTAATGGTTTTGCATTCCATTCCTCACCGAAGTCAGCAACTCAAACCTCGCCCGCAGCTTCAGGGAACTTCCCGTCGCAAACTTCACAATAGCCACACGGCTCTCAGCTGAAATACTCTTTAATGTTGGGCCATCAACGTCCCAGCCACGGTATTGTCTTCAAACACAAGTCCTATCATGCTAAACTTGACCTTTCCAAATCCTTTGTCCAGCGCCAAAACCCCTTTTGTTCTCCCCTGGACTGCCATAGCTGAAAGGCACAAACTCTCCTATAAAAACCCCTCACTTGTAACCGGTCTTTGGATCACTTTGGACTGCCATCCCACCTTGCTGCTGGTCGTCTAAGGGACTCCCCTCAGTGCCCCATGCTGAGCTTTCATTCCCCGGATCCCCTCTTCTCTCCAGGACTACGAGACAGGTCGTATTGCCTCTCCCAAACAAACCTCCGTTTCTCTTTCCAAGCTAGTTAGTTTATGTTTTGTCTTCTGTGTTTTTGCCTTTAATAAAGAATTGTCTGTTATTTGGAAAACCTTGTCTAGCTGCTCTCTGACCCGCCGCTGTAGACATTGGGTTAAAGATCTTGTTAAGTTACCCTGCCTCTCGCTAGCCAAAACAGTGTTCCAGCTGATTTTCCCCAATTTGGTATTTTTGATTGGCAAGTGGGTGCCCCTCCAGGGACCCCCCAAAACTCAGGGTAACACTTTGTTCTTTTCCCCTCCTCACTTGCAATCTCTGACATGAGGTAAGAAAGACCCTTATTATTTTTGATGGATATTCACATGAAAAGAGGAGAAGTAATTTCTTCCGTCCTTTTATTTACCTGTACTGACCGAAGTTGCATGTTGTTTCTGATTTCAGTCATGGCAACAAGGGGATATCAACACAAACAGAACAACTAAATGTTGCTGTTTGTGAGACCAAGTGGAAGGAATGAGAGACAAATGGAAACAGGTAGAAGAACCTCTGAATTTTAGAGGAGCCAAGTCGTGATAATGGGGTTTCCCATTATCCAGGCTCAGTGCTGGATGGAGATAGTTCTCCCTTCAGGCATATAAAGGGTTAATGAGCTGTTAGGGTTAGATTGCATTTTATTAGGGTTAGCATCATAGGTAAGAGAGATAGTTGACCAATCAGGGGGAGAAAGGTGAGAAACTTTGATGGAGAAGTTATAAAATCTTTGAGAGACCATGTGGTAGAGAGAGAACAAAGGAGGCATCTAAAACATCAACAAAGGGCATGGATGCTGGTGGAGGCAGGATAGGCCATCTCCTGGCCCTCCCCTGCATAGCATCTCAGAAAATGACCAACTGCTATGAGTAACTTAAACTGTATTTAGTTAGTTGCATTATGTCTTTTGTTATTTTGGGAAGTTTGGCTGATCTTGAGACTCTATCTGTTCTTATAACTACTTGTAACTATTAAGTGTACCTGAACGGAGGGGGAACCTTGTCATAAGTATTATTTTCTTGTTTACCTTGTATGCTGTAAAATAAATGCTTTCTGTAAAACCTATGTTTCCTCTCCACTCCCATGTGCCCCTCAGCAACACATGTACCTAGGATTCCTCTCACCCAGAAAGGGAGAGGTGAGGGAAGGGAAAGGACTTTAAACATAGAGATTGGTGACTCCCAAACAGAGTCCCACTGTGCTGCTAAGATAAGGGTTAATCCAGTGGGTGCTGGCAGTGTTTAATTAAGGGAATTTGGGAAGTTCCTATCTCCTATTCAAGGGCAAAAGTCAGCACTGAGTGAGAGAAGAGACCCCCAGTTCTCCACATCAAGATTTCATAAGAATTCCTGCCTGCTGGATCCCAAAAACCTGACCCCTAGAGCATTGAGAAGAAGAAGAGAGGATAAGAAATTGGAGGCTATTGAACAGAGGCCAGAATAGCAGACAAGCTGCAATTATTATAACGTATGAGAAGTCAAGAAAGGTTCTAGGAGGGCAAGAGAAACTGAGGTGACGCAAAACAAAACAAAAGAGAGGGAGAATGAGAGAGGAGACAGAGGGTCATGCAGAATAGAGAGATTTATATACAATACAGGTTTCAAAGGGAATGGTGAACAACCATAATAATAAAAGTGAATGCACTTACATGTACATGGAATGATAGAGAATGATAGTTTTCTATCCCATTTTCCCATTAACGCAGAATGGGAAATTTGTTTTCTTTCTTTTCCTTTGGGCATTAGTTCTTGGAGCTGCACGTTGGTGAAGGAGAGAGTAGGAGACCTACAAACTATGAGTGCCAACCCCTCTTTCAAACTGCTTCTGCCGTTTGGAAAAGGAAATCTATTGTCTGTCTCCAGCCTTTCATATGATTAGATTTTCTATTATGTAAGTCAGAGAGGCCTTCTTTGAGCAGAGGAAGGCAGAAAATAGATTGGAATCTACTAGTTAATGCCTAGCTTGTGCTGAAATGGTTAGTCTTTAAGGTGCCATAAGACTCCTTTTAATAATAGATTTAAAAATTGTTTGCAATAGACAGCAGGGTTTCTGATTAACTAGCAAGAATAACAGCTACTCAAAGTGCCCAACTTTGGCTGCTGAAGAAGAAAATTTTGGGGGAAACAAAACATGGAGCTTTGTGTGACAGGGACTTGTGAGCTTGTTTCTAGTATGGGTCACAAATTCCTCGGCCAAGCTCAGAAGCACACTCTTCCCTTGACTCTTAACATATATACCCACTGGCCTGAGCCATAGTTCTATACTTCTCCTGCTGGTGGACCACAGGACTCTAGTGAAACAGAAAGAAAATCCCACTTCAGCTCATCTATCTGTGGGTACATTATATAAGCAGTAGCATTTTGCTTCCTTTCCAGGGAATCCTCTTTTCATGAGCAGAACCGTGAACTAGTAGAAAACCCACATGCCCTGCTCCTGTTGCTGCATCAGAGAGAGCTGGAAATCAAAGGCCTGAAATGTGCTGCCCAGAAAGAACAATCAAACCGGCTTAGCTGGATCTTGCAGGAGCTTGTGAGGCCAAGGCAGAAAGGACCACCGAAAAAGTGAGTAACAGTAAGTTTTGCAAAAGTGAAGTACAGTATGCAGTCACTTCAAAGCCCCTAGGTGACAGGAGAGAAAATGGGGCCATGAAATAGTACCCAGGTTAGCAGATGTGTTTTGTCAGAAGGTGCAATGATTTCTTCAACCAGTAGTGGTTGAAGAGGGTGTTACTGGGTGGGTCTGCTTATAGGAAGCAACATTCTCCCAGCATCTTTCACTGAGGTGAGACGGAAAACATTGTTATCAGATTAAGAGATTATCAGCCTCCTGTGATCTACCCCAAATTATAGGGCACACCAAGCAGAGATTACCAAGGTGGAAAGGTGGAAATAACAGCAATGATCTGTTAATGATGATGACTGTAGAAGTGCTGATCATGAAAGATTTAGCTTGGGAGGGAGTTTAGGAAAATAGTCTCTCCTGCGCTTAAAACAGATAGGGCGGGGAAGGGAATGTTTTGCTTCACAGTTCCCCCCATGAGTTGTTGGTCAAACAGTACCATTCTCAGCTGAGGTGACACCAATGGAAACAAAAGCGTGCTGGTGCTCATTCAAACTTGATGACCCAGGACATGAATAAACTGTATGCTGCAAAGGAGAGCCACCGGGCCTGTGATAAGAACAGCTGCCCTGTTCTTTCAGGCTGGATTCCAGGATACATACAGATATTGTCCTACAGAGCTGTGGCTCAATTCCCTTTTGAACTGTTCAGTGGGAAGCAATTCTCCTGAAATCCAGACCAAGAAGCAAGGATCCCTTTGCTATTATTATTATAGTTCTTGTTTTAGGAATTGGGCTGTCCTCATTCTGTGAAAGGAAGTCCAAATGGCACTGCTAACTTGTGTTTTAGCAGCCCTGGCTCCCCTAATTTTCATACCAGCTTGACTTGCAGTCCTTAAAAGATGACTCATAATTTCTGGGCTCTGAAAATGGCAGTGCGGAGCGGCAGCCACAGATTGCTCCGGACCAGCCTGGACCCACGGGTGGAGCACACAGGTCCGGTGAGTACCGGCACGGGGCGATTCCCTCGCCCCGTGAGGAAAAGGCCATAGACAAGTCACTGTTTTTATTCATTATATGAAAACAACTTTGGGAGTCTTTTTGCTTCAAAAGCAGGAAGAAGAAGATAGTTGAATAACCACATTTTTTAGTGGCACAGTGCTGGCTTGGAAAACGTGGAAATATCCATAATTGGAGTACTGCTATGAAGGAAGACATCTAATATTCACACAACAATAAACTGATTCTAGAAACACTCTTATGCCATTTTTTCTCTTAGTTTTCTAATACCAGTCTTCTGCTGCTTATGTTTGTCTCTGGCTGGTTTTCCAAATTTAAGTTAAAGTTAGCATTAAGATGCGCAGGAGATAGTCCTAACTTGGAGCAACATTTCTATCAAAAATACATGCTACTGGCCTGCAAAGTATAATGTCTGTCCTGCAGAAATTATGTCAGGGGGCAGAAACAAGAACGAATACATGGAGCAATCAGAGGCTGCCAGCATTCTCAGTAGACCTCGTTTTCTGTTGGCTTTGAAGTGCTCATCATCAGTACCAGCTCAGAGAACACACAGGCAGATTATCTCAAAGTTCACCTTTCATGGATTATAACAAGCATGCCATTCATATATGTAGTACAAGCCAGAGGTACTGATTTTTTTTTTTAAAAAAATTCTTTTATTTTACTAAAAATGTTTAAATTACATTACAATAAAACTACGTAACAAAACTAAACAGACAAAGAACACAAATACTGAAAAAAACTACATACAGAAAGCATAGAAAATATTAAATAGTAAGGAAAAACAACTAAAAAGCAATGAAGATATTTCAAAAGGGGACTTCCAGCTTTCCTAAAGCAGATTCTAACTCACCTATAAAGAAAAACATCTCCAATTGCAAATACCAGTCAAATGCTTCCACTGCTTGTTGTTGCTGTTTTGTGCCTTCAAGTCATTTCCAACTTATGGCAACCTTAAGGTGAACCTATCATAGCGTTTTCTGGGGACTGAGAATGTGTGATGCCCCAGATCACCCAGTGAATTTCCATGGCCAAACGGAATCAAACCCTGGTCTCCAGGGTTGTAGCCCAGCACTCAAATCACATTAAGCTGACTCTCAAGGTCCCCTTGAAATGACTTGAAGGTAGACAACAATTACAAAAAAGGAACTTTTTCAAGCTCTGATCTGTACTACTTCACATCACAAATTTCACCTCTGGAAGACACCAGGTTAGAGAAGGCTGCCTTTGAGGTTTCAGAAGAATATCTCCATTACACAGTACTCATTTTAAAAAAACTCTTTTGGGGCCAATGTATAAGCACATTTCTTTTAGGCTTCATCTTCTCTCTCTCTGGACATGGTTAAGTGGAATAAGTCTGTTTTCTTTGTTTTGTAGAAGCCCAATTGAAAGTGCCCTTCAGAAAGAAGTAGACCAACTGAACGATGAACTGAAAGCTGTCAAGTGTGACCACAAGAAGGTGAATAACTAACAGATGCTGGTAACAGTGGATACTTGTTCAACTTTGACAAGCTGAAGTGTCAAAGACACCTGGAAGCACAAATCCCCAACAAATGGGGATTCTGAAAACTTAGCAGACCATAGCCAAAAATCTTGCGGAAATCCTTACTTATTTTTACACAAGATTGGTTTCAGGCAAATGGTATTGGGTTATTGTTTTTTTTTCTTGGAGAAATTTCTTTCATTTTATTTATTATCTTGAAAAACCAGAGTTTAGATGTTATGATGTATTTAGAAAGAAGTAACATAAGAACAACCCTGCTAGGCTAGAAACAGAACTCAGGAAAGGTCCTTTTTGGAACTTTAGCTCCTAGAATTCTTGATGGTTAGAGCATTCTAGGGACTTGTTCTCAAAATAGTAACTTCCCAAGCTCTGGGCAGAGTGTGGGCCCATCTAGTTCAGCATTTTCTTTCCAACAGTATTCAACCAGATACCTCCATGAAATGTGCAAGCAGAGTGTGAAGGCACTAGCCGTTTTCACTCCTCTCCAGCAGCTGGTAATCAGTGGGTTGCTGCCTCTGAATCAGTGTGGTCTTTAAAGACATTGTGAATGTTTGGTCTGATCTCTGTTGCTATGAGAAGTCAACTCCAGTGAGATTATGGGAAGCCATCCCAGTACGATGTGAGCTACCTTTTTTCTGGCAGAGGGACAAGGGTGTTTGGTCAGGATGCAAAAAGTCCAGTGCCTTGGGGCAGCAATCCTACAGCTGAAAGCAGAATGAACAAATTGCCTGGGTGCATCTTCCTAAAATATATTATCTTATTGGTGGCTCAAGACCAAAGTTCCACCTTCCAGTTGCTGCCATATTCCAGTTAAAGACTGGTAGCTTAATTTACTTATGTATTATATATTTTCTTCTCTAGATGGGACTGACCCTTCAGTTTATCTGTAGGTTCATTCTAGGTGGGTGTGGGCAGTCAGTGGAGGGCTTCTGTAGCCTTCAGAGGAATTGGTAGCCTGTCTGAGAAAGCAGTATCTTATTGGCCATCAGACCGATAGCCACTGACAGATCCCTCCTCTATGAATTAAAAGCCCCCCTTTAAATCCATTTATCAGTTGAACCAACTGCCCAAAAGTCACAGGAGCTGGCCTGCCAAAATGTAATATTATTAAACATTTCATCTACCTTTTTAAAATAATATTTAGAATCCTTAGAAACAGGAGATTGGCC
This sequence comes from Ctenosaura bakeri, assembly GCA_948474755.1. NCBI lineage: Eukaryota > Metazoa > Chordata > Lepidosauria > Squamata > Iguanidae > Ctenosaura > Ctenosaura bakeri. Next base: position 728,389 of record CAOLHI010000191.1, on the reverse strand, counting down.
AAAATAATCCCAGCCCACAAAGCCAACAATTTGGAATTAACAAGTGAATATTACTGCTTGAACTTCCAAAACAATGACATTACCAGTCATTGTTATTCCACAAAAGGAAAGTGGTTGTACACTTGTTAAACCCCTCTCCTAAAAGCACGACAGGTAATGTTCTTACTCAAATGCATTACATCTGAGCTCTGAGGCATCCCATTTCTTATGTTGGGAGCATTTAATCATGTGATTCCCCACTCCTGTCTGAAGTGATGCAGTTCAACCACAGGTTTAGCACCTCACAGAGAGCTAGTCTATAATTGTCTCTTTCCTTATGAACAAGGGACACTGTAGCAGTTAGGATGTGTGGGGTAGCAAAAAGTCTAGTTATACAGGTAGCAAGCAATAAGAGATTCTCGATGTATTAATCTAGAGTGGAAAGGTTGAATGTTTTATTTACATTCAGAATTTTTTAAGGAGAGTTCATAGACCATATCTTCCCTGCTTTTCTGGATTTTGTATGAAATTTAATTGCACAGTCCTGCATTGCCCCAGTTAATTCAGTGAGACTTGTTTCTGTGTAAATGTACATGTGTTTTTGAACTAATTTGGCTTGTTGCATCATAGGATCATATAACAGTGTTCTGAAGTTCTTGAACTCATCTTGAACTCATTCTTGAACTTGAGTTCAAGAACTTCAGAACACTGCTATATGATATTCAAGAACTCAAGAAAGATATGATGTGATCCTACATATTCATCTCAAGAGCCAAGAACTGTTATATTGTACATGAATGTAATATTGCAAATATAATTTTTAAAAAAAGAGCACTACCCTTGGAGGAATTTTCAAGAGAAAAGGTATTGTGAAGTTTTGCCAGGGAAAAAGAGGACTTTTCTGACCAAATCTCTCATTTATATACACTCATCTTAACCCTTTTTATGTTCCTTTTGAAAAGGAGATACAAGAGCTGGAAAATGAACTCTTAAAATCAAGGCTGCATGTCCTGCATTTGGAGCAGGCAGTGAGGACTCTGTCGGGAAAGTCAGATTCCACGATATCACAGGAAGAAAGGGCAAGAGTAAATGAGACCTTTGAGGTAGGAGCTAAAATGTATACTCTTCAGTGCATGGAACTGCAAATAAATACATTCTATACTTAGTAAATGTATTTATTTTACATTTAATAACTATAATTTTATACATACACATAGATGCAGATATACAATAGGTATAAAATATTTGTTATATACTTGCTTTGTTTATGAGTTGCTAATGTGGACTTGGTGTAGGTAATTGTTTTTAGGAATTGGTAGAAGTGGTAAACAGAGCCTATCTTTCACTCTCTTACTGTCTGTGGTCAAACAGGTTTTTGAAGCAAGAACTGTGTACAAACTACATGCAACAACGGCTCTACTATTCCACTTAAAACTATTGGGTGAAATCCACTGGTATCTATCTGTCAATAGAATCAATGCTATGAATGACAGAATGGCTTTGCTCACCCCATTGTACAATGCTGGTTGGACCCATGGTCCGTTTCTAGCCATGTACTGAATTTCTACCTAGTACCAGATGCTACAGCCTATACTTCAGAGGAAGGAACTGGAAAACCACCTCTGAATACTCCTTGCCTAAGAAAACTTTATGAAATACATGGGGTTGCTATAAGTCAGTGTGTGACTTAAGCACACACACACATACACAGATGCTTACCTATCAAACACATTTGTTTCTCTAGCATGAATACTATCAAGGCAGCTTACTACGGAGCTAGATTTTACAGCGTTGCTTGCATTCCTGAATTCAGTTATTCTGACAAATATCTCTATATAGAGGAATAAAAATCTCTTGAGACAGCAAAAACATGTGATCAACTATAATGATGTCTAATAGCAGGAAAGAGGGAGTTTGAACTGGCTGGCAAATGTTATATTCTTAAGTTTCAAATGGTCTTACCTTTAGAAAAGGTATCGCTGGAGTACAAGTAGCTGTCTTACAAAATTGTGCTCTGAACCTCTTCTTCACTTACTCTAATGCAACCCCTTTCTATTTTATGCTGAAACAGGTTAATATAACTACCGGTATCTCTTAGGCCATTTCCGCACGGGGTTTTTTAAACGGGGCAGAGCGTCCTCCAGGGAGGACGTCTGCACCTGGGACCAAACTGGGTCGGACCTACTGAACATAGATCCGCAGTCCAGCCCGCTCCCAATTGACCCCAAGTGGTTGTCCAGCGTGCTTTTGAAAGACTGCTAAAAACAGGTCTTTCAAAGGCACAGAGCGCGCCAGTGCGAGCCTGCTCCCATATGCAGATTCGCAGGCTTGCATTGGTGCGAGCCTGCGATCTGCCGGGGGTGGGCTTTAGACTGGTGAGCTTCAGCGGTTGGTCGAGACCCTCAACCAACCGGAAGCCATCATTTTCGTTCCCGGAGCGGTGCGGAGCGGCAGCCATAGACTGCTCCGGAGAAGTGTGGACCAGACTGGGGAGCCCAAAAGTCCAGTGAGTAGTGTCACAGGGCGATTCCCTTGCCCCGTGCGGAAATGGCCTAAGATGACTACTGCAGTGGAAATGTATGTATTCTGTTGAACACTGAAAGAGAGCAATGGGTGGCTTTCTAGGAATTTGGACAGATGCTGAAAAGACATTTAAGACCAGAAATCAATGCTACCTCAGAGTTCAAAGGAAGTTAAGTTGTATGAGCTAAAGATGGACTTACTAAACATACAACAATTCTGATTGTGGTTTGCTTCTCTAAATGGAGACCCAGAAACAGTTGTTTTATGATGTAGAGGGGACAAGAGATCTCTGAAACAGGATTTTCACAAACATCAGTTAGTCTATAACAAATTAGCTGAGTTTTTTCTCTGAGGTTTGCTGTACAGAGCATATAATTAACTGCATTGGTTTTCAATTTCCTTCTGGGCCCAATTCAGTGTCAATGACAGCACAATCTTTATTATAATTGAGCTTAGCAAGGTCTATGCATAAGGAGCAAGGAGTATGGGGTGAGCTTAACTGAAATTCTCCAAGACTGCAGGCTTTTAAATTTACCATATTATTCTGGTAGAGGAACTCAGGTCTGCTTTCTCCCACCTCCGCTGCCCAGTGCACAAGAGCTTGCAGTGTCACTGATCAAAGGTGGGGGATGGAGGGTTTGTTTTACTTCCTTCCACCCTACTCCTGCCCTCTCCCAATTCCATGTCAGCCACTTTGCTGCTCCACATGCATTTCTCTGTTTTCCTGGGGAAAAAGTGCTGAAGTAATTACTTCCAACAGGGTGTTGTTCTTCTTTGATTTGATTGCACACCTTCCCTAACTTTCCTGCTAAGTTGCTGCTGTGGTGGTGCTAAGACTCTGCTCCAATCTCTGAGCAACTGATGCTGCTGCTGAAGGACAAAGGCTTCAGCTTGTCCCTGGAGCTTTTCCTCAGATTTTACAGAGGCTTTTCAAACCTCACCCTTGCCCAAGCAGGATGGATGGATTATTGACCAATGAAGAGCACATGATTTTGTGCCCTGGCCTCTATTTGCTATTCTAGGAAGAGAAGAAGTTAAATTCCTCTACTCTGAAGGAAAAAGCAAACTTGACCTGTTAAGAGGCTGTGCCTCTTATCATATCAAGTGGCCTGGGCTGGCTTGTTCTACCATTAGATAGCCTGTCTCAGTGGCCTCAGGGAGCAAGATGGGAGGAGTGGTGCGTTGTTGGAGGACCCAGGTAGGTGTACCATACAATCTACACTATTCCACCTCCACTGCCTGCTGGATGACATTCCATTAGTATTGTGAAGCAGGATTCAACTACCTGGTTCCTTTTATATGTAGAATGGGAGTGGACACAATCTTGGATTTTGTTTCAGGCTGCAAAATGTCCGAAGCTGGTCCTGCTGATGGCCTGAACAAAGTGAATGGAGCATTACAGAATATTGTTGTTGTGTTCCTACGAATTACTTCCAACTTATGGAAAGACGAACCTATCATGGGGCTTTCTTGGCAGGATTTTTTTCAGAGGGGCGGTTGTCCTTGTCTTCCTCTGAGGATGAGAGAGCATGACTTGCCCAGTGGATTTCCATGGCTGACGGGGGGATTCAAACTCTGGTCTCCAGAGTCATAGCCTAGTGCTCAAACCACTACACCATGCTGGCTCTCTTCATTATAGAACAGGAACATGATTTTTTAGAAAATCTAGTTCATATTTATGGTAGCATCATTCAATTCACATTTGAAAGTCTAGGAATAATGGGAGTGAATGTGAGTTTCACTGCATGCTATTGAGCGTTCTCAGCATGCTAAGTGAGAGTTTATGCAGAATGAAGCTGTAGGCTCAGTTGGTAGAAGTCCAGGTGAGTGTCTTCATTCCTCCCACAGTCCTTTCCCTGTTTCCCAGCCCATCAAGGGAAAAAGTTTCTCATATTATTCTCCATAGTGTGCTAGTTTCTTATAGCCAGTGAGCTTTAAGTTGAGGAAGCTTTCCAAAACATTACCCTTTTCCATTTGTAGTTGAGAATGTGGTACATACAGCCCAGGAATCCAGACCAGCTATTTATTCAATATCATCCGTCTGGGTTAATCCAAGACATTTTGCTGCTTGAAGCAATGGACAAGATGAAACCCTCACAAAAACTCCCATCCCAGCACTGGAAGAAGTCCACTGGCAATTGAATCTTATTTCAGCCCCAGAGATGGGATTGTGTCTTCTAGGCTACTTTAAGAGAGGCATGACAGGCTGCATGAGTCAAACAGCACTGTTCTCTTTGTCTCTAACAACCTGAGGTGGCTATCCTTCTCATGTATGTGCATCTCAGCAGTCTTGAATGAACTGAGCTGGTTCCTAGTCCATTGTCGAAAAGACTTGAGTGTGCTGTTTGTTACCTTTGGAAACCCTAATAACCTAGGACCAGAGTACCTGAAGAACTTCTCCTGCATAAGTCAAAGACATAGCTATGTTAGTCTGGATCACTATGCAAAAGATTATTGTAGCACCTTTGAGATTAACTGAGAGAAAGAAAATTGTAGCATAAATTTTCATAGACAAAGCCAACTACATTAGTGTGCCTTGAATTACTGTAACAGGCAAAGCAGACGATTCGGCCATTTCCACACTAGCCTGTTATAGCGCGATGATTCCACTTTCAACATCCTCTGGAATCCTGGGGTTTGCAGTTTTGGGAGAGGCCGCTCGGCCCCTCCCGAAACTGCAAACCCCAGGATTCCAGAGGATGTTGAAAGTGGAATCACCGCGCTATAACAGGCTAGTGTGGAAATGCCCTAGTTGTCAGGTAAAATAAAATTCTATTAATAGGGAGCTGATTGATTTAAGAGTAAAGCTGCTTATATGAAAAGTGCACAAACAGTATGATAGGGTAGGAAAAAAACCTCACAAAAATCATGCTTCCACTTCTGTGAAAGCAAAAAACAAGTAATTTTTGAAAAAATAAAAAAGGCCAGCCATCTTACTTTGAGTTCGGGCCTCCCCCCATTACATTGCTTTTGCAGGTAGATCATTGACATGAGGTGAACATTCCTCCACCCTCTCAGGTCAGCCACCAGGGTCATTAGCAAAGCAGACTCTCTGTCTACCATCTCATTATATGTCTTTGATAGACCAGCACTTAGTAATTCTGACATATTTCCAGCTCATGTCATGACTCTTTAAAATGATCCTCTGAGGATAGACACACAGAAACAATGTGTATCAAAATGGGAGCTTTCCCTTCTCGGCTTCCCTACTCCAATACACTTAGGCTTAGAAAAAAGATTTGTTAAGGCCGTTGAAAGAAAGAACTTAGAGGAGGGGTGAGAAAAAATTACCCTACAAATATTTTGGCCCACAGCTCACATCAATCGTATTCAGCATGGTAGGGATTGTGGGAACTGCAATCCAAAACATCTGGAAAGTCAAAGTTTCCTCATCCCTAGCATGGGATAGTATAGGTGGCCTGAGGGATGGCCTGACCAACTGGCTAGCTGAGAAATCTTGCCCAGGAAAACTCCTACTGGAAGAGAGCATATCCTGCAACATTTTATTGTGATTAATACTTATAAGTATCAAGGAAGAGTCATACTGAGTCAGCCCCAAAGTCCACCTATCTGTAACGGTGTGCCTCTGGAAAGCCGACAGGAAAGGAAGGCCATTTCCGCATGACGAAGCTTTTCCACGTCATCTCGCTGCAGTCCCGGGTCCAGAAGGGAGCACGTCAGTAATGCTCCCCTCTGCACCCGCTCGGTCCATACGGAAGAGAATGCAATGGTGCCATGTCTTCCTTCCGCAGTGCAGCTGGGCTTTTTCCATTGCTGTGTTATGGAAGGAGGTGTTGCCAATGTGCTTCCACATCTTCCGCATGGCCAGAAGTGATGGGAGCACCACGTAATTGCAGGCATGAAACAAATGTTTTCCGTTTTGCAAAAACTGTGCAAGCGCGACACTCCGCACCAGGATGGCAGTGGGACGGCGATGACGTCATGCAGAAGCACGACCTGCCGACCACTGCCATCCTGTGGCAAAAATGCAACAGTGACGTCATGCGGAAAGGGCCACAGTGAACTGGCATGATGCTTTTTGAAAAAAGAGTTTGAATAAAATAGGTGAATGATACGTATTGGCTTTTAAAATTTTGGTCACCTAGTGTTTCAAACCTGGAAGCTATTTCCAGAAGTATCTACTATACAAGAAACACAGATCATTTCCGCACTGAAGCCCCATTCCAGCATGGGGATGCATTGAAGCCAGTCCACAACAGATGCCTTAGCACGTTGTTGTTGCGGTCCCACTCCTATCACGTAACCAGCTGTTGTGATTGCATGGTATACTATTACTGGAAAAAATCTGGTAATAGGTTCCTTTTGCACAATGATTGTGTCAGCTGTGACCGTGTGGGAAGGGTGGAAGCACTGGAAGAGGCTGGCTGCACTGCAGAAGGAAGAAGCATGTCCTGAATGCTACCCCTCCACCGGCAGCCAGCTAAGCATGGAGGGGAGCATTCAGGACACACTCCCATCTCAGCAATGACACTGCTGGAATGATGCCAGGAAGTTGCAGGAAAGGGCCACAGTCTTTTAATTTTTTTCCAAAAAATTCTTTTGTGCTTTTCATTGTTCTTCCTTTCTTCCTTTCATACTCTCACTTTCATGTACTTGCTCAGTGCAGGGGTACTACTGTGCAAGTGAGAAATGAAATCATTTTCTTTGGCAAGCCAAAGCACCCAGCAAATTTGCAAGTCCTTTTCCTCTCCTATTTCTACACCACATTTTCAGTTTTGGATCTAACAGCAGTAAATGCTACTTCTGCTGTGAAACTGTTGTTGGTTAGCTGGTTGGGCTGACTGACCTGTGTGTCTTCAAGTTGCTTATGGACTTATGATGACCCATAAATTGAAGATGTTTTCTTATGCACAGAAATACACAGAAGTGGTTGTCATTGCTTCTGAAACAAAGCCTACAGTATTAGGTGGTGGCCAATGGCCAGTCCCCAAGCCTACAGCCCCTGGTATTCTTTGATGGTTCCCTATCAAAATACTAACCTGGCCAAACTCTGCTGAGCTCTGAGATCCAATGAAATCTGGCACCTTCAAGGCTGTTCTTGACCAACCTATAGTTAGCAACAATCCATATTTTGAAATCATGATCAGAAATGGGTTTGTGCAACTACGATCAGCAATAACTTCAGTACAAGTGTAATGCAATCTGTATTTGCGTCAAACCTGAAAGACAGAGGAGGAGTCTGTGAGGTGGCTCCATGTAACTAACCAATGGTGAGCAGGCAGTATTGCATCAGCATTTCCCCTGTCAACCATCACCCTTGTTATGCCTCCCTTCTTACAGATGTTTCCACAACCCGAGATTAGGATGGAAATACAAGACTTTTGGCTCTATGGGGTGGAATGCCCAAGACAGCCTTCCCAAGTGTTATATTCCCTAGATGTTTTGGACTGTAGTTCCCATCAACCTCCAGAGCATGGGGAAAAAACCCTTATTCTTGGGGCTACAACTCTCACACTTTCCACGCCAGAATGACCACTGACCATATTAGCTGGCAGCAGAGGGAGGGGTTGGGGAACTGTAAATACCCTGAAGTCACCCAATGTCTGCTGAAGTTGGAAGCTAAGCAGGGTTGACCCTGGTTAGTTCTTGGAAGGGAGACCTCCAAGAAATATCAGTTTCAGTAGACTATATTCAGAGGAAGGTAGTGGCAAACCACTTCTAAGTATTCCTTGCTGAAGAAAACCCCATATGGAGTTGCCATAAGGTGAACTGAAAGTACACACACACACACACACACACATGGGGGGGTCTTCAAAAGGAAACTTTCAAAGCTTTCATCATCTGTGAACTAGGACCATGACCACTGAGGTTGATGGTAGTTTCAGCCAAAATATCCAGAGGAAACCACATCAGGGGAAGCTGCAGGGATTTACTCAAATGAGTATTTTGTTTGTAAAAGCATGGGTTGCATGTACAGCAATGACCTTGGCATTAATGATGCTCCAGACTCAGGTGAGAATAGGTCAAACCTGTTACTCCCCCTGCACTAGAATCCTGCTCACAGAACCGGAAGGCATGGTATGGACAACCAAAAGGCCGTATAAATTGTTCTTTCTGCCCCAAAAAGTGGTTTCAGTTAGAAACGTGGAAAGCAAGCAAGCATAGCTACAATTAACAAATGAGTGAGTTGCCCAGGTAGGCAGTTTGTACTCTCTATGCATGAATGAACACCTGACCAGACATTAGCTAAGTTCTGAATTACCTCCCTCCACTTAAAACTGGAATCCCAAAGGGGTAAAGCACAACTGGAGAAGAGAATTGGCGAAACTGCAGTGCTATTGTAGAAACCGCCTGTTGCATTACAGCCATGGCCCCTGCAGCATCCATCTCTCTCCCTGCCCTCTCTCTCCCTCCCTCTATTCAGGACAAGATGGAGAGTATGGCCACGGAATGGAGCAAGGAGATTCAATTGTGCTGGTAGTTGTGTGTGTATGTGTGCTTTCAAGTAGCCTGTCAACTTATGGCAACCTCATGAATTTCACAGGGTTTTCTTAGGCAAGGAATAGTCAGAGGTGGTTTTGCCAGTTCCTTCCTCTGAAATATAGGCCACTGCATCTGGTATTTGTTGGTAGTTTCCCATCCAGGTACTAACCAGAGCTGCTTAGCTTCCAATATCAGGTGAGATCTGGTGCCTTTAAGGTATTTAGGACCTGATCTATGTTTCCAAGTCATGTGTAAATTTATAGGTACAAAGCTCTGTTCAGAAAATGGTCAAAACTAGTAAAGACTTTATCCAAACAAAACATAGCTATTCTATCTGTGTAGTCAAAATATTTATGAATTAGATCTCTAAAGAATTTCTGCCTGTTAAAACACACACACACACACACACTATATCCATGGCTCAGACTGGTAATGGTAAGCTATGCTATTCCACAGGGAAAATAATTCAAATGGAGACTGCCTCCCTCTCAAGGTGTTGTGTACAACCCCCATCACCTCCAGTTGCTGGGAGTCAAGCAAGCATAACAGTGACGAGGCATATATCACAATGATTCCCTCAGCATATAGTTTTTTTCTGTGATTAAAAAAGAAATTGCAAGAAGATGCTAGGTTCCCCTTCTAATATAAGTAATCAGGAGAATGTGAGCACACAGACCCATTTAGTCAACAAGAACAGAAAAATGGGCTAGAAGAGAGCTGCAATCCATTCTAGGCCTTACATATATCCATTCATGGAATTTACTTGATGGCTTTTCAAAAGAGATGGACAATCTACTATTCAGTAAAACACAGTCACTTTAAATCAATCCATTTTTTAAGAAAAATATTAATATAGTACAGAGCTTTCCAAACTGTGTGTTGTGACACATTAGTGTGTCACCTGTGGTGTGTAGGTGCGTCACCGCCATCACCCTGGGCCAAGAAAGATCCCAGAAAGGGTGGTGGCATCAGGCCAGGCTCAGGTGGAGGGGCTGCCTTTGCCGCCACCTCTGCTGGCCCAGGTTGAGAAAGACCCCAGTGAGGGGGTGGTTAGTTAGTTTAACCTCTGCTTTGCTAGTAACTAACCCCTTATAGGAGAAAAAGGAGATATGGACACATGCATAAATTGTAATAATGAAATGTATGGGAATACAACATATTTCATGAAAAACTTCCATTTATATTTTTTAAAATATATGAATGATTTACTTACTTATTTACTTATTTATTTATTTATTTATAATGCATAAAACTGAATTACTGTGTCATGAAATGATGCACATCTAAAAAGTGTGTCACCAACATTAAAAGTTTGGAAAGCTCTTATGTCAATAGATAACAGTGGCTGCACTGAGTTCTTTTTGACATAGGGTGAGCTAGTAATATTTCAATTAATTTATTAATATTCATTAATTAATTAATGAATATTAATAAATATTAATAAAAATGAATAATTCAGTTGTTTGGGCTCAGAAGGAGATCCAGGATATTGGTACAGTTCAAGTTAAGCTTTTGAAGTTAATGTTGGAATTTGACTGTACAGATGTGCAAAAGGTTCCCATCTGGATCACAAGCACAGCAGCCTTATAAGGCAAACCCATGTTTATCTATTTGACATATGAGAAGTCAATGCAAAGATACAATAACCCATTTAAAGGCACTGTGAGGTCCACTGCTGAACTGAACTGGAATAGTAATTTTGGAGTAAGTCTAGCATCTTACACCAGGTTTACACACTGGTTTTCACAATTGTATTTTTTCACATGTTGTCTCGGAGTACTTCCTTTACTAAGATAATGGAGAGAACAGAGAGTCCATATTCACTTAGTGGTAATATATATGCTTTGTGTGCATAGAGGGCCCAAGTTCAGCTGCCTGGGAAAGACCCCCACCTGAGCCTCTTGAGCTTTAGTGCCACCAGTCAGAGCAGACAGCACTGGGCTAGAAAGATCGATAGCCTGATTCAGAACAAACTGGAACAAATGCACCAGAACAATATTTTCTGATCTTTCTGGGTATATGTAGATTTTTTTTTTTGTTATGGCACCCTTCACTTTAAATGCAAATACCTTTCTTTTTTGACCTGTTTTGTCTAAAACCAAAGATTAGAAACAAGCTCTCCCTGTCTGACTGCAGTCCCCAGCTCCCCTTGACAACATAGCCAATGGTGGGAGTTTCAGCCCAATAAGTTCTGGAAAGCTACATGATTCCTACCTGCAGTCTAAACCTTTCTTGACCCAACAAGTGTTCTTCATTTCCTAGCTTGCCAAGATAATTTGTACTGAATATCTCCTTCTTTCTTGCACATCCTCACACTTTTTATTAGTCTGCTCTGAATCATTTTTAATATTTTCTCTCTGCTCCCACTCCGCCACCTTCTTTCCTTCACATTGTATACATGAGATAGTGGTTGCTTTTCCATTGATGGGTAAATTTTAGAGAGAAGCATAATTGCAATATCTGACCATTAGGGGGTGCACACTGTCCACCAAATATTCCTTCCTTCACCACTTTACTCCTTTGGAGAAAACTGAGGAGTCTAGAGTCAGATATACTTTTAGCATGTTTACATATGTTCCATGAGTCCTTGTTTGTTTCACTATATAAGCTGCTTCGCTGAAGACAATTGAGGTCAAATAACTTTTTAGTTTTTTAAACAGATGGAAATACAGATAATTCTAGCCACAAGACCGTTAGCGCAAATAGAACCTGACCATTTATAAAGCACAGTCAAGCCTGAACTCTTGCTAGAAACCAAAATAACTAAATCGGGACTTACTAGACTAAACTTTGGAATATAATTAGATGACGGGACACACTGGAAAAGACAATAATGCTGAGTGAAAAAGGAAAGCAGGAGGGAAAGTAAGGAGTAGGCTAGAGGGAGACCACACTACAGGTGGATTGATTCAGTCAAGGAAGCCATGAGGGTCTTTCCTCACTACACTGTTATAGTGCTATTATTCCACTTTCAACATCCTGTGGAATTCTGGGGCTTGTAGCTTACTGAGGGCAAAGAGCTCTTTGGCTGAGAATTCTAGATGTCCCTCCCTAAACTGCAAACCCCAGGATTCCATAGGACGATGATAATGGAATAATAGCACTATAACAGTGTGGTGTGGAAAGGCCCAGAGTTTGCAAGACCTATGCAGGGCTGTTGGTGACCAGGGATCTTGGGGCATTCACAGGATTGTCATAAGTCAAAGATGACCTGATGGTGAGCAAAAACAATGGCAACATTACATTCTACCAAATAATGAGTATCTCCTCCTGGCCCATATAATTAATTTGCAGCTACAGCTAAGTAATCCTTTTTTCCTCTGGCCTAGCTCATGACCTGAATTGACCAGATATTTTATTTGACAGGTCTTACTTATTCACATTCTCTTTTGGTAGCAATTTCTCCCACTTCTGCCTCCCCCTTTCCCCTCCCAAAAGCAGAGAGACAAGTCTTGCCTCATTGTGAGCTCTTTTAAAGTTTTTTTGAAGTTTTAAAGAAAGATTTAAATTTTTAGAATTTTAATAATTAGCCACATCAGTCCTAATGTCCCTCTTTCAGTGCCACTCTACAGCATATGCACAATTAATCCCACCATGGAGGAAAGGCGACCAGAAGGCAGGATACCTGGGAAGACTGGTCAGGTGTGGAAAGCACATGTTCTCTACTAGACATTATTTTAAGAGAATAGAAACAGAACTCCTAATATAAAGATTGTTGAAGTCAACCCCAATTTATGGTTTCCCTGACCTGTGATTTTGTTGACAAGATTTACTCAGAGGGGGTTTGCTTTTGCCTTCCTCTGCGACCAAGAGAGCATGACTTGCACAAGATCACTCAGTGGGTTTCCACGGGAAAGCAAGGATTCAAACCCTGGTCTTCTGGAGTCCTAGGCCACTTCCGCACTAGACTGTTATATTGCTATTATCCCACTTTCAACATCCTATGAAATCCTGGGGTTTGCAGTTTAGGGAGGGGCCTTTGAGGTAGGGGAAGCAGGATAATGAACTAAATGGATCTTCAGTCTGATACATCAATGTGTGTTTGTCTTACATCTGAAAGGGCTGGAGGATGAGTGGCTTTGTTTCCTATTTCAAGATTCTGCCCATGTATAAGTAGTAGCTGACTTGAGGAAGGTCAGTGTATCAATTAAAAAAAAGATGGTGGTGATTGATGATGATGATGATGATGGTGGTGGTGGTGGTGGTGGTGATGATGATGATGATGATTGTTGACGGGAAGGGGTGCCAGTGAAGTAGTCCCACTACTTTCACATGCATGTCTGACAGGGGCACAAGATAGGGCCTTCTCTGTGTCTGCTCCTAGGATCTGGAACCACATTCCAAGGAAAGCTAGAATGCCTTCCTCCTTTTGCTGTTCTTCCATCAGCAGGCAAACTTGTTTATTCTAATAGAGGTGTGAGAACTGATGTGTTTAACTGTGTTCTTTAAAAAAAAAAGAGGATAGAAATGGTGATGGTGGTGATGGTAGTGATGGCTGTTTCATTTAAGTGTCACACATATGCAGCAAAGCATAGCCGCTTAATCAGTACTAAAACTTTTCATTTCCAGATCTCTTCCCTAAGCAATTCAGTTTGGCTGGGAGGAAATGAAAAAACATCAGCCTGTGTTATTTCTTCCATGGACAGGATCAGAACAGGTTACTTCAGGGTTCAGCTAAAGCCATCCCAGGAAAACAAATGCCCTGATAGCAGTCAGGATGTACATGATCCAGTTTTGTCACAGCCTCTCTGCTGGTCTGGAAATCTTCCATTCTGTACTTTGAGCAATTTAGGGAAAATGCAGAGTTCAAATGTAAGAAATAAATATTAACTTGATGGATTATTAGCTCTAACACTTTTGATTCCCACCCCCTCCACTTTTTTGTGCAGCTCTGGTCAGAGACAGGAAGGAAGATAACATCAGATACCAGCGATCTAAGGCTTCGGAGAATTCCAAAGCACACCAGCTTTGTTGATGCTTTTCATAAGGTCAGTGGTGCCACAAAACACAGCTTCCAGCAGAATCTAAAAAGGAGGAGAAAAAGGTACTTCAGCCTTCAAGACTCACATGCCACAATGCTCCCATCCAGAACAGCATCAATAGAATCCACCTCAGTTAATGGAAGCAGCTTTAGAAGCAATTGCCCATAATAAGCACACTACAACTGTACAATAAGTTTCTTACGGTTTACCAATATCTCAAGTTTTGGGGTTGATACTCTTGGGTTTCCTATGATCTTTGAATAAGTGTTTACAAAGTTTTTTTACATGCATATCTTGATGTTACTGTGTGCCTTCAAGTCATTTCCAACTTATGCCAACCCTAAGCCACACTTATCATGGGGTTTTCTCGGGTTGAGAGTATGTGATGTGCCCAAGATCACCCAGTGGGTTTTGATGGCCAAATGGGGAATTGATCCTGATCTTGTAGTCCAATGTGCAAATCACTACACGACTCTGTCCCCTCACTGTTCTATACACACATATAAATGTACACATGCACACTCACCTACACACAGTTTGAAACTGGCATCATGGAACTGAAAGACTATGGCTTTTCTCCAGTCAGCGTTGATCAGATGTTGTTGTTATATGACTCCAAGTCAACTCCAACTAATGGCAACCCTATCACAGGGTTTTATTAGCAAGATTTATTCAGAGGAGATTTGCCACTGCCCTCCTGTAAAAGGCAGAAAGTATGATTTGCCCACGGTCACCCAGTGGGTTTCCATAGCTGAGTGAGAATTTGAACTCTGCTCTCCCAGAATCCTAGTCCAACAGTCAAACCACCCACAATGCACTGGATTGCTAGATATTGGTCAGATGCCTCAATCAAAATAATATATTTCTTTAAAATACACTGATCCCCCCCCTCAATGCATTACAATGGCAAAACATATTTCCTCCTTTTATGGAGATATTACAGATTGAGGAAGCATAGGTATTATCTGATAGATTTGCTTGATCTTCATTACCTTCACTGCTTTTCTCTATTCTAGTTTGGAAGTGTCACATTGTCAGATGAGGAAAAAAAGAGATCATCCATAAATTAGAGGCATTTGCTCAAAAAGCACATGCTTATGGCACTACGGATGAAAGTTCAACAGAAAGGTAACTGCATATCACAAGCTTTCTGATAAGAAAGACTAGAAAGATGGTGGTGGTGGCAATGGTGGGGAGGAGGGAAGCAAGCTTTTTGAGGTGAGTGTCTGCAAAAATGCTTTTGAGTATCATTGAATCATAGAATCCCCAGGGGTCACCGAGTCCAACCCCCTGCTATGCAGGAACACCCATCAAAGCATTCCCAACAGATGGCCATCCAGCCTCTGCTTAAAAACCTCCAAAGAAAGAGACTCAACCACACTCCAAGGCAGCATATTCCACTGCCGAACAGCTCTGACCGTCAGGAAGTTCCTCCTGAGGTTCAACTGGAATCTCCTTTCCTGCATCTTGAATCCATTGCTCCTTGTCCTAGTCTCTAGAGCGGTAGAGAACAAGCCTGCTCCCTCCTCAACATGACATCCCTTCAAATATTTAAACATGGCTATCATGTCCCCTCTTAATCTTCTCTTCTGCAGGATAAACATACCCAGCTCCCTAAGGCATTCTTCATAGGGCATGGCTTCCAGACCCTTCACCATTTTGGTCGCCCTCCTCTGGACACATCCAGCTTGTCGACATCCTTCTTGAATTGAGGTGCCCAGTACTCACTAAAAATGCAGTCCTTGGTCCATTCTTCACAGTTCCCTAATCATGAGTGTCTCCATTTTGCTACAAAGAAATCAGTATTTCTTTAAACGGGTAGCTGTTTCCTTGAGTAAAACACTGTGAGTGGCAGCCTATTAGTGACATATGTGAACTTAAGTTGCTCTATGCATACGGAGTGATTTTGTTTGGGCAATGTGCAACATTCATTTCCAGCTAATGGTAAGGTAAGTAGAGTTGTGTATATGAAATCATTGCACAGACTAGTATATAAATACACATTGCTTCAGTGCATTGTCTTTGAGCATTGTGCACAGTGGGCCATAACCCATGCACACTGACCATTTATCCACACACACTGAGTGCTATATTAGTGTTCAGTTCAGGGGAGCTGTAACATAACTTTGCTACTGGATATTTACACTCCACTGAAGTGAGGTAGGATCTCAAACTATGAAGAAAGGTGATATAGGATAGAATAGATGAAGAAGGGAGATATGTATCATTGACTTGCATTGCTGTTATTATTATCAATTATTATTTTTTGGAACTCTGCTTTATCCTAGAGATAACAGGATGGTGTACAGATATAGTAAAATGTTATTAAAACATTAAAAACCTCCCAAATGTATCATCAAAACAGATAAAAAGCAGCTATCAAAATAGATAAAAAGCAGCAATTTAAAAAATCAGATCAGCCAATTAAAATGTCTTTGGAAGCAAGAAGGATTTGAGCTGGTGCCAACACAGTTGCATAACTGGTGCCAATCACACATTCATGGGAAGGTATTCCACAATTGGGACGGTTTCATAATTGGGAAGAAGAAAATAGGCTACCTGTGTAGTTTCTTCAGAATAAGGTAATACAGGGCTGGGCAACTGTGCCAGGGGAGATGACAGTCCCCCCTCCCCAAACCATATCATCATGTTCATGCGTGATGGAAATGATGTCATGTCACTTCCAGCTGCCCTTTTTGATTTTTTTGATTTTGTTTTTTTTTTTATTTTAAAGGGTTTTGGGGGTGGGATCTAAACTGTCATGTATGTGGCCAGTTTTGGAGGTTCTTGGTTGATTTTCAGGTGAAAAATCACCTGAAAATTGGCACACTTTTTTTTAAATAAATGGGGATTTGGAGGGCCTTGAGGATCACCAGGAGGCATGGAGGACCACAAAAGTGGGCTTCAGGAACTTCATGTGGCCTGGAGGCCACACTTTCCCCTGGTGTCATATGATTTTGCCTGGGTATACCAGATAAAGTTCTGGCCTCCACATTCTACATTTTTTGCAGCTTCTGGGTCATCTTCAAGGGCAACCTCACATATAGCACATGACAGTGGTCCAGCTGGGAGTAACAATAACTGCACTACAGTAATCCATATACCAGAGCACAAACCAGTGTAGCCACATTATCCCAGTGTAGAAGCAGCTATGATTTGAGAACCACATACAACTGATAAAAGGTGTTCCTAAGAGTAGCAGATAGTCTACATGAGCCCCTCTGAGCCTCCTTGTAATAGTCCTGAACCAAGAAGTCGTGGCGTGGTGTGCACATGCTCATTCAGAGGGAATGTAGATCCATTCAGGGCAGGCTGCACGGCTGGTTCCTGGACAAGAGAACCCCAAAGTGTCAGTTTGTGTTTTCATCCGGCTCATTATTAGAGACTCCCAGGAAAGAAGGCATTGGAGGTTCCTATTCCAACTCTTAAGAACAACCATGTCATTCTGAGCTGTGGTGTGTTTCTTTATTTTTGATCCTTACATTCTGATCCTGCTTCCTGGTTTATTCTGATTATCTTCTTAGTCCTGACTGCCGGCTTCACCTCATGTCTTCCTGGCTCCTAGCTCACCTCAGACATCTGTGCCCAGTAGTCAGAATAACACCTCTTGACTGAATTTATTTGAAATTATTACTGGAAACTGGTTCCAGGTCCCATCTCTACCAATAAATATATCCCATTTCCTGATATTTATTTCACCATCCTGCTTTTGAGCATATTTAGATGGCAAAAATTACTAAGGGGTAACTGTGGCTCATCACATAATATTGTTAAGACAACTCTTATTTGAGGAATCCTTACTATCTTGTCACCCTAAATACCATTCTTTTCATCTTTTTCTGTCTTATACTTTCTCTTCTCTTCTAGACTGTCATTATTTTTCTTCCTTTGTCTTGCCTCATTCCTTTCTGACCTATCATTTCCTTCCCTATCTGAAAATCTACTCAGATTCTATTTCTGAGAAAGGAATCACACACAGATTCTCCACCTTCACATTTATTGTTGCTCCTCCTGCAGAACAAAGCATCATAGAAGTGGCTGCCTCGAAGGAGGCCACAGTTTTATATCTGTGGTATACAGAAACTTTTGCTCTGGATATAATGCAATCTGATCCATTCTGTTAAAAGCACCGTGATTTTATTAGTCCACACTAAAATAACAGCAATTACATCAGGCTGTATATAACTTGTGTCATTTTTTGATGGAGGCACCTTGATCCAAAGTGGGCTTTTGTCACCTGAGAATGGGGAGACAGACAACTGAAATGCGGAGGGAGGAGATTCCTTCTCTTTCCAGCAATACCCTGTTACCACTTTTTGAAGGCTGTGGGGCACTGTTCACTTCCCCACATTCCCCATGGTCCACCCTGTGCCACTGCATTGAAACTGGTTTTACCAATTTTCTTGTTTTTTCATGTATTTTTTAAAAATTCCTGTTGCATTAGGGTAATATAAATATAGTTTTAGAAAAAAATGTCTGAGGTTTTTTATTTGTAAGTCTAAATAAACCTGAAGGACCTACACGAAACTTTGTTCCCTTACAGCAGCTCCAGAACAGAGAGCCAGATGCCCTCTGAACAATCCTTGTTGGCTGTCTCCTCTCAGAAATCTGATCTCTCTTCCTCTGTGAATGGCACCAAAGTGACAGAATCTTCTTCAAGTTTGCCATTAACAGTGGAGAAAACCCAACAAGAGAAAGGTAAGTTCGGATTCTTGCTCTTAAAAACAAATGATCTAGCACTGATTGGTTGTTGTTTGGTTTGTTAAAGAGTCACAACTGCAGCGGTGCATTGTTGTTCTGTGCCTTCAAGTTGTTTCCAATTTATGGTGACCCTAAGGCAAACCTACCACAGGGTTTTCTGGGGCTGAGAGTGTGTGATGCATCCAAGGTCACTCAGTGGGTTTCCACGCCCAAGCAGGGAATCAAACCTCCAAAGTCATAGTCCAGTGCTCAAACCATGCTGGTTCTCACAGTGGTACATACTCTCCAACATTTCACAGATGTCAACTGGAACATGTGTGGCCAAACAATATCAGAGTTTGGTCAAGATACCAAGAGTTATTTTTTTAAAATATATTTTTATAATCATTTTGCACACACACGCACACACACAAAACAAAACAGAAAACAAACTAAAAAACATGGGTAACAAATGAACGATTGTTAACATAAAATAAACAACACAAGTAACATACACAACATTAACTATGTATACAGTATTGACTATTTACACAATAAACTAGACTGCCTCCTCTGGTAAAGTAACAGTTTCAAAGTCAGTTGCCCTTAGGTCAATTCCTTTTTCTTCCATATCTTTCTTAAATCTTTCTTTAATTTGCAAGTATGGAGACCACTGAATTTGAATCCCCTCTTGCTGCAATTGCAATTGCAAGATGGTAAGAATTATTAATGAGGAAGAATAGACGAGCCAGGAAAGGCTGCATCAGTTTGCTTTTGCTTGAGTCTACTGGGAAGGCCAAGATTCTTCTCCCTCATCTCCTTTCCCCACTTGCTCTGTTGACTGAGCTCAAACTACTTCTGTAATTTCATATTGGTTTGCGGCAACTGAAGTATGCTGAGAACAAAGGGGAGAAGTGGGGAAAAAGACAAACTGGGACATTTTAAGAGCGGGCAGAGGGAAATGGACTGAAATAGGGTTAATTGGGATTTTCCCTGCCAAATCACGAGAGTTGGAGGGTATGGTGTTGGCTGGCAGCTTCCTTATCAGAGGGACTGTGAGTCTCATCTGAGTTTTAGTCTGAACCTCAAGTAAATTATCCAAGATTCTGCACTTTATCCCCAAAATAAATTCAGCAACCTGGAAAACTCCTTTAAAGTACATTAGAAGTTAATCCCCTTAATTTCTCCATCCATGCTAGAACAGCAAATGTAATGAGAAATTGTCTGGCCTTAGACTGAGTCCCAAACAAGATCTATTTTTAGGGCACAATTGGCATTGTGGGAAAGGTATTTTCCATCCTGGATGATCTGTGTACTCAAAGTGGAAAGTGGCTATATGACCCACACAGTCCATGCTTCTAGTTCCTATCATCCATGTGGACATGCAGGAAGCTACTCCAACATGAAGAAGCACCTTGCATTAATACTGGAATAAGTCAAACACATTGTTTCTATCCATGCAGTTGTTATCCTGTAGGAAAGCCATGTAAGCATGCCCTCTGATGGGGTGGGAAATGGTCCATGGACAAAACTTACTCTTATCCAGAGACTGGAGACAAGTAGAGTCAATAAAAATGTAGAACTGTGCCCAGTATTCATGCACCTCATGTAGAACTTTACTAAAAGAGAGTTTGTTTGTTTGTTTGTTTGTTTGTTTGTTTGTTTGTTGGATTGGCTGATTTATACCCCCACTTTTCTAGGACCCAAACTGGCTATACTGTTACCCCATTGATTCCCTTCCCCTCGGAATTAGCTAAAGATATGAGACCTTGTATGTAGGCTATGGGCTTGGTATCTTCCTTCAACTGAGGCATGCCTACCTGCTATAAACTGAATTTAGTGTGTAGTAAAATAGTGGTATCACTCAGTTCTACTAGTACATGAGGGAAGTTCAAGAGAGATCAAATTCCTTAGTGCCTAGATCTTCATCAGCAATATTTTCCATTTATACCTTATTGCTAATGTGTTCTGTCTGAATTATCTAAGAATTCCATCTTGCAGCAACTAAGACAGTGGCTGATCACTATCAATTGAATGGCTGACTGATTGATTGGCTAATCATCAATCAGTCAATTTATAGCCTACTTTTCAATTAAACAAATCCTTAGACTGGCAACTTAATATATAGATCACACACAAGCAACACACTTTTTAATTTGTGATGTTATTTACTTGTTAGAGCCACCATAGTGTAGGATTTCAATGTCGGACGAAGACTCTGGAAGACCGGGATTTGAATCCCCACTTATCCTGGAAATCTACTGGGTGACCTTGGGCAAGTCACAACCTCTCAGCCTTAGAGGAAAGCAATGGCAAACCTTCTCGGAATAAATCTTGCCAAGAAAACCCTGAGATATTGTTGCCCTAAGTCAAAGCTAACTTGAAGGCACATAGCAACAATTTATTTATTTATTACATTTTAAGAAACAAATCAGTTTCCATAGTTTTCAGATAAGATCTGAAAAATCAAAATTCATAAACAAAAAGTATGTAGCTAATATTACCCCTGCAAAAGTATGCACCTAATACTACCACTGTGCAATGTATAACCTGGAACCCCTGTTTCATCCCTCAGTGGGTTTCATAAGAAAATATTAATATTAATATTAATGTATCACATGATGATATTATGTTTTAATTTTCCAAAACTATAGTTCATGCCTTGGATGAATGGAGCCTCGCTCAGGCTGGTCTCACTGTTGGACGACTGTCAGATAGAGAAAAATGTATACCCTGCATAGAAAGATATAAAAAGTAAGTGGCACTGAGTGAAGGAACCTTGAAGAGTTCATTATTTGGTTTTGACCTGGAGGAATGCCAATAAGCATTTGTATTACAGTTTTACCAGAGTAAGGAACAGACTGCTGCAAATTTTCATCAATTTTTTATTTAAATCATCCTGGGTAGTTCATACTCTGCCCCATGGTGGGTGGCGTACCGTGTCCACTCCCTGAGGTAGCACATAACTTTGTGCAGCTGTATACCAAAGCTTTCCTTAGAAGCCATTTGTTGTTGCAGCAGTTCTGTGTTTGCCAGGTAAGTGTTTTTTAGAGCAGGGAACTAGGACCCTTTTATTGTTTGATACGTAGACCTTTTCCCTTTCTTTGAAGATTGCACTTGGAACACTTTAGCCCTTTTCACATGGCATTTCTTATGCGAAAGGGCCTTTGGAGTGTTGTGCAATTGTGAGGAGCTTTTCAGACAACGTCCTCGCAATCGTGCAATGCTACCGGGGCCGGCAGGTGCCGATCGTGCACTATATCATTTTCGGCTTTTATCCAAAAATGGTGCATGATTGCACATCGCTCCAGGGCCACATGCACACTTGCCTTGCGTGTGGAGCTACAGAGCCATGGCCCTCGCGCTTCCTCCCCCAGCACAGCCTGGGAGAATATCTGGCTGCACTGCAGAAGGAAGAAGGGGAGCTCTCATGTTGCCTGCTGGCTGACTGGCAGCTCCTGCAGAGCTGAAGCAGCAAGGACGCGAGAGCCTCACAGAAGAGGCTACTCTCATGATCCCCGCGCAACCGCGCCGGACAAAGGTAAGGTGCGAAAAGGGCCTTTGACTCAATGTAGAACTAGCTACTGGTCCTCTCCTTTTTGGCCCAATGCTCCACTTTGGGCTATTGTTTGGGGGCTTCGCTTTGTCTCTCAATTTTCCATCTTTTTTGTAAAGGGAATTCCTTCCCTTCTTTCTTTTCTGATAGAACATTTTATTTATTACTAAAGTTTACCACTGAAGTTTATTGCTGTTTATGACTGATGAGCATTAAGAAGATTTCCAGTGATGCAAGAAGACCTGCAGGCCAACTATTGAAATAAACTCCTTCACTGTCAGAAGTTGCCTACTGAGGCAGATAATAGTAAAAACAAACTGGAAGAGAAAATCCTCAGAAGCAACATTGGAAGGAAGTTGGGTTTCAAATATCATTTGAACAGCTTAAATGCATCAGCAAGTTGGTCCTACATTTGCCAGCTGAGAACTACCTGCTGATGAAGTTTCATTAAGCTCATAACCTCTCAGATCAGTTGGTCAGCAACTTCTTGCTGTTCTGTGGGATTTGCAAATGTTCACTGAACCCATATGGCCTGTCTGTTTCTCTCTTGCTTTTTCATGCGCATATATACATGTGCATGTGTCACACACAGAGCAGTACTACAGCCAACATCTTGAAGGAAATTCCTTGATAAATTTACCATACATGCCTTGTTAGTGAGTGAATAATTGTTAGAATTACCTTACCTTGGAGTGACTTTACCAGCATATCACTTCTCTCACACATCCGTTGCTAAATTCATATACTCTAATTGCCTTCTCAGGTGCCGTCTCAGGCAGACCTTTCTTTTCGGTGGCTCTTAACTGTCTGTTGGTTTCTTTCCTCCTTCCTGTAAAAAAAAACCTTCTTCCTGGAACATCTAACTGAAAGCAGAGTAAATACGGTCTCTTATAGACATATATTTTGAACTTTGGGGATATGTAAACTTTCCTCTCATTCTTTTTCTCAGCTGCATCTACTTTCCACAACTGGCCCATAGTTCACTGCCTGATTCTAGTGCTCCTCTGAAGCAGATCAAATAATCCTTAAAATATGTGGTTTTCCTGCTCTGCTCCCTTTTTTTTCTAGAATGCTAGCACTCCCTCCATCCCTTAGCTGATTTTCTGCTTCTGACTGCTTAAGGGGGCTGCTACACTTATGCTACACTCATGGGTTTCCTGTGGTAAAATATGCCTTATATTTTAAAAATCATGATTCACATTCAAGCACATACCCCTTCATAAGATTAATCTTTATTAACAGCCAGTAATGCACACCTCTAGATGGGGCATTTGTGTTCAAAGGTTGTGGTTTTTGTTTCTGTAGTGCTTGGGTTTAAAAAAAAATATCAAGAGATATTTCTGTTGTCCTGGATTGCTTTCTGGCAACTCCTGCTCTCAGCTGCAACATTTTATTCCCATACTCACGTGTGCTTCTTTTTAATTCGGAAACATATCAGAACAAAAAAGGACTCAATTTCTTGTTTCCTTTTTTCTAATTCTTAAGAGTTGTCATGCTTCAGTACATCAGTGGATTACTGAAATGGCACTTTTGCACTGTAGCACTATAACTCTTTCAAGAAAGAAAGAAAGAAAGAAAGAAAGAAAGAAAGAAAGAAAGAAAGAAAGAAAGAAAGAAAGAAAGAGAAAATCTGGCCTTCAAAACATAGGATAACCTCAGCAAACCACACCCCAGATTTTTTTTTTAAATCAAAACCTTTGGAAGAGCATATCTGAGAAATCTGTACAATCAGCCCCCCCAAAAGAATGGAATGAGTGGATGCAGAAGCAACAACAGGCTGCAAAATGCAGCAAAACCCAATGAGCTATATGTTTTTTTAGACCAGTTTGGAAGAACCCAACATCTTATCAATCTGTTCTTTCTTCTTCACCATGTCATCCTTCAGGACTTGTTCTGTCAAAGGAGGTTCCCTAAAGATTGTCAGTGTGCACCGTAGAGGCAAATTTGTCAGAATCTTAAACTCCTTGTTGAACAAGGAAGTGGACCTCACTGGCTACAGCATCCAGCAGTGGGTCGGAGGGTACCCAGTTTCCATCTACCGTTTCCCAAGTGGTACCATCCTGCCTGCAAGGCACCACATTACTGTGAGTAGCAGGAACCCATCATATTTTCCAATGCTTGATGTAATATAAACAATTCATGTGCAAAAGAGCTTTATTGTACATGGGGAGAAAACTAGAGAAACAGGCTGGGCTTAGTGATTGCTGAACAAAAGACTATTTTGCAGCACATTATTGTGGTTAACTGCCATCAAATTAACTTTGACTTATGGCAGCCCTATGAAAGAGAGACCTCCATGTCACTCTCTCATCAACAGCCCTCCTCAGATCCTGCAGATTCAGGGTTGTGGCTTCCTCGATTGAGTCTATTTACCTATAATGCAGTCTTCCTCTTTTCCGACTGCCTTCTACCTTATCAAGCATTATTGTTTTCTTCTAGAGAGTCATGTCTTCTCATGATACGACCAAAGCACAACAGTCTTAGTTTAGCCATCTTTAGTCTGAGAGTTCAGGCTTGATTTGCTCTAATACTCATTTATTTGTCTTTTAGTTGTCCATGGTATCTGTAGAATTCTCCTCCAGGATCACATTTCAGATGAACTAATTTTCCCCCCTATCACCTTTCTTCAATGTCCAGCTTTCACAATCAATGTAATCACATAAATAATTCTAATTTAGTATTCAACAACATATCTTTACACTTCAGGATCTTGTCCAGTTCTTTTATAGCTGCATTTCCAAGTCCTACTCTTCTTCTGATTTCTTGGCTACAGCCTCTCTTTTGGTTAATAACTTTTTAAAAAATGTAACTAACCCAAAATCAATCTTTCTTATACATTTTCTCAAACATGAAGTTACATACTCGATCGAATTGTTCTAACAGTAATGATGTCATTCTGTATTTTTTGAGGTGCAGGCATACTAGATTAACATATTTGTTTGCCCAGGCATTTTAAAGAGCATTTTGAAATGTTAAAATTGTATATTTAATTCAATGAAAAATTGTTTTAGATTGACGGACCATTTCTATTTTTTGCAATTTGTGCAGTTTTAAGGTCTAGGCGTTGTAACCTCTTTTGAAAATGTATGTTGGCTTATTGGGTTTTTTTAGTTTGGGGAAAATTGTGGAGTTGGAATACCTGTTGGTTTTTTTTAAAAGGAAAACCTCTGTTTCAAAAAAAAAAAAAAGGCTCAATAGGACCACCAAGCTGCAAGTACATATATATGAAGATGAAAGGCTCTGGGTTAAGAAAAGTGAACTATAATTCGTTGAATACGAATCTTGGCCTTCTCAATCTGTGCTGTGTTTTATAGGTCTGGGCTGCTGCAGCCAGCCTTGCTCATGAGCAACCTTCAGACAAGTTGTTGGGCCCACGTTTTTTCAGAGGAGACCCTGGATGCCTTACCGTCCTCTTTGACCACAGTGGTCAGGTGACATTGCTTTGTTTAACAGATAGAATGGAAGGAATGCACCAATGGCTAAGTGCTTGTGTTTACCAGGAGGGATGAAGAGTATACTATCATTTAAGATCCATAAGTGACATTGTTGTAAACATGGAATTGTAATAAGAGAGCTAGGATTCTAATCTTGAGATTCATCAAGGTATATTGGATGTTAAATGGTGGAACACTTAACTGGCTAAACTGTTGAAGAATTCTGTATACTGCATAATTAGCTAAAATATGTGACGTTTTGCATGTGACCTTTTGACTGAATTAGGACCAGCATAGTAGCAAAGCGTCAGTAGTTAACTGATTCTGTGGAAATGAGGAAAAGGAATCCAAGCTTTTAACTCTGAGAGAGTCAACGCTGCGTCAAGACACTTGGCTGTCTGAGTTGAGAGACAAGATCCCCACCCAAGTCAATGTATGGAAGCTGACTAGACTGGCCGTTGAGTCTTATTTCTAACACCTGAAACTCTGGGTAACAAGACAGCATGCTCCACCAAGCTAGCTTATGGGGTGTGGGGCAAGCCACATACCACACACAGCTCTCTGCTCCAGCACCTCATTGTTATTTCCCCCTCCCTAGGGCCTGACATCCAAGGTGGCCACGTCACTACCTAATGGTAGGACCAATCTTGGTGTGTCTTGTCACCATATTTTGTGAAACAAGCCCACTCCCATTGCTCTGGTCTCTGAAAGGGAGAAGAGAAGCCAGCATCTGCTGGACACCATCCTCTCCCCTACTGCCAAACCATTATTTTTATCCCACTGTTCCTCCAAAGAGTTCAGAATATTGTTTCTGAGAGATTCTGACTGTTCTGTCCTTTCTGTTCCTTTTTAATTCAATGTTTTAAACTGTAAATTTGTTTGAGAAAAGTAAAATTTAAAGATAAAGAAAGGTAGTATTTAAATAAAAAGAAATAGGCAGTGAAGGTCTGGTGAATAACTTTCTCTTCCTCTTGTTTCATCCACCAAGATGCTCTCACAACATGCAAACGCTCACCAATTCACAACAGCTGCAGACGCCTACAGTGATAACTTGGACCTTTCAGTGGACAAATTTCCACTCAACAATAATGACAATGATGATGAGGATTATGATTATGAGGTGTCCATGCCTTCAAGAGAGTTCCTCTTCTCTCGGCAAAATCGTGGCAAGCACATGGAATCAGGCATTTTGGTCAAGAGAAGGTACTAATTCAATTTGGAAATGAGTTAATCAATAACAAGAAAAAGGAACGGAGTATGGTGTCATGGAGCACATTAATAGGTTGATTGGGTCTTCAGAGGACCAATCTGTTCTTGCCCCTGCTCCCTATTATGGCGGACTTCACACTGAAGGACGACATTACATGGCAGAGGGCTGTTTAGTCTAGCCTCCATTAAAATACTGCTAACAAAGTAATACCGCATCTCCCAAGGCAAGTTGTTCCTCTGTCAAAGAACTCTAAGCATTAGAAAGGTCCTTCTAATCTGTTTCCTTGAAATTTCCAACCATTGGGATGAATCCAGTTCAGCTGTTCTGGGAAGAGCTCCTTCCCTTTAGAGAAGTGCAACACTTTCAAAGAGACACAGAGAGTTACAGTAGGGAGAAGAATTGTAACATTTCACATCCCTGCCCCTTTCTCCAGCATGAGTGGAACTCTACGAAGGGCCTTTCCGCACTGCACTGTTATAGTGCTATTATTCCACTTTCAACATCCTATGGCATTATGGAGTTAGTAGTTTACTGAGGCCAAAGAGCTCTCTGGCTGAGTATTCTAAAGGCCCCTCCCTAAACTGCAACCCCAGGATTCCATAGGATGTTCAAAGTGGAATAATAGCACTGTAACAGTGTAGTGCAGAAAGGCCCTAAATCTAATCATTCTTTTGTTTCCTATCTTCTGCAATGACAGCTCTACAGGCAGTCATCAGGTTTTTCCTTAATCTCCTCTTTCCCACAGTAGAGGTTACCTGCATATATACTAGCCCTGGTGTCCATTATGAACTTCCATTTTAGCCTGTGAGAAGTAAGGCTCTCTGAGTCCCTGGTGCTTGCCATAATTTATGGGATCGATGGTTCTATGTCTGTGCTTTGCAGTCACATGATGGTAACATCATCTGTTGAAGGAAGCCCTTATGATGGTTGGCGGTCACTTGGCCCTCCACAAATTGATGGACTACAATCCCCAGATGCCCCAGACAGCATAGCGAATAGTGAGGACTGACAAGAACTGTAGGCCAAGAACATCTAGAGGGCCAAATCCTTAACAAAGCAGAATGCAAACTGTGTCATTCTGAGTGTGGGCCATTCCATACTACACTGTTATTGTGCTATTATTCCACTTTCAACATCCTAAGGAATCCTGGGGTTTGCAGGTTAGAGAGGGGACTTTTTGGCCTTAGCAAATGACAAACCTCAGAATTCCACAAGCTGTTGAAAGTGGAATAATAGCACTATAACAGCGTAGTGCGGAAACGCCCTATGTTTGTGGCAGTACAATGAGGCCTTAAAGGGAAACAGTGAGAAGGTTCTGTAGCTACTGCTGAAGTGGAGTCACACCTCCAGCCCTCATTTCCAGGGCTCACACCATTATCTAGGTAGGCCGGGAAAGTGCCAAGCAGTTGAGAAATGAGGAAATCTGTGCAAGAACTAGGTGTGTAGATTGCAGGAACCTAATATAAGTCTGGATGCATATCAGTACAGTGTAATCTTTACCATGTTTTCTGTAAAGCTTGGTGCTCAGAGAGATATTCACAAATGATTGGAGCACAGAACTCTGGGGAACTCCTACAAGAAAAGAGGATGCTCACACACAGAACCATAGTAGCAAGTAGGCCTGGCACATTTTAGATTTCTCTGGTTTCTCTGAAGCACATAGAATAAGCATGATGTCTTGGCATTGCAGCACAGATATTCCTGCTCACCCAAGACTGGGAAAGTTACTTTTTTTGGGCTATGACTCCCAGAATCCCCCAACCAGTATTGCCATTCCAAAATATATTTCCCAAGCTCTATTCCTGATCCTGTAGTGGATACCTGTCTGCTCCAGCAACACGTTGTATGAGCTGTGACTTAAGCTCAGATCATGCCACAGATCCATCAGGTGGCTGTAGGCAAGCCTGAGGTTCTCTCTGCCTCGTCTTTCCCATCCGCTTCCTGCAATAACGAGCATGATAATACTGGGCTGCCTTACTGAACTGTGGTAAAAATTTCTGAAACAATCTTTGGAAATTGCTTTGATTCTGTTGGAATAAGTGGAATGAGAAAGATGACTTCCCATGAGGTTTAATTTTGTTATATATCAGGTAAATATGTTTCAGTGTCAAAAGATCATTGATGTGTGTATCAATTTTCCAAAGCTTTTAAAGGGATGTTAGCTTAGCTGAGTGTGTTGGTAGCACGGAGCCCACTCTTTCAGCAGGATGAGTCTCACAGCAAGCCAATCTGGTTCTTCTGTTCAGGTACACAAGACTCTTCTCTATTGATTCTTCAGCAACTAGCAAATCTCCACCAGGCCGTCCCACAGGGACCAAGACAAAAATCAGAGACTCAAATAGAGAAGTTTCTGCCTCCGTTTCATATTCCTCAAAATCTGTGTCACACTCAGGTATGTTTTTGTTAGCCTCAAAACCTCTCAAACTGTCAACATGGGGACTTGTGTCTTAACTGCATTGTAGTTTCAAAAAAAAAATTTCTATGCAAAATAAGGGCATTCACCTTGCTCCCTCAAAAATAAGAATTCTGTCCCTCCACTGAAATATCCCACTATTCCCCAAATTTCTAGGATTGCAGTAACTTAAAACTTCAGTTAAACATTTAGAAATACAATTTAGGGACCCAAAGAAAAGAGGATGGCAAAAATACTAAGAGTATGTGAACACAGCAAATGCAAGAGTTCTTGGTGTGAACGATTTTCAGCAGCATTTTACTCTGTACAACATTGGAAATTTGGGGATGTAAGGAAAATTTCATTGATTGGACAGAATGCTAATTTGGTGGGTAACACCCCTGCTGGAACTAATGACCTAATTACATGCAAAGTGTATAATAGAGGCCTGATGCCTCTTTCAAGAAAAGAAAAGGGGAGTTTTAAGCAAAGACTAAGCAAAGAGAGGTGTTGTCCTTAATCTTTGCCCTTCTATCATTTCTTTGCTCCAAATGACCTGAGTAGCTCTCCCCTTGTTCACAGAGCATGTTCACTCTTGCTAGTGAGATCAGATCATTTAAAGAATAGAAAGAGGAGGGGGGGTGAACAGCACCAACATCCCCAGTTCACAGTGACTTTTCCTGAAGCTTTATTTCTTTCAGAATTACCTCATCTGCTTCATTTGCAGATCTTGTTGTGTGCTTTCAAATCAACTGTGATTTATGGTGATCCTCTCTTTGGGTTTTCTTGGCAGGATTTATTCAGAGTGGGTTTGCTGTTGCCTTCCTCTGAGGCTGTGACTTGCCAACGTCACGCAGTGGGTTTCCACATTTGAAGAGCATTGTCTTCCAGTATTACATCACACTACACTACACACTACATTACATCACTACATCACAGTTAATCCCACTGTTGTTGTTGTGTGCTGTCAAGTAGTTTTCAACTTATGGTAACCCTAGGCTAAACCTACCATGGGGTTTGCTGGGGCTGACAGTATGTGACATATCCAAGGTCCCCAGTGGGTCTCCATGGCAGAATGGGAAACTGACCCCTGCTCGCCAGGGTCGTAGCACACTGCTCAAACCATTACACCACACTGGCTCTCTAGTTACCTCCTTAGGACAACTCTATACTATCTGGCTAATAGTGATGACTTCCAGCCACTCCTTTAATGTGCTGGGAACTGGACGGCTAGAAAATGGGAGTCTCTCAGAGAGAAGTCTGAGCATACTCAGACAAAAGTACAATCTGTGGTTTTTTAGTGTACATGAACACTGAGACACTGTGTCCATGTGGTGTGTGCAAATTATGTAAGCATCTGTCACATCTAGGCTCCCGTCTTAGCCTGTGACTAACTCTTTGCTTTTGATTATGTTTTACTAAAAGTGCCAGTGATAATCCAATTCTTTTTCACATGATAAAAATACCTCCAATACCAGCACTATCCACTGTGAAAAAGCAATCACAAGCACATTCCCTGTTTTTTGTTCTAGAAAGCTGCTGTTGTACTAATCGTATCTAATATATAAAAGTCAAAGTTTGCGTGTTTGTCTGTGTCAGGCAAAGACCTCATATGATTGGCTGTCTAAGATGATTCTATGGAATCCTGGGGTTTGCTGTTTAGGGAGGGGCCTTTAGAATTCTTAGCCAGAGAGCTCTTGGGCCTGGCCGGTTGCTATGGATAAAGCCTAGCAGCAAGGAGGAGGGCAATGTATTTCCCTTAGAAACCCAATCTGTGTATGTTAATAACTCTCAGTATAGATTGGATTGGGGAATATGGGGAAAAGTTACAGGTATTGGACAAGACAGTTTGGGGAATTAGACATACAGGATCTCAAATCTTTCTTTAATTCCTTCTCTGCTCCTTTAATTCCTTAAGATCTCAAATCTTTCTAACAAGGATTACCTATGAGAAAATCAAATCCTGGTTAATGCTGGGTATATATGCTAGTTTTTAATAAATATAATTGATCAGACCTGATAGATATGTCTGTCATCCTTACAAATAAAAAAATAAAACCAAAAAATGAGAAGTGGCCATGCTTTTGTGATGGAAAGTTGGTTAACATATGATGGAGAGACTGTTGGATAAGTTAATCCATCACATTCTCCACAGCCAACCTGGTCATCAGAATGACATTAGTCTGGGGACTCTCAAAGCTGCTTTACTTCTCTCTTCTCTAATTCAATGGCCTCCTGCTTCTTCAGCTGCCCTGCTGTTTCCAGAAATGGTGGCATCGATCCCTATGACTATAAATATAGATAGTTTTTTAAAATGGAGATAAACTGTGCTATCTCCTTGGTTGGTATTGCTTGCTCTGCAAAATGTATCATGTTGTTCCTCTGTGAGGTTAAGCAAAGGTACATTTTTAAACATTCTGATAATATATGGAAATGTTTTAGACACCTTCTTTACTTTGGATGAGCTTTATAGATGAAGGAAGATGTTTTTAGTGCTAATAAGGCATTCTTTTTGTATGGTTCTTGGCAGTTAGTGAGAGCTCTTCTTCATCCAGTGAAGGAGATTATTTTGCTTTTCGTTCATGGAAACCTCTACTTCAAGAACCAGAAACCAGAGTAAGTAAAATCCATTGTTAACAAACATAGGCAGAAGGTAGCAGGTTCCTCAAAACGGTACATGTGATATAAACTCTTTTGAGGTCAAGGCTCTTGGGCAAGCAGACACTAGGCACAAAAAAAAGTTGGCCCCACCAGAGATTGCTGATGAAGCAGAGAACAAGATCACCTGAAGTGATGTCAAGCGATCAGCAAAGACAGAGCCAACTACATCTAGCCTCCTTTGCAGACTTTCAACACATCTTGTAAGCATTTTGTGATGGAGGGAATTGTTGGGCTGTGCCTCATCTAACAGTGTGACCATCACCATCTCCCAACACATCTTCCCTCCAAACTATGGTGCAATGTGACAGGAAAAAAATACACTGTCATCCAGGTTCATTGTTCTTGTTAAGAGGTCTCAGGGATAAAGTGTTCTCTCTCACACACTTTTTCTCAGAAGGTAGAAGCTGCAAAAGCTGCTTTCACTGCTTCTATCTGCATCCTCCTGCAAAATGAATGAAAGGCTGAAATCCTACTCACCAAAGCTCTCTGTATATATCAGAAGACTGCAAGAAGACCAGAACACTCAAAAGCCAAGTCAAGCTAAGATGTCTAGACCCTTGTGGGTCAAGGGGACTTGCAGTGGAGAATCAGTGTGGGTGAGAAACTTAAGTGTCCCTTTCTACCTGCTAAATCTCCTTTTAACACACCTTCTCTTTTGTATCACTTCAGGAAACACTGATAAAGCACTATCATTTTTTTGAGATAAATGTTAATTTGTGTATAATCTATAACACCACAGCCCTTTCTACTTTCTCATGCATGGTATGCCCCAGGGTTAGCAGCCTCCTAAGACTGGCTTTTGAGTCTTCCCCTTTAAACTGTTGAGGGCTAGGTCTGTCTCAACCATGATAACATTGCCAGATTATCAACCCAGTCCACTGCCTAGCCAGGCATGGAATATGAAAAATGGCATAAGGGCAGAACTATCTTGGCTTTGTCTTCCAACAGGCTATAGCAAGTATTAAAATGTCTCCATCTCTTTTGTCTGTCTTCTCTGAGTTTGACAGCTATTATGTGCCCTCACAGAAAGTAGAGGGCAACAGGAGGGCAAAGAAGAAGACATCTCTGAAGGATGTCACCCCTTGTGTCAATTCTTCTCTGCAGCTCAAGTTTGACAGGGCATCTATGAACTAGTATGTCTTTGGGACCAAGACAAAATGATGCTGCAGCATAACAAAATTTTGGTTCTGACTGTGAGCCATCAGTGAGCAATCTGTAACTGATGGCATTGGCAATCACAAGTCCTTTATATTGCATCTCAATTTTTATAGCAAGGCACATTAATCCACCAATCTGTCCATCACCACTGTTCAACTAACAAAAGGGTATGAGTACAGTATTATAGTCTTCTAGATGTTACTGTTCTGTAATTCCCATAATCTTTCAATACTGGCTGTGCTGGCTAGGGCTGATGGGAATTGCAGTCCGATAACATCTGGAAGGTCCGATTATCCCCACCGCTGATCTAATACCACATCCAAGGAGAATTTTAGAGCAGCTCCACAGGTTGTAAAAAAAAATAGAAGGGGAACCTGTAGCACTTTTGTGCCTGAAAAAAAATATGATTCAAAGCAAAACAATCCAGTAGTATTTGATGAGGTGGGCTGGAATCCATGAAAGCTTATGCTAGAATTTTGTTTTCAGTTAGTCTCAAAAGTGCTACAGGATCCCCTTATCTTTGTTTGGTGAAACAAACTGACATATTTAGGTCTTTGAACACTACTGTATATTTGTCCACACAAACTGTGTGTTCCAGGGTATGAGACAAGCTTTCTTTAGCATGCAAAGTGATGGTCCCAGCAATTGTTAATTTATTATACTGAACATGCTAGCATTAGCTAAGGGTGCCTGTCCAGCACTGCATATTGAATATTCCATGTGCCACCAAGTGCTACAGTTTTCTTCCTGCCTTTGTGGCTAGAGGTAATTTTGATTTTTGTAATGTTTCATTTACAGTTTATTCTTTGCAGCCTGTGCACTTTCACATTGTGACAGATCAATCCAGAAGCTTGGGGATGTTACTTTTTAAAGGACCAAGCATCTGCTAGACTACCTTTCCCCTTCTCCATTCAGCCTTATTATTCAGGAAGGCTGCTTAAAACCCATTGAAGAGTAAATTTGCCCCAAAGTGTTTCTTGCCCTGCTGCTCAGTCTGGCTACAGCCTTTAAAACTGGCAATTAATTAATAGTGTCATATTCAGGGTTCTGTAGCAAAAGCTGATACAGATTCCTTGACCAAAAAACAGGTGCAGAGGCAGATGTGACAGCCTAGATATCAGATACTGTATTCACAAATGATATTCAAAGCAAAATAATCCAGTGTTAAACTTAGTCTACTACAGTAAATTCAAGGTAGAATCAGACTGGAGAAATGATACAGAGGAGATGTGGTGCTTCCCTGCTGTCCAGACTGGCAGCTGAAAGACTGCTTCAGCAAAGCACCTTTTGCATAGTTAGTTATGAAAGACTTCTCTACCTCTGTTTTAAGCTGTTGCCCTGTGAGCTATTTAGAGGGCTTCAAGCTGGTAGGTGATGACATTTTCAGGTGCCTGAGCATTTTATTTGTAATTTGACTTTTTGGCCAAGAGTATTTTTAATGTCAACCTTAAATGGAAAACATACAGAAGATATACATCCGAAGAAGGTTCCTTTTCCCCTGTTGAATCATTTGTGGAAATTGCAAGATACAAAGAAATGTGTGATCTGAAAAATTCTTCTTGACATTGGCCTGTAAAACTGAAGGAATTTTTGTCAGGACAATTACCAAACTCTTAGTAGAATCCTAAGCAGCTTCAGACATGCTTATTCCAGTTGAAATCAATAAGCTAACATTTACCTAGCAGGGATGTATTTTATGCTACTTGGGTTTGTCTTATGTTATGTCATCATAGAATCATAAAAACGTAGAGTTGGAAGAGACTACACGGGCCATCCAGTCCAACCCCCTGCCATACAGGAACACCCTCAAAGCACTCCCAACAGATGGCCATCCAGCCTCTGCTTAAAAACCTCCAAGGAAGGAGACTCCACTACACTCCGAGGCAGCATATTCCACTGCCGGACAGCCCTGACTGTCAGGAAGTTCTTTCTGAGGTTCAGGTGGAACCTCCTCTCCTGCAGCTTGAATCCATTGCTCCTTGTTCTGGTCTCTGGAGCAGCAGAAAACAAGCCCTCTCCTTCCTCTGCATGGCATCCCTTCAGATATTTAAACATGGCTATCATGTCCCCTCTTGTCATGCTCTTCCCCATGGTGATGATGGGGCATTATCTGCCATCCAATAAAGTGAATGGCTGGAATCCTGTTGGGTAGTTATGCACATGTAACCTAGAATTACACACTCTTGACTTTTTCATTTTCACAGCCTCTATGTACCCTTAGTTTAGCATACATAGGAACTGTGAAAGTCCCCCAACCCCCACTTGCTGGGCAGCAGCCACTGCAATCAGTGGGGGTCTGTTCCCCCATCATTTGGGAAGCAGCTAACAGTCTCATTCCCACTTGCATAGGCGATCTCCAGTATGAGGAGAGATTGTGACAAGGACCCTGCCTCTGCCTATCTCACTGGAGATTGCTCATGGGGGTGGGAGTTGGAAATGTCAGGTACCTGCTTCCTGAGCAACAGGAGAAACAGACCTCCACTGAGCTCAGTGACTGCTACCCAGTAAGTGAGGACTGCAGGGACTGGGATCAGAGACACTGTGTACCACTGTAGCTATGGTGGGATTCCAGTCCACATTCTTGTTGTATTTAAATCAAGAGAACTGTGCAAAACACTTTGAGAAATAAACCACTGCATAAACCAATACAACCTAGCAGAAACCCTCACCCAACCAAATACCAGGCATAAAGGTCAAAGGCAGCAAATGGATTCTAGAGGGGAAACATAGGGCACCATGTTCAGACTCATGTCAGCATTATGCAACTTTTCTGCATCCATAAGCCTGCTAATGAATCTTGTGATAGTTTAGACTTGGGAACATCTTCCATTAAAAAAAAAAAAAGCAGTGCAACAGACTTTGATATTGTCTGTTCCATTTCCCATCTTCACCTTAGCACTACTCCAGGATAGTAAGCTCAAAATATTGGCAAGCCCTGAGAGAAAGAGGTACAAGGAGAGGTACATGGTGTATGTGTGGAATCCCTAAGTATCAACATTGACTCACTGGAACTGAGCCAGCCCTAAGTGGACTCCAGTGGACAGTCCTCTTCTTGGTGCTGAGTTATTAATATGGAAAACTCTTCTCCTATCTTCTTGCTTGCTCTGAGATAAATATCAGTTTATCTACTTAAATAACAATTTGATAGTGTGCAGCAAATCCCATTAACTCTAGAAGAGATTTAAAAGCATTAGTGCTCCTTCTTGGTCTCTTGCAAATACAAAGAGACAGAGTATCAATCAAAAGCATCAAAAGATGTCAGCATCTGACTGGATGCAGGGACTCTGCTGAGATTCACATTGAATACAGTGGACTATGGAAAGGAATGTCTGTCATTTTTTCAGTGAGCCTTCCTTCCTGGGTGTCATACCAGTTTTTAAGTGGAAAAGCACACTGACATAGCCATCCTAATCATACAAAGGTATCCACTGCTGTGGTTCACGTTGAAAGGTGGGATATAACTCCATAAAAAAATCATTCCATGTCCACATAATTTAACAGATCCATAGGATATTTTCTACTATTGAACAAATCAGAGTTGTCCCTGCTGATTCCACAAAAAATTCAAGTATTCCTACATAGCCACCCATTCAAATTACTTCATTAGGTCAGGGTTGTTTACCGAAAAGAGAACTTGCTGTGGTATCCATCTGGAACAGAGGAAAAGTCCCCCTCTCCACCCATTATCTTTCACATGTTCAGGCACTGAGTAATTTCCTAACTTATTTAAGATGTGGTTTCCTGCTATTACATTTTTATATTTATACAGCTTTACAAGTCACATCAGAAACACCTGTAAAATTCCCAGCATTTGATATGCCTTTTGCAGGAGTTTTGAAATAAAAAGCAACAGAGAAGTTAAATGGTAGACACTAATAACAAATAAGTCACAGTTCAGCTAAGTCTAGAATGGTGTGACTTTGCTACACCCATTTTCATCTGCCCAGCCAGTTAGTATTTTACTAGTATCATAATGTGGTAGATGAATTTTTCAGAGACACAAAGTATGTCACCGATACTCTTAACATCTAATGAGCTAACAAGATGAGATGTATTTGCTCCCAAGCCAGCTCACAGGTCCGATGTGGAACTACACCAAGTAAGAATGTAAGCAGAGCCCTGCTGGATCAGACCATCTAGTCCAGGATTCTTATCTAGTCCAGCCTTCTTTTCCCATAGCACCCTACCTGATACCTATGGGATGCCCCTAAGAAGGACATGAATGCAACATCATGTCCAACAACTAATATACACAAAGGCATACTATATCTGGTACTTGAGGGAGTATACATACTCGTCATAACTAACTGGCACTAATGGCTCTATCCACCACAAATTTGTCCAATTTACTTTTAAACTAGGCACCATGGATAGTTCTTGTTGTAGCAAGTTATACAGTTTAATTCTGTGCTGTCTGAAGAAGGAGTTTCTACAGACCTGAGGCCTATGTCTAGTTCTTGCTTCTGCCTCAGGTTCCACATATTTAAGAGAAATACTGATCCCTGTTTGTGTTAAGATGTGGTATTAAGAGTGGGGCCAGAGTTGATATGTATAGTTCCTCTGCAGAGATGCAGATACTAAGCATTTTACTAGCATTTGCCCATCATGCACTTGGAACACTCCTCCTAAAGCAACAGGTTGTGAGTTATTTATTGGGAATGTATTTAATTGTATGGACTGAGCAACATACCATACAGTAAGGGGATGCCTTCACATAATCCCTAACCATCAACCATGTGGCTAATGCACATGGGAGTAGTAGTTGAAAACACCTACTGTAACTCAGGTGGCCTATGCCTACCATACAAGAACAATATTCAGGTGACATAAGCTGTGTGTTTATGTGTATGAGAGTGAAAGAAACAGAGGATCTGCAACACAAGAACTTTTGATCTGCTATCCCCACTTAGTGAATCTCAGCTTTCCTGCAGTGATGACACACAAAAAATCATCCATCATTCAGTAATGCAACAGCCTGAAAAAACAACACTATGTCTAATATTCCTCTTTATGACCTCTCTGCTTTTTGTGCATACAGTAGTTCCAGGATGAAGATTCTGGGTTTGGAGAAACTCTGTAATAGTTCATGAAATCTAACAGCTAACTGCCAAAGACACATTTGCTTCTACTGTATCTTTCTGATAATAGCTATCTCTTTTTCTTTAGGAGTTCAAGACTACACTGGACACGACACTTCCCACAGTTTCTCTTATAGGACAGAAGAGTGCTCGTTCAAGATATGGTTTCAAGTACATGACTTATATTCCTACCACTACTGATCTGCACTTGAGGCGGTATTGTCCAGCTAAATGACATTTTGACACAAACAGCAAAGGAGGCTTGCTTGGTTTCTTTAAATACAAAGTACAATCCCACAATTTATCTGGCAGGTACCTGTCTACATCTTGTAACTCCAGTTTCAAAGAGGATTCCTGCGGCCTGCTGAATTGTCTTGGAAAATGGAAAGATCACCATGTTGGAGTGAATTAGGAGGGCTCTAGGAGGCAAAGAAAAGGAGGAGCACGCTGACACTTTGTGAATGTGCTCCCAAATGTCTTATCAGCTGACATATTGAATGTTCCCATGTTAACCCAAGGAAGACCATCCCTGTTGTAGACAGGTGAGGACGGGACAAAAAGTGTGGCATTTGGCATAAACTAGGTATCTTTGTACATGGAATTGCACCAGTACCACAGAAAGAAAGACAGGTGGGGCTCTGATTCTGCATTCTTCACTTATGCCTTACTTCACACCAATCCGCATTTTCCTCCCAGCTGAACTCACTTCCTACATCAGGAATCAGCCAAAGACAAAGCCACTCAGGAAGATCAGCTATTG
Organism: Ctenosaura bakeri; assembly: GCA_948474755.1. NCBI lineage: Eukaryota > Metazoa > Chordata > Lepidosauria > Squamata > Iguanidae > Ctenosaura > Ctenosaura bakeri. The sequence goes on along the minus strand of CAOLHI010000191.1, from coordinate 689,532 downwards.
CAGGGATGGCAGCTGCAGATGGGGTGGGAGTCAATTTTTTTTTTTTTTTGGTCTCACATTCCTTACAGGGGCCGTGTGCACCAGCACTCTTGACATAATGAGAAGTGATGTAACTTCCGGTTTCATTATTGGCTGATGGGAGGGGGGACTGGAGGTGTATAGATTGTTGGGGCCAACCCACCACATTTGCTGATGGTTTTGAGCTGTTTTTAGCCACCTTTGGCCAAAACACCCAAAACATTTTTCTAATATTGGAGGTCTGGGGATTTGGAGGCTGCAAAATGGGGCTCCATGGGCCCCATGTAGATTCTGGGCAGCACTTTAACTACTGAGAAGTTAGTTAAAGGGAAGGGGACCACTAGCACCTTTCCCCCATACATTGTTTTTGGTTTGTTTTGCTCTTAAAATCAGATGGCCCAACTCTTTTTTTGGGGGGGGTGGCGAGATGAATGGGGCAGGTTCCATGTTTAAATGAAAGGAGCTGGATTGCAATGTACAGAATACTTACTGAAACTGATGGAACTTTAATTATGACCACATGAAATTCCCTTATTTCATTAAGTTTACTTGTACAATTCACAGAAAAGTTACTGTCACACTCAAGTTTACCCAGAGATGCTATGTAAACATACCAAGCATCAGACCTCCTGAGCTTCCACCAGTATCATCATTTATATAAAGAGGTAGAGTTTTGATCACAATTGCAAAGTGAGAGATTGAAGGAAACCTAGCTTGAATGACTATTTCTTTTTAAGGCCTATTTTCCCACCCTGCTTTTACAAGCTTACTGGTCTGTATAATGTGATACTACTCCTCTACAGACCTATGCTCCTTACATTCTAGACATTCCTCTTTCTTCTTACACTAAAAATGCTCTGAACCTTCTTGGGTAGAAATGCCCAATAACATCTCATGTTCTTTGAATGCTTCAGCTTCAACATAAAGTATAAGCTGTACATTTTGACTGAATATTATTAGTTACATTCTTGATTCTGTACAGGATTCTTGATTATTGCATAATTCATGAATTCTAAATAGGACTCCAGAAAATATCAAAATATTAATTTTTAAAAATGATAGTACTTGGTTTCCAAACATTCATGTTACTTGTCCGTACATATATGTCCGGGTGCCAGTTCACACAAAGCTTTTGTTCTGCTATCAGATGGTCCCACCTTTCTCCTGGATTTGTGTGGACAAAGATACAGCGTTATCTGGGAAGTCACAGATATGGCTAGCCCAAATTTCCACAACTATGGCAGGAATTTTTCCAGATTCCACCAGCAGAAAGTGATGTTGGTCTTATATGTGAGTTGCTGGTTCACATGATATAAATTTTACATTTGACTGCATAGCTGGGACAAGGTGAAATTGCATGCTTTGCCAAGAGCTTGGTTATGTGAACCAATTCAGTTTGCCCCAATTTATAGACTTCCACATCATATCAACATCCAGATAAGGTAAACTCCCTACAACTGTTGACTTTGAAGACACTCGTACAAAATATATAGTTTTCAATGTCAATCTGAAACTGATCTAGGAAAAAAGTTACAGAACATTGCTCACAAGTGCATTTGCTGTGAAAAAGCATGAGAAAAAAAAGCTAAAGGAAAGATTGTTGAGAACTCAAGCACAGTGCAAAGAGGTTTACATCAGTTCCTTGGCTTAGAGAAAACATAACATGCCAACTTAGACATATCTGTATAACAGTAATTCTGGATCAACACCAGACATTTCTTCTGAGCTGCTCAGCAAGTCCATAACCAAAAATTATAATTTCCAGCAAAAGGAACTGTAGTATTCTCACACTGATGTGGAACTGTAGTACTTGAATCAAAGATGCGTTCTGCAAATGAGAGTCCTGCCCAAAGAACATGGAAATCACACTCAAGTCCAAGACAATTTGAGCTACATGACTTTCCCAGTCTGTTATTTTGCTAAAGTGAATGCCTCGCTTTGGCAGAGTACTGATGTATGAATAGCTGCAGATGGATGCTGAAGGACTGTCTGACTTTCCTCCCACTGGCTGAGCCAAGAGGGCCAAAGCCAGTCATGCTGCTGCTCTAGAGGTCAGGTAGGTAGACAGACAACTTGCAGGGGCTATGGGGGCACAAACCACCTCCCCTTTCCTTACAAAGTCTACTAAAATGGCTTACTGGAGACTTGTAGATTCTCTCTTTACAAAAGATTTTTTGTTGGCGGTAGATCAAGTTTCTTCTTTGAATTGGTCTGCTTGCCTGGGGCACTGTTGTATTCAGTGATCAGGATGAATCAGAGAAGGCAGCCTGTGTTGCTGATCAGAAAATGGGAAATACAGAGACAGCATCTGGCTGCTTCTGTGACTTGGCAACAAGATCTGCGCAGCTGCTCAGGGCATTTCCTACAATTTTGGAGCCTTGTTTTGAGTTGTCATTGAGATATTCGGCTTATTTGGCAAGCTCTGCAGGGCACCCTTGACAGTCAGAGGGCGGACCACATTCAGTACTGAAAGTCTCCCTTGTTTTCTGGGCCATGAGTGGACAACAGGTTGATGCATATTTCTCATGTTACGGAGGTTTCTGTCCAAAATGGCTCTAAAAAGAAGAAGAAGCACCATGGTGAGTAGGCATTTGTATGTTTTGGGGACCAAATTAGTGGTCTATATTCATAAGAGAATCCCATGCACGTGCCACAAAGAGGAACAGAACATCTCTATTCATCTAAGCACTTTCTGTGCTTTTGTCCCTCCCATTAATATGGGAGGGACAAAAGCATAGACCGGTAGAATCTATATTGTTGTTGTTTTTTCACTAGAACCCTGATCTCCACCAATCAGACCCTACTGCAAATAAATATGTACTAGATATATGCTAAAATATAAAGACTTCTGAGACTAGGAATTTGTTTTAGATTATTAAAACCAAATGGTCTAGTTGTTTTACAGAAAAATCCACTCTTAAACACACCCAGCCTTCTTCATTTCACTACTATTATTTAGGGTAAGTTGATAAGATGAAGAGAGGCAATCATTTTTTTGCTGATATTTTCCAAGAGCTGAGAAACAGAAATCCTTCCTGAGTAACCACATATCACTAAAAGAGCTGCCAGGAAATCTTCCTCTACCTTTTACAGATGCCTGGTATAAAGTTGAGAGCAGAGATTAGTCTATTTGAACTATGTGAATCTAACCAAATTAGATATTTGGAGCCTGTTGGCTGTAAAACGGTTGCCACTTTCTGAAGCAGAGTTGCCAAGAGATGGAAGGGAAGCACTGAGGAAAAGAGAATAGATTGCCAGCACAGTACCGAATGTCTAAGACAAGAAGCACCAAGATTCAAAGCTGCCTGGGATCTTGTCTTCCATCATTAAGGCTAGGTATGTGGAGATGGATTTATTATTATTCCTTGGTGAGGAAAATGCTCACAGAGTATCTTATTGTTACAATCTGGGCTTAACATTTTCAAATAAGATACTGGTTGTTACCACGGTTCTGTCATGCTGATGATAGCACCAGGTATCTCTTGATATCAAACTTATTTGGCCTTCATTTGACCTTTCTCTGCCACCCTGCTCCACGTGTTTGCAAGGGCCACCGGACAAGCACGTAAACAGGCGCAGCCAGTAATGGTTGGATATTCCAATCCCCATTTAGGCAGGCAGATTAATGCCTCTCTGTTGCTTCAGGAACAACTTCTTGCAGACACACCTTGCTTAAGCGCGACTTTACACAAAGACGCACAGCCCGGAGCCAGCACTTTCTTTATGCTGAGCCATTTGCATACTGGCTATACTATTGTCATCCAGCGCTAAGCTCATCATGTAAAACCTGACCTTTTCCAACGCTTTTGTCCCGCTCCAAATTTCCTTTGTCCTTACCGAGCATGGCATGGCCTGTAGGCACAATCCACCCTATAAAAACTCCCCAATTCCAAGCACAACTCGGATCGCTCCTGAATTCCATCCAGCCTTGCTGCCGCTGTATTTGGCAAGCCGTACCCTCAGTTCCAGCAACTGAGTCTGCTCAACCCCGGAACACTCCGGACTGCTATCCTGCCTTGCTGTCGATTTGTCCAGTGAGTCGCCCCCTCAGCGAACTGCGCTGAGCTTTCTTCCCTGCAACTCTCCATTTTCTCCAGGACTACGAGAAAAGGTGTCGTATCACCCAATTCCCCCGAAAACTCTCATTTTTAATTTCTAGTTAGCTGTGTGCTTGTGGTGTCTTTTCTGTTGTTTGTCCTTTAATAAAATTATTATTTTTACTCTTTTAAAACTGTCTGACTGCCCTTCTGACCTGACGCTGTATACATAGGGTTAAAGATCCCAGCTAAAGTTACCCTGCCTCTCGCTAGCTTAAGAGTGTGCTCGAGTTAATTTCCCCATCTTGTGTTTTTATTTGGTTATTTGGGCGTCCCTCCCGAAACCCCCACAATAGAGGGTAACACTGGTCTCCAGGTGGACCAGGGATGGGCAACTATGGAGGGAACAGGGACCATTTCTACCCAATCCCCATGGTCTTCACAGCCATTCCTGGAGTGACTGGAAGTGACATGACATTACTTCCAGTCTGGAAATTGCCCCAAATACAGGTGATTTCTGCAAGCTCATTTTTGCTTTGTTTGTTCATTTTGCTTTTGGGGATTTGGGGAGAGTAATGTAGGGCAAGGGGAGTCAAACCATGCTGAGGTGGATCTGATTGAGTTTTTAATGTTTCTCAGCTGTTTCTTCAGCAATTTTTTTTTTAATTTCAGGAATCTGGGAGCTTTGAGAGTCTCCTCCAGGACCCACAAGCCCTGATACAGACCAGACTGAGATCCATGCTGCCCAACACAGCAGATATGGGGCTGTTGTCAAAAGCTGCCTTTCTGTATTATGTTCCCATAACACCCAAATACCCTAAAGGCACTAGATCCTGTCTAGAGCTTGGAAGCTAAGCAGGGTCAGCTCTGATTAGTGTTTAGCTGGGCAGTGGCCAATGAAAACTGGTGCTGTAGGATATATTTTAGAGAAAAGAACTGGCAAAACCACCTCTGAGTATTCCTTGCCTAAGAAAACTCTATGAAATTCATAGGATTGCCAGAAATCAACAAGTGACTCAAAGGTGTGCGCGCACACACACACATACACACCATCTTGCAGCATTTCACTTATTTGGGGTGAGATAAGGGAGCTTCTCTGCCCCTGCCCCTCCATTACACCATTACATGAGTGACAGGTATATAAACAAAGTAAAGATGTCACTTCACAGACAAATGAAAGATGTCATGGGGCAGAAATAGCATGGGAAATCTTTTTTGGTGCCCCATATGATCTGTAGCTTGGCCCTGAGATGTAGCATTAAAAATATGCACAAGAGTTCTGGCCTGGTTAGCCCTGGCTTAAATTACAGCATTAGCTAAATACAGTGGCAGGTGGGTAGTTTACTATCCTCTAGAACATCTAGAACTTTAGAGATGAAAAATGCCATAGAGATGTGTCACAGTGACCCCTGGACGATTGCACCCCTGCCTTCCAGGAAGAACACCACCCAGCAAGTGTGGCAAAGGGACTAACTTTCCTGTTCCCTATCAGAAAGAACACTAGTTTCAACAGCCAGTTGCTCTGGGACTTCAGAGGTCAGAGGAGGGTCATTTCACCCTCTGCCACTGCCTAGACTGGAGTGAGGACCAGATTTTGCTCTTGTATCTCCCCAGTGGGCTGAAGAGATTTGAAATTGCCCCAAAATCAGAAGTCACTTCCCAGTTTAATTTGTTTTTGTATTTGTTTTTGGTTGACTTAGCATTTGAGAGGGACAGTTAAAATGAAACAATCCATTATTTGACTCCAGAGGCTTCTAGGAATCAAAGCCTAACCTTTATGGGTAACTTTTTTTTCCTTCCTTCCTTTTTTAAAATTGTAACAAGGCATTGCTATAAAAAGGGGATTGAGGCTGTGAGTGGCCTGCGATCTGCAGTTTCAATACTTGAGCCTAGAGGATTCAAGGCCGCTGGATAGCAGCACTCCTCTCCAAGAAAGAAATCCATCAAAGCAAGACCACCCTGGCCTGCAGGGGATCTAAATGATGATTTATAGCTCACCACTTCATTTTGGCAATATCAAATTGGTCTTCATTCCTCTCTCTTCCCCCTACCCCCAGAGTCCCTTCCCTTGCAGGTTTTGTCTTTTTAATTTGTCAACCTGAGGGAAGGCTTGAGTCTTGCCGTGCAACAATCACGGTGCCTTTTTAAAATACTGACTGATGCAAGCCACTTTGGGAGACATTTTTTTGTCTGAAAACCAGACAAAACAGATAATCAATAAATAATATATGAAAGGGAGAGATGTAATGGAAAGGTACTAGGAAGCTGCAGCTAATCTTAGATATAAGTTGTCTGTGAAGCTTCTTAGAACTGTTTTAGAAAGATAGCATAACTCATAACATCAAGACCAAAGGCCAGCTAAAGTAAGTTTAAGATCAATATGTTTTGGCCACAGTCTGACAGAGAGTCAGATAAGCTTAAGCCTATTTTAGCTAACGGGCTTCAGGCATGCCTAACTCAGTTCTGGGTTACAGCTATGAACTAGCCTTTCTCCAATGAAGGTTTATTTCTGTTTGGTCTAGCAATCCGGGCAAAAGATCTGTGTAAGTAGACACACCTGTTGTTTGTTGTTCCCATTTCTATCGGTCCTGAAGCAGGTCTACTGCTACCATTGCCACAAGTCATATATCTCTGATCTACAACATTACAGAAGGCATCAGTTTCTCTGTGGAGATTCAGCACAGCAATTTTCTCCACTACGTGATGCACTGCATCCTTGTTCACAAGTGATGGCGACTGTGGCTTTAGAAGAGTTGCCTTTTTTGAATTGGGTATCTTTAGGTGTCTGGCTCTGACAAGTTCACTTGCTACACTCTGTATAGATGCAGGGGAGGCACATTTTGGAGGCGAGGGTGTGAGGGTGTGCTTTGTAATGGTTGGCAATGTACTTTCTAGGACGTGAGATGAATCTGAAATAAAAGAAGAAAGCATACCAGTTTAGAAACAGAGCACAGTACATAGCAATAATATCAATTACTCATTCAATAATCACTATAGTCAAGAAGGTTTCATAAATTTTGGATTAAGAACTCTTGCTCTTATTACAGTGAGAAGAATGGCTAAACACCATCTATGAGGAGTTCCACAACCCGAAGGACTGACAACATATTCCTGTGTTTGTTTATGCAGAAGTAAGCCCCATGAAGTTCAGCTGAACACCCTCATTATATGTGCAGAGCTTTTCAATAGGAGTAAAGCACACTTACTATTCAAATTAAAGATACAATGGAGAAAGACACTTGTTTTGTAACCCTGCATACTACGTTGTGTAGAAGGTGGGCTCTGCATATAACTCCTTGAATTACAGTTTGTTCTGTATGGGGCTGCACTGCTTCTGGAAGGCAATGTGGCAGCAGTGGCCAGGACTGCTCACCTTCAGCTGCTACAGTAGCTGTCCCTCTTTCTAAAGAAGGTAGATTTGGTCACACCAGTTCATACCTCCAGATCAGATTACTGAAAAGTGTGGAGAGTTGATATTAGTTCAAAAGGCAGCAGTTGGAGTGCTTTCTGGTGCATGCTGCAGAAACCACATACTACCAGTCTTGTATCAACCATACTGATTTCTAGTTTCCATCCAATCTCAATTCAAGGTGTTGGTTTTGACATACAAAGCCATAAATGGCTTGGGACCAGGATATCTGGAATATTGCTTTTCCTCATATGAGCCTGCCCAGAATTTTCAGGTCCTCAGTAGAGGCCTTGTTTCATGTCCTACATTGGTGAGTACATGAGACAGGACTTCCTCTGTGTTGGTGCCTCACTTTTTGAACCCTCTGTCAAGGGAAGAAAGGTTGGCTCCATCCCTATAGAGCTTTTGATGGACAGCCAAGACTGAGGCCCTTTCCGCAACGCACCTTTTCATGGAGCTGGGGTGCGGGGATTGCGCAAGCAGCAGCCAGTGAGAGGCTCCCGCGTCCCAGTTCCTTCAGCTCCGCAGCTGCCACCTACTCACGGGAGAGCCCCTCCTCTTCCTTCCACAGTGCAGCCTGGGAGTTTCCCACGCTGTGCTGGGGCAGGAAGCGTGAGCACCGGAGCTCCGCACACACGGCAAGTGCATGCAGGGCCCTGGAGCGATGCGCAATCGCACATCATTTTCAGTTCAAAGCTAAAAATGAAAAAATGCACGAGTGGTGCCTGCCAGACCCTGGAGCGTCGTGCGATTGTGAGTGCATTGTGTGGAATGCTCCTCACATTCGTGCGACACTTGAGGGGCCCTTTTGCAAGGCAAATGCTGTGCAAAAAGGCCTGAGTTGCCTCATACAACCTTTTTTTAAAACAAAACAAACAAACAAACCCACTTTTATCTATTAAATTGTAAAGCATAACATCAAACAAAAATACTAATATTCCCTTCCGCTATTATCCCTCCCCTCTCAGCAATTAATTCTACAACAAAAAAAAGTAACAGAAAAGAATAGTGTAAAATTACTTCTTCTCTAGAAATCACACTATCATATACATTGTAACATTGTAGTACAATAGAACAGTCCACATTGTCCAAATTAGTCCTTGGGACAGGCCTTTACTTCTCCCAGATTGATGTGACAGTTCCCAATCTGATAAGGCACCCTGTCTTTACTACCTAGCTCTGTTTCCCCTCCATAATACCACCCTTGTGTAAAAGGGCAAGGGGTTTCAATATTTGTTTAGAACCACTTAATACTTTTATAGTAGTGCATTTTCTGTGTTACTTATTGTAGACAACTCAAGCCAAGTTAGTGTTTACAAAGATAAAATGTTACATTTAGTAATATAACAATAAGAATAAGGTTCATATTAGAGTTCATATACAGTTCAATTGTATCTTTAGACTTTCATGAAAGGCACACTTATCATACAACAGACCTTTGATTAAACTGCCACCAAAAGCTTAAACCCCAGTTTGGGTCACAATCTCTGACTAGGTTCTACTACAGCTTAATTATTCTTCTGCCCCTCACTAGGTTTCCACTCCAAACTAAACTTTCCTAAATGGTCACACTGTCTCTGACTGACTCAGGAACTCTACTCCCTAGCTCCTTGCTAGTCTGTCATTGAAGGAATCAAAATACCCACAGGCACTTTGCTTTATGTGACTTTTTCTCTCAGCCAGCAAGCCCTTCCCACACACTACTGGGTTGGGTTTCTCTCCTGAGGTGCTATTCTGGTTGCCTAGCAACTTGCTTTCAGGTTGCACTAGCTCTCCACATAGCCATAACCCCAGAACTTCATCATAGCCCTTCTTCAAACTGCACTTATTGTTGCCATTCTACCCTGTATTTATCTGGAAAACTAGCATCTGTGTTTGCATCATTAATATATCTGATGAACAGATACCAATTTAAATAAAATGCATCTGGCTTAATTCTTCCTTTACTCAATAAGATAGTATAGAACAATTTTTCCATAATAGCTATAAACAATATTTTTATACCATACAGATAGTAAATAATTGTGACCATCTTTCCACCCCTGAGCTGTTATCAACTGAGTTGGCACAGTACGAAATATCACAAGGTCCTTATATAAGTGTGTTATTATCTCCTTCAAAAAGACCCAGTATGCATAATTTGGGATATTTCACAGCTGACATCTTCAAAATAAAGGAAAGTTCTTGAATAATTAAACTCCCAGAGGAACTGGGGAACAGTTCCATCACATATGCCAGATGCCCCTAGAACCACAGCCCTCCAACAAAAACCTGATCCTCCATCTTGAAATCTGATCATCTGAAATGGTGTTCTATGCCATTTGTGTAATAATTTTAATGAATTTTCCAGAATATGGGATGACCAACCAAACTGGTTTCAGGGACCAAATTTTGGCCCACATTCTGTCTGGTAAAGCTTCTTGCAAATCTGACTCCCGGCTCATTTTAAGTCCTTCTGCATTAGTTGTTTTACTAAGAAGGACTAACTATTACCAGTATATCTTTCAGGTTGTCAGTCATATCTTTCATATGACGTTTGAATCAAAAACCTTTGAAACTTTTGTGTGTGGATTTTAATGCTGGTTTTTAAAGGCTGTTTTAATGTAGGCTTACCTATGGTTTTAAAATCTGTTTTTGTCTGTTATGCATTACCTCATGGGCACTAAGGAGACCTAGATTGGGCACTGTATTACAGGAAGTTATGCCTCAGGAATGTCTGTTTAGTAGCTTCTTCTAGCTGCATTTCTAGCAGGAACTGAGTCAAACTCTTTTCCTTATCTGGAACTATAGTGAAAAGGCATCTGTGTGGCTCGACTATGCTACAAAAGATCAGGCCAACTTACAGTGTGACAACAGATCCTCTGAGTCTCTCAGGGTTCTCTTCCCTAGCTTTTGTGTTAACACATAATGTAAGTGCCATATCAAACATCAGTTTAGAATGATTGGATGCCTGACTGCTCTCTTAAGAACATCAAGATTTTTTTCTGTTTTGGGGAGAAAAGAAGAACCAAAGTAAAGGGTGAGATCTTACTCACTGAAATAACAGCTAAAGAAAAAGAGTTAGGATATGACTTCAGAATGTATGTATGTATGTATGTATGTAAAGGACTATGACAAATATATTAAATCACTAAATTAATCAATTATTAAAATAAACACCACACAGTCCACACTATAAATAGCAGTATGGGAGAAAGTCCATAGGGCATAAATCACTCAGTCCCACAATCTCCCCTGTCAAGAGTGAAGAAGAGGCATTTTTTGTATAAATGTCTACTCTAGTGTTGTCTCTTGTCTAGGGGAAATATTGGATAATGTAAGATTTACACTGGCCACTGATGAAGACTGCAAGTTGAAATGCCTCTGGCTTCTGCTGATAAGAAGCATCGGATTAGACCTTGGGCCATCTTTTTCCCTTCAACAATTGATTTATGCCCTATGGGCTTTCTCCCATACTGCCTTTTATAGTGTGGACTATGTAGTGTTTATTTTAATAATTTGTTTAGTGATTTATTATATTTGTCATAAACCTTTACCCATATGTACATACATACATACATTTTGAACTCATGTCCTAAATCTTGTTGTTTTCTGGAGAGAAAAGCTCTTTGCTCCCCAAAGCAGATGCTCCATTTTATATGTTGACTATGAGCTTCTGTGACTATCTTATGTAAAAGGATGCAACTGGGTAGTAAGGATGCATGCAGCATCTGAACAAGCACTATTAGCTCTACCTGATGATGACTGAGAAAGATGGGACTGAGAGGAAGAACTAGATGATGTGATTTCCATGATGTCCTGATGAGTGGTTTTCTTCTGGTCTTCACTGCTGTCTTTGAGGTTGGAGTCTTGTTCTTCCTCCTCTTCCTCCTCTTGACTGTGTGTTATTTTTAGCACTTGTGGTGACTTCTCCCTTTGGAAGGCTTTTAGATGCCTGTCAGAGGTTTTAGTTATTTGGTTACATGATCATCTGGACTCCAATCCTATCAGAACTGGCCACATATTTAAAGATCCAAACAAACTGTATTTTAATTAACATAAAAAAATAATCTAAGCAAATATAAAACGTTCAATGTTAAAATTTCCTGATGTGAGCTTTAGCCCTGGCACTACATGCAAGGTCTTAAGACTAATCTAAACCTTATAGCACTTTAAGATGAATTCCCACTTAGGCATACAAGCAAGGTTCTCTGGGAAAAAATACAGAGAGCTGCCACAAAACACTCCTCTGAGAGCTTTGGACTCTCTTCTGTGAGCTATTCACTTGGCTCCCTCTTTCATGGCATTATAGTTAACAGGAAACACTGTTTCTGTTTTCCTTATGCTTTGAGGAATTAGGTCCAATATATCATTCAGCTCTGGTACTAGTCTTTAGCCTCTGGTTTTAAGATGTTTCATTTTATAATTTGTAAAGTGTTTTGGAAGCAGCAGTGAAAAAGCAGTTTAGGTACTATATATCCATATATCATACATCCATAAATTATATCTGTATGATGGGGTTCCAAACAAAGGGGTATGTGTGTGTGTGTGTGTGTCTACACACACACACACACACACTATATATATATATATATATATATATATAGTGTATATATGTGTGTGTATACACGCGTGCACACACACACACACACACACATATATACACACACACATACTCCTTTGTTTGGAACCCCATCATACAGATATGATGTATGGATAGTGCAAGGACCATATATACTAGAACTTCCCACATTCACATATTACACTTTTTTGTTAAAATGGTGATTTGGGGACAAAACCTCTGAAAAAATAATGATGCAGTTTAGGAAGAACCTCACACACAGCACTCCTTCTGGACTGGTCATCTTGTGCTTGAACCCAAGCTGCTCATAGGCAGCAAAAGTGAGGTGAACAGTAATGTGAGCTGAAGGCGGGACAATGTGGTCTCCAGGAACTATTTCTTCACACCACCTTTATTTTTCAATTCATATGTATAAGCAATCAACTGTCCCATCCACAGAAGGAGTAACTCAACACGGAGAAGGGAAATTAATTCTACAAACTGATGACTTCTGAGTTTGATCACAAAAGGCAATTACACAGCAATGCCAGAAGCTGGCTGACATGCTTATTTGGTATCAGTGGGAACAAACAGAAAAGTGAACCAGCATTTTATTTATGCAATAAGCTAGACTAAGCTCCACAAAACATGCAGATCTTTGAGGGTAGTTTGGTGGAGTACAGGAATTTCCAAAGCCTTTCTACTCACTCCTTAAGATTACTGCATGCTTTGGATGGACATGTGATGCAATGTCAACATGTCCCTCTCCTCCACAAAATCTCAGGAAACACAGACTTGGAATGGTCAAGAGACTACCAGTGACATCTTTCTCCCTACCCCCTTCCCTTAGAGAAATCATGGAAGTCAAGTTGTTATTATATGTCAGTTCTGATCAGTGAGGTTAAAATTACTTGCTGCTTTACCATGGAAAGCTTACTTAAGAAACTCTAATAACTCCTGATTTAGAGATTAAACCTGGACTCTTACTGGTAATGATGCTTTCTCACGGCTTCTAGTTCAGCAAAGAGGTCATCCCCATTTACAGAATCCATCTCTCCAGAGTCGTAAGTGTCTTCTGATAAAGGACACAGTGGCTGGAACAGATTTTTTACTGCACACTACAACAACAGTGGAATTGTGTCAGAATGCACCTGCCATTCACTGAAAACTTTCCATCTTTTATTTTTATACAACTTAATTTATCTCATAATCATTCTGTTAATTATAATAGAATTCCTACTATTATGCCTGGGACACTTTGTACCATCAGGCGACAGACAGCTGAAAGCAGGGCACAGATTGGCAGACTACTATAAGGTGAAACACGAAGACAGCCAAAAATCTCAGATGCCCGGTCCCAGCTTTTGCTTGCCTCATGGCTGTAACTTAGTAGTGCCCTTTCTTTTATAAGTCCTTACTCAGGCAACTGAGGAGAGGCATGACACCTGTATGTGCTCCTCTCCCCCAACAACCCATCTGCTCTCACATGGGTTTCCACTGGGAGTGAGATTCCCTACAGGTGGAGAACGTCCTCCTGAAACCTACCACAACTGAGGCATGAGATCAATTTTATTAGTATAACTAGGAAAATGCTCATCAGAACACCCTGTATACTGCAATGATCAAAGTGTACTACATGCGACAAAGATTGATGTGTGTCTATGCTGTAGGAATGGAATGGATATTCTACAATTTCCTGATGGGGAAAAATTTGGAGATCCTGACCCCTTAAGAAACATTTGCAAGGAAACAGATAGCACCAAGAATGTTCCCACAACTTTGCAACAACTTTTCTTTTTGTTCTGGCACAAAACCCCCTGCATATTTCATGCTTTCCATTTTAAAAAACTTATGTTGGTTTTTGCCATATGTGCACATGGGAAAACTGTACAAAATACAAATAACTATACGAAAAGAACACTATATATTAAAGTGTTGCCTATCTGTATGTGCTGTTGGTTTGTTCTATGCAGAATGTATTGTTTCTTACACTTCAGGGCTGTACTTCTTGTTCCCATTTTAAAGTTGTGCAACATTTGAACTCACACAACATTTAAAGTTGGGCAACTTTAAAGCCCTGCAAAATTTAAAGCTGTGCAACATTCTGTTTTGTGCTTTTTTTTCTCCATCATTTTGGAAAGCTCTCTGGCTGTTGAAGCTGTGCCTCATTCAGTTTTGTCCCTTATTTTGTAGGTGAAAGAAAGTTTTTAAAACTGCAACATTTGAAGTTTTGCAACATTTCCTTTTGTGCTTTTTTTTAAAAAAAAGTCTTTTCAGAATGCTGTGTAGCTGTGTAGCTGTTGGGAGAAAACTGCACAGCTTTCCTGAAAACTATGCCACTTTCTGGGAAGCTCTGTAGCTTTCTTCAGAAAGTTACAGTTTCCAATCGTTGCAGGGGGGAAATTTCCCAAATGTCTCAAGACTGTGGGAAGAAAACTCAGTTGCTTTTTCCTAATAACTCTCAGGAATAGGGAAATATAGAATTACCACCCCACAATGCAGGCCGTTTCTTAATGTGCACCAAGAATACACAGATCTCCAGCTGGAGGAAGTCAGAAGTAGATGCGCAGTAGGTGAGTGTGACAGTGGGGTATACAATTTACCTCAGCAATACACCAAAGCATAATGTTGAATTCTGTCAATAAAACTAGATGGGAACCCTTCACTTCTATGTGAGAAAGTAAAGAAAAGCATTCAGAAGTAGGGACATCAAGGAGAGAGGTGCACATGCAGGGGTGTGTAGGGGAGAAAATCTCCTGCTTCCAATGACCATAATGCCTGGTGTGTGATTGGAATGTTTATCCATTGTCAACCTTCTAATTTATTGCACAGAAAATAAAGGGAACTACTGAAAACATAATTAGCCTTTATCTGTATATCTTTCTTTGGGTCCTGTTTTCAGTGGGATGCAAACATATATAGATATCTGCCAGTTCCCAGTGTTCTCGTAGTCTTAACAACCCACCAAGAAATGGAGGGCTCTATTCAACTCCTGCAGCTGTGGAGCAGTCTATACAGGCATGCACTTCAACTATTCCAGAGTATGTTTCTTATGACAATGACAATGGTGCTCTACAGTTAAAAACTATGCAATTCTAATTCATGTCACACTGGTCCTTCCTCCCCCAAATAAATAAATAAAATCACAGAGTAAAGAAAGCCTACTGCCAGTTTTTGTCTTCGCGCATGGAGAGCTTTGATGGGGTTCCCACATATGACTTTGCTGTTACCTGGCAAGAAGAAAATAAGAAGAGTTTGTTCCAGTTAATTATTTCACAGTCTTAAAAACCCCTTTCTATACCAATATATCCAGTCTGCTTGTATGCAGCAATGTAGTAGTTTTCTTCATTGATTTCTCATATTTAGAAAAAGAGATACGTTCAGGAAAAAGAAGTTGTGGATTTTTCTGAGCACCTCTTTTGGCAGAAAGATGAAAGCATTAAACAAACAAATATGAATATAATAATGGGTGAAGTACTGCTCAAAAACTGCTGAACAACATGCAGTGTGAACTGAGGCAAAGATAATGACGATGGACAAAGTGCCCAAGCGCTTCTCACTTCACTCAGATGAAGGCAATATGACACTCAACCTCTCTCTACAAGATGAATCAATCTAATGCAGCAATTTGATTTTCTGTCTAGCAAGAGACCAGAACACAAATCAGATGCAGCACAGGAAACTGACCAACCGAAAGACAGCATCATCGAACATGCAACTTAATAAAATTTGAGCCATGCTTTTTACTCATTATACATGTTCTTATTTATAGAAAGATGTCTAGAAAAACAAGAATAGAGAAATGTGCACACAATACATCCAAAAGAAGAGATCACTAGTGAATTCAAGAACATTTATGGGAGAAAGTCCCTATGTTACTTTGTGTTTACTCACATTCTTTCAAAGAAAGCTTGAGAACAGGAGAAGGGTAAGAATAGCACAAGCTGTTCCATTACCATGGGTCAAATCACTGGCATCATCTTCAAGCAGTACTTCCTCACAAATGGTAGGCTCAAGGAGAGTGCTACAACCAGAAAGCAAATGTGCACTAGGAGGTCTCTGTGCAGTCTGAGGTCTGGATGCTGTCGAGAACTGTGTTATGGTAGGCTTCACAGAAGAACAGGGCCATCTTGTTACAGATCCTGAATCTAAACCATGGGGGAGGGGGGACAGTGGAGGGAAGAGAGAGAAGATTAGAGTGAGATAGCGCAACACGTAAGATGATGTAAGTTGCTACAACATACCCTAAATCCTGTTTTTACAGACAAAGGTTGCCAACAATCTGGAAGGAATATTGGGAAAGGTGAAACAAGAGCCTCCATTAGGGTTGTAGAGGCCCTGCATACCTCAAAAGCAAAACTGCAGGCTAATACATTTGCTGGTGACCACTTTCCCTTAATCTCCTCTTTTCCTCCCAGTTAACAAGTACAAATTACCTGGCCTAAGGGGCACAGTCACAGAAGCACCTATCAATAAGTATTTGTTGTATAATCAGTGAGCTGCAAGATTTCATCAAGAACTAAACTGTTAATGAACTGTTCCTGGAAACTGAAAATAGTGTTAGACTAGAACTAGATGTGATGATGACAAACCCACATCTCTAAATGCTCACTGCTGCTGAGTAACTGTAAAATGGGATGGACAATTTCAAACTGTGGAGCAGCATATTTAAAGAATGCCAAAACCTTCCACTGCTTGCTGCCCCCCCCCATCCCTAACCTCTTTTCTTCTACTGAAGCTGAGAGGAAAATAAAATGGAGGGACTGGAGGAAAGCAGCAGTCAGAAGAGTTCATAACACCATTATTTTTCTACCTGAGAAGGCCCATACATATCCCTCTCTGCTTTATGACTATTTGGCATGTCCTCTCTTCACAGTACCATTACATCTAGCTCTATCTTTATGTGCCTCATTTACAGAAGGAAAACGTTTCCACCCATTCTTATTCCTGATAACAAGACCTGACACACCAATGTGCACTAGCCTATGTATGTGTGATACTGAAATGAAAAACTTTACCACTTGTAAAAATGCATTTCACAAAATAGTTCAGCTTACCTGAATCAAAAGCTTGTTCAAGTAAATTTCCTTCCTTGATCGATTCCTTGACAAGTAACCAGTCCTCATTCATCTTGCATGGGAAAGGCATAGCTGTCTGATTTGCTGGTATTTCATCCAAACACTTTAAATGAGGAATGAGTTTTTTCACTTCAGCTCTGTAGTTGTAATCCGGGACCTGGAGCGAGGGGGAACCAAAGAAGAAAAAAAATATGTGTTATCATTTAAATCACATTTTAAAGGGGGAAAAATATGAGAAATGACATGAAAAAATACACACATCAGTGTTTGAAAAATGAAAGCAAGTTAGTCATAAACAACTGTATCAGCTATCTTTTTTCCTGAGTTTAACGCTTTTTGTGCTCTAGATGAGCAAAACAGAAGAGTGAAGCACAATTTTGTTACAAACACAGGAAACATTTATCCCAAACCCCCAGGATTAATTCTGGCTTCATCTTGCCTAATTAACTATTAATGATCAGATAATAATACTCAACCAGTTCCCCCACTGCACATACTCCCATGTGTTTACACATACACTGTGTAGGACTGCAATGTTCTCCATCTCCCTGGAGTGTACTTAGATCTGCCCCTCTGACTACGTCTTTCCTTTCCTCCCACATCTTTAGGCTATTGCCTAATCCTACAGACTCCTTCCTTGCCACCACCAAACTGGATTATTTTCTTCATGCTCTCTTTAGTCAATTTAGAGGAGGAACAAACAAATTAGCAGCTGCAGGGTGCTTAATCCAGGATCAGGACTCTGACGGTGTCAAAGAGTTAAATCCCCTCTCCTCCACCACTGTCCTGACCCGATTTTTAAAGCAATAACCATGTTACGAATATTGTACTCCATCAATACATCTAAGGAAGTGGATTGTAGTCTGTGAAAGTCCATGCTAAAATAAATCTGTTAGTTTTAAAACTGCAGGGGAAAAAGTTTATTTATTTCCCCCGCCTTCTGGTTCAAACTGTGTTTCTTTACGTAACTGCCATTTTTTTTAAACAAACAAAAATAGTTAAATGATGGTCACTTGTCTAATTTGGTCCTAAACTTAGCTTAAATTTAAAAAAAAAAAAACTTGGCAGGAAAACCAGGAGTGAATTTGATTGTGGAAGGACTGTTCTGGTACTGAACAAATTCTAGCTTGAGCTCAGCAGTCTATGAGTATATCCAAATTGCTCAATTATAGCAGTTTGATCACACTTTAATTCCCACAGACTCCTCAAGTTTGATGAGGTATTTGATCTTTCTGGCAAAGAATTCTGAGTCTCTTGCCACCAAACTGCAAATCTCAGGATTTCACAAAATGTAACCCTATTATTAAAGTTGCATCAAAGCACTATAATCGAGCAAGGCAGATATACACTATGACTGTCACCCCTCCTCATCTTGCTTCCCAAGCAACTATTAGGTCTTTGGCATTGGCTGATATCTTTGCAATTTTAATTTAAAAAAAGATGTACACACACATACACATGCATACACACTAGATCCTCTTACTCAAGCAAAGGCACAGGCAAAAAGTGCACAGCTGGGTAACATAAAAGAGGGGTCTTTGCATGGCCTTCTCTGCTATTCATACAAGAGGGGAGGGGCACAGAGTTCTTTGTTGATGACTCATCTTGCCTAGGAAAAATGACCAAACTGCATAAGGAGGCAGCCTTGTGATCAGACAAGGGCCAGATGGGATGCCCCAAGGGAATGGAGGGCTTAGGATGCAAGGATTTTAAAACAAAGTGGTGCTAGGAACAGCCTTCGCACTGTAAGATATCTTGGCAGAAGCAGCATTATGTCTATGTGCACTATATAGAGCTTAGCTACATACAATTCTAGCAAAGGTAAGAGCAGCAGAAGCTATATGCACCTTTTAAAAAATATACCTCAAACAGGCTCTCTGTTTGGAAGGCCTAAGCGTTTATATAACATTAGAGCGGCTAACTTTCAATCCATATTTTTTCCCACAAGAAGATAAGTGCCTATTACATCAGCGGACAGAGTCATCTGTTCCCACAGAGCGTGTACTTTATATGATGTGTAAGCTATAGGTTTTCAGTCGGCAATGATCTCCTGATTGAGAGGTGCATCACATTACACACACACACACACACTACAATTGCAACAACAGCTGCAATCAAGACCACTGCATTTATCATTCGATTGTTGCTTTTGGTTTGGATGTCAGGAAGAGATGAGCTCATCTGGAAATCAAATTACACTGAGCAAATATACAGTGCACTGTAGGAAAGCTGTAAATTTATTTGAATCAGCATATATAATTTTATTTTGTTTAAATATATGAAAATAGCCAGTTTAGCTGAAGTATATAAATTATACTTGACCTCTATCTATGCTAAAGGTATGGGAAACATATAGTCTTAGATAAAAAAAAATAAAACTTTTGTTTACCTAGTCTTTAACCAGACTGCTTAATTTGTTGTGTTGATTTTTTTTTTAAAAAAAACTCATTCTAATGTAATTGTTATGGTAATACCTTATACATTGCCCTGAATTCCTACAAATGCTAGAGGGCAGTATAAAAATGTTTTAAATAAAGAGAATAAATACATTCAGTATTATTCTCTTTCTCTACACTAGCAGTTCCCAGCTTGATGGATGCCAAGTGTATCAGTTATGGTTAGAAGCAGACATATTGTGAGGTTTTGTCCTATGGTCCTTTCATGCTACCTAGCTATAGCTATGATTCCACTTTAGTTACTGTGGCTACATCTTACAGCATTCTAGGGTTTGTAGTTTGGAAAGGCTCTAGAGCTCTCTGGCTGAGAATTTTAAGCACCACTCCCTCATCTGCAAATCCCAGGATGTTGCCATGTCACATAAGAAGAATCAAAATACCTCTGCTCCACCTTTAAGCTGGCCTCCCAGGGTGGCAAATATTAAAAAATAATTGTATCTCCCAAGGAAGATTGTGAGATTGAGAGTGGTCAGGAGACCAAAATCTGATGAAAGATTGAAGAATCTGAGTATATTTGACATACAGTCAGTTAAGGGACATGATAGCTATTTTGATATGTTTGAAAAGCTATGCCAGAGATTGTAAGATTTACTGTAAACTACTTTGAGTCCAATGTTGGCAGAAAGGTGGGATTATAAATCAAATAAATAAATAGATAATTGAGCAAATGTATTTGTTTATTTATTTTAATGGTTCCAAACAGTAGGTTCAGGATCAATGGGCTGAAATTATGGGAAAGATGTTGTACTGGTACAATATATGCTATTAAAGGCAGTGCTTTTCAAGCACAGCTGGCCATCCATTGGTAAGAGAAGCTGTAGCAGCAGATATGCTGTATTGGGAAAGAGTTAGATTAGATTACTTTTGAGCCTTCTTCCCGCACTATATTTTAAGATAGTAAGGTAACAAAAACAATCCTAAAAACTAAAACAGAAACCCCCAAGTCAAAATACAGAAAGCCATCTCTTTACCACTGTGTTATCCAGAATTACACTTGTCAAAACAGCCAGAGTTACCCACCAAAAAGTGAGGAACCCTGACTAGACACTTAAGGAAGATTATTTCAAAGTTCAGGTGCTATAACTGCCTCATGAGCCTATCTGTCTCATTTCTGCAATGAGGGATACAAAGTAGGATTTCTTACTGTGCAGGCAGGTTTTTATGGGAGGAGGCAGACCATAACATGTTCTGGTGCCATTCCTATCTGAGCATTCAGAAACCTCAAGCTAAAAAGGTCATGCAGGGGGCAATCCAACTCTATCTAACATAACCCTCCAAAAACAGAACTTTCAACACTACTTTCATCCTCTCTAAGTTATACTTCAATGTGTTAACCCACATCTAGCCCATTACTGACCCCAGACAGTACTTCACTACCAGAAGAGCAATATAAGATTGCTCCCCTATGAAGCAAAATTTTAGTGCATATATAGAAAGACTCTTTACTTCTTTTCTCTCAGAACAACCAGAAAGGCCATTGTTAACTGGCTTAGAAAGCTTTGGAGAATTCCTGAAGTGGCTTAAAATGAAGCACAAGAAGACTATGGTACTACAGCTGAAGACTTTTGGCATGGTGATGGGAATCTCAGCTGCAGACACCAACTGTAAAGGTGTTCCACAAAACAGTGGTCTTTTTAATAAACAAACTGGACAACGATCTTCTGTTCCTCTCTCACAGACATGCTTGCATAGAAGTTAAGTTCCACTAATTTCATGTTCAAAATTACTTTCAAACAACTGTATTTCAGATTGCATAGTGTTCAAGATGCTTATTAACATCCTTGGTACTCCCAGTTTAATGAAATAAAGTAGAGATCTTCTCCCACATGTTTATTGTTGGTTACTATTGTTGTTGTTATGTGCCTTCAAGTCAGTTCTGACTAATGGGACCCAGTCCTTGGGTTTGCTTGAGAAGATTTAGTCAGGAGAGGTTTGTTATTACCTTCCTCTTAGTCTTGAGAAAGTGTGACTTGCCCAAGGTCACTCAGTGGGTTTCTATGGCTGAGTGGCCATTTGAACTCTAGTCTCTCAGAGTCCGAGTCCAGCACTCAAACTACTACTCCATGCTGGATCTCTACTCGCACATCACATCACTTATGAATTTACCCGGGTAAGAACAGGTTGCCTATCTGTAACTGTGGTTCTTCGAGTGGTAATCTGTGCCCTCACACATTGGGATTTTCATGCATGCACGGTAGCGTTCAGAAAGTTCTAGAGCTAAGCAGCTTGGTGGGAAACCCTCCCCCTGCTCGTACTGAGCATGCTCAGCCCGCCAAGCCAACAGTCCCTCTTCAGTTTTGGAGTCCGCCGTAGCAGGACCTGAACAGGGGAAGGCTGGGCAGGTGTGTGTGAGGGCACAGATGACCACTTGGAGAACCACAGTTACAGGTAAGCAACCTGTTCTTCTTCTTCGTGCTCTCTGTGCCTCACACATTGGGAGACTGTGTAGCTTACCAGCGGATGGTGGGTCAGGTCCTAGAGAACAGAAGACAACACCGCACGACCAAAGCGGGCATCCCATCGAGCCCGGCAGTCCAATCGGTAGTGGCGCGCAAAGGTCAAAGGTAGCCACACGACACAGTTCCTGCAGGTCCAGTCCTTGAAGGAGAGCTGCTGAAGAGGCCACAGCTCTAGTGGAGTGGGCACGGAGCAAAACTGGCGGAGGCTGCTTAGTCAGTTCATATGCCAGCAGAATGGTCTGAGCCATCCATTTGGAGACTCTCTGGGTGGATACCTTCTGGCCCTTTCCAAACAAACAAACAAACAGGTGGAGAGTCCAGTGGAAGGACGAAGTCCAATGAATGTAGAAGGCCAGAGCCCGACGGGCATTGAGCAAGCGGAGAGATTGCTCCAGAGGCGTAGTCGGGTCCGGATAGAAAGTAGGAAGGATGACGTCCTGGTTGAGGTGGAAATCGGAGACAACCTTAGGCAGGAAGGAGATGTCCAGATGCAGGATCAACTTGTCCCGGTGGAAGACAAGGAAGGGCTCATCGGATCGCAGCGCAGTCAGCTTGCTCACTTGCCTGGCCAAGGTGTCAGCAACAAGGAAGGCCGTCTTCATGGTCAGAAGCCTATTGTCAGAGGTAGCCATAGGCTCAAAGGGTGGTCGCATCAGCTGTGAGAGCACCAAGGACAGCGACCAAGGTGGAAGCGGTGGAGATACCAGTGGATAAAGATGCCGTAGCCCTTTAACGAACTGCTTAAGGGTAGCGTCCCGAAAGAGTGCTGCTGAGGGGGAACCACACAGCTGGTAGGCAACGATGGCCGTGAGGTAGACTCCCAAAGATTGAATAGTCAGTCCCTGTTCCCGAAGGTGCAGAAGGAAATGCAGCACAGTAGGTAGAGCAACAGGCGCCAGTTGCAACAGTAAGATCTCCGCGTAGATTCCTTCCTGGCCACAGTGAGGACATCCCTTATAGCTGAAACATCTAATGGGCTATCCGCCACACATAGAGAGACAGGAGTGGCAGGTCTGGATGCAGCACGAGACCGTCCAAGTGGGAGAGAAGGTCCGGTACCGCTGGAAGCATGAGAGCCCGGCCTCAAGCAGCCTCGAAGAGGGGCTTGAACCAGTGCTGTCTCGGCCAATATGGGGCCACCAGGATGGCATTGGTGCGGTTGAAGAGGAGCTTGGCAACCACTCGACCCAGAAGCGGGAACGGCAGGAACGCGTACAACAGCTCCTTGTCCCACTGGAACTGAAAGGCGTCACCGAGAGAGCCCTGATCGAGGCCGGCCCTCAAGCAGTACCAGGAGCACTTCCTGTTCCGACTGCTGGTGAACAGGTCGATGGACAGCTGACCCCACTGGGCCACTATCGCCCGAAACGCAGTCTCAGAGAGGGACCACTTGGGGATGACACATGGTGTCTCTGCTGAGGTATCCACTGTGATGTTCTCCCGGCCTGCCAGGTGGACGGCGACAGGGTGAATGCAGAGCGGTACACACCAGTCCCAGAAGTGAAGGGCTATGTTGAGTCGGGTGGTGGATGGGGTACCTCCCTGTCTGTTCATATAGCACACGGCCATCGTGTTGTCCAAGAGGATCTGCACCGTGTGGCTGACAATAAGATTGAGGAAAGCCTGTAGCGCCTTCAGGATGGCGAGGAGTTCCAGGGCACTGATGTGAAGGCGAGTCTCTAGGCTAATCCAGTGCCCTTGCACCCTTAGATCGCCACAATGCGCTCCCCATCCGTAGAGGGAGGCGTCTGTTGTCACCGTGACCCAAGGACATGGGTCGACGAACGGCATTCCCAACAGGAGGTGCCGGAGGGAGAGCCACCACAGAAGAGAGCGGTGCACCTGCCGAGGGTTCCGGAGGAGGAGGCACTGGTCGTCCAGTAGAGGCTCAAAGACCCTGATGAACCAGTGCTGCAATGGATGGGCGCAGAGGTGGGAGACGTAGGTGACCAACATCGTCACTGCCATGTAGCTGAGAAGTTGCTGGATCCTCTCGCTGAGACCACAGGGGCACAGAGGACAGTGGTAGCAGCTCAGCGCAGAGTGCGGGCCCACTTCAATGGAAGGAAGGCCTTGGCTGAAACAGAGTCTAGAGTGGCTCCGATGAAGTCCAAAACTCGGGTTGGTTTGAGATGCGACTTCTTCGGGTTCACCTTGAGGCCGAGGCGGGACAAAAGAGACAGCGTGAGATGGATGTATAGCTTCTGCCTGCAGGGCACCACCAACAGCCAGTCGTCTAAGTAGGGGCATACCATAACGTGCTTCATTCGGAGATACGATACCAATGGGGTCATGCATTTGGTGAAGACCCTGGGCACGGTGGACAGGCCAAACGGCAGCACCTTGTACTGGTAGCAGACACCATCGACTGTGAATCGCAGGTACCTCCTGTGGTCCATCGCCTTTACAAGGTGGTCCATCGCATTGTCCGTTGTAGAATGGAATAGTCTCTGTCCATCGAAGGGCAGATCTTCGATGCGCTTCCTACTGTCCTCTTGGAGTCCCGCAGACCATAGCCAGACGAATCGCCGAAGGGTGACCGCACCCACCATCGCTCAGGTTGCTCCCTCTACCGCATGCCAGGAGGACAGAATCTGCTGATTGGACAGCACTACCGATTCATTATAAAATTGGATCACGCTCGTCCGATGATCATCTGGCAGATGGGCCAGTAAATGATAGAATCTGTCCCAAATGTTGCGTTGGTAAGCGGCGAGGCAGGCCTGGGTGTTTGAAATCCTCGCAATCAGGGAGGATGCTGAATAAAATCATCTCCCAAAGGAGTCCAGCCTACGGCGCTCTCAATTGGGCGGGGTGGTGTGTGCCCTCTTACCACCCTTGGTCTGAGTGGATTTGACCACGACCAAATTGGGCACTGGATGGTTGAATAAAAAGTCGTCATCCTTCTTTTGGGTCCTGTACAGGTGCTCTAGGTGATGAGGTATCAGCTGTAAGGAGTTTGGCTGGGCCCAAGGGTGTTTCAATACCTCCCGTAAGACCAGCAAGAACAGTATCGGTGCCGCAGATGGTGGGCACGTGTCCACATAATGGAATACCGGATCCTGCACTGTTGGAGCCAGTCCAGAAACATTGAGGCCGAGGGTGTTGGCCACGTGAAGAAGGATGTCAGAAAACTGTTTCACATCCTCAGGCACCGAGTCCAGTGTGGGCTCCCCAAAAACCAGTGGGAGAGACACATGTGAGTCAGGTGTGGAGTCGCCGGAGTCTGAGTCTGATTCATATGACCCCGAAGAGTGTGAAGGCGGCCCCTGGGCCGGAGGCAACTGTGGCAGTTGGCGGAAGTGGAGCAGTGACCACCGATGGTAAAGAAGACAGTACCGATGGTAGAAGAGTTGGCAGAGGTGCCATAGATGACAGTATCGGCAGAACAGCAGGAATTGGGCACTGAAATGATTAAGTTGATATCGGTGCCATCATTGATTGCTGGAGGGATTGAGGAACCTCCATGGTGGGCCTAGAGATAGTAGCCATAACCCGAGGAGGTGGCGACACAGGCCTGTACTGTGGCGAACAGTCTCTAGATCTCCTACGGTAGTAGGGGGATTGAGATCTTGACCGAGACGGAGACTGACGGTACCGGGATGCAGGATGGTACTGGGAGCCCGACAATGGAGATCGAGATCAACGGCAATATGGGGACCAGTGACGGACGTCCACATGGTACTGGTCTCTATAGGCAGGGGAATATGAATAGTATGACCCCAGCTGCTCCCGCCACAAATGCTCATGGCCGTACCATGCGATGTAGGATGCCTCACAGGGGGAAGAGAAAAGGCAGAACTACTTAACACATTCTTTGCCTCAGTTTTTTCCCAGAAGGATACAAGCACTCAACCTGGCGGTTGGGGAGCAGGGGAGGAAGCAGAGGAAATGAGGCACATAATAGGTAGAGAGGTGGTACAGGAATACCTGGCCACATTGGGTGAATTCAAGTCTCCAGGGCCAAATGAATTGCATCCTAGGATATTAAAAGAGCTGGCAGAGGTCATTTCGGAACCGCTTGCTATAATCTTTGAGAAATCTTGGAGGACAGGATAAGTTCCAGCAGACTGGAAGAGAGCAAATGTTATCCCCATCTTCAAGAAGGGAAAAAAAGAGGACCCAAACAATTATCACCCAGTCAGCCTGACATCAGTACCCGGAAAGATCCTGGAGCAGATCATTAAGCAGTCAGTTTCTAATCACTTAGAAAGCAACGCAGTAATCACGAGAAGTCAACATGGATTTCTCAAAAATAAGTCATGCCAGACTAATCTTATCTCTTTTTATGATAGAGTTACTAGCTTGATAGATGAAGGGAATGCTGTGGATGTAGCATATCTCGATTTCAGTAAGGCCTTCGACAAAGTTCCCATGACATTCTTGCAATGAAGCTGGTAAAATGTGGGCTGGAAAGGGCTACTGTTAGTTGGATTTGTAATTGGTTGACCGACCGAACCCAAAGGGTGATCACAAATGGCTGCTTTTCATCCTGGAGAGAAGTGACTAGAGGGGTGCCACAGGGTTCTGTCCTGGGCCCAGTGCTGTTCAATACTTTTATCAATGACTTGGATGAAGGAATAGAGGGCATGCTCATCAAATCTGCAGATGATACCAAATTGGGAGGGGTTGCTAATACGCCAGAGGACAGCATCAAAATTCAAAATGACCTGGATAGATTGGAGAGCTGGGCCAAGGCTAACAAAATGAAATTCAACAGAGAGAAGTGTAAGGTCCTACACTTAGGTAGAAAAAATGGAATACAGAAATATAGGATGGGGGACACGTGGCTGGATAGCAGTAAGTGTGAAAGGGATCTAGGAGTCTTCATAGACCACAAGCTGAACATGAGTCAGCAGTGTGAGGCGGCAGCCAAGAAAGCCAATGCAATTCTTGGCTGCATCAATAGGAGTATGGTGTCTAGATCGAGGGAGGTACTGGTACCACTCTACTTTGCTTTGGTTAGACCCCATCTTGAATACTGTGTCCAGTTCTGGGCACCCCAATTCAAGAAGGATATTGACAAGCTGGAGCAAGTCCAGAGGAGGGCAACCAAAATGGTGAGAGGCCTGGAAACCATACCCTATGGGGATAGACTTAGAGAGCTGGGGATGTTTAGTTTGCAGAAGAGAAGGTTAAGAGGGGACATGATAGCCATGTTTAAATATCTGAAGGGATGCCATGTAGAGGAAGGAGAGGGCTTGTTTTCTGCTGCTCCAGAGACCAGGACAAGGAGCAATGGATTCAAGCTGCAGGAAAGGAGATTCCACCTGAACCTCAGGAAGAACTTCCTGACAGTCAGGGCTGTCCGGCAGTGGAATATGCTGCCTCGGAGTGTAGTGGAGTCTCCTTCCTTGGAGGTTTTTAAGCAGAGGCTTGATGGTCATCTGTCGGGACTGCTTTGAGGGTGTTCCTGCATGGCAGGGGGTTGGACAGGATGGCCCCTGTGGTCTCTTCAAACTCTACATTTCTATGATTCTATGATTCTATGCCAACGAGAACGTTGAATCGATCCTCATCCGGGACCTGCCACAATTGCAGGCGTCCTCCCGCTGCCGTGGGGATTGGTGTCTGTCGGCACGGACCGGAGAGCGCGCTGCACTATGGCGAGCACGGTCATGGGAAGACACCGTGTGTTGAGACGGGGCCCAAGGGGTCTCCAGAGAGATATCTGGATGGTCCATCCCATGTTGAGGGTGACTGTGCAGCATGGCCAGTGTGGACAGTACAGGCGGATCAGGTGGCGCCAAAGGGTCATCCAGGGCCGGTGGTAATACAACCACTGGGAGCTGTGGATCATCGTGCTCCGCAAGTATATCCAGAGGGCCCTCCTCCTCAACCGTATCCATCGCAGGTTGTGTTGGAGGGGGTGTCAGTGGACAGGCTGGCCGCAGAAAAGTTGACCTACGCTTCTCCTTTTTCTTCTTATTCTTATCCTTTGTCGAAGGATCCAAAGAAGAGGGCCGCTTCCGCTGGGCTGCCGTAAGAGGTTTGGGGAGGCCGAGCTGCCTGCGAGCCCGCAGGGACATCCCCTGACGACAAAGAGGTAACTGGTGTCCTGGAAAGCTTCAGAATACGCGGCAAGGTGGAGACCAGAGGCAAAGAAGATGGTACCGAGCCCGGTACCGTCGGTACCGCAGCCATTGATACCGATGAGGGTGTGGTCGATGGTCGCACTGCTGAGGAACAGGAAGCCATGCAAGTAAAGAGGGCAGTATTTTCAGATGCCTACTCCTTGATTTTTAAAGACTGTTCCCAACAGTGGGACTTTAGCCTGGACGACTCATTCCTCAGAGTCTGCACCATAAATTATTTACAAACGGGGCAGGCCCGTACATTATGGGCTTCCTCAAGGCAAAAAAGGCACTCGGAGTGCCTGTCGCAGAGGGCAACTTTCGGACCACAGGAAACGCAAAGTTTAAACAAAAAAGACATAAGAACATGGGAGGGATTCTCACGAAAAGAAATCCAAAGAAGAAATGAAAAAGAAATGAAGAAAACAAGAATTAATAACAAATTTGTTAACTGTAGCGAGATTAATAATAGCAAAAAAATGGAAAGCAAATGAAAAATTTCAAATAGAGGAATGGTATAACGAAGTGTGGAAAATCGTAATTAATGATAAACTAACATGTAGAATTAGGTTTATGAAAGGTTTGGTTAAAGGGAATGATTTTGAAGAAATTTGGAAAATATTTTTGGATAAAGTTCTGAAAAGAGATAGTAATACTACCCTGTCAAAAGAAGAATGGCAATTTTGGAAAGTGGATTAAATAAAAAGTTGGCTCTGGGGGGTGGGTATTTTTTAGTTTTAGTTTTGTTTTTCTTTTATGTTGTATATTTTGTAATTCTTAGTAGGTGTGTGTGTTAAACTTGTGATTTATAGATTTAAAAGGATAAGTGATGTTAATGTTTTTTTTAAAAAAAAAGTTAAAAGGATTAACAATAGAAATAGATTAAAGGGGATGTGAAAAATATTGAATTAAATGTGAAATTATAATAGTTGAACAGATTTATAAATTTAAGGGTAAAGGTGCAAAATAACAATGAAAGTTAGTATTGCTTAAGAGAAGAGAAAAAAAGAAAAAGAAAAAAAAATATTTTTTTTTAATTCACTATTATGTATATCACATGGTGTTTAATTTTTTTTTCTTGTTTTGTATTTGTGATTTAGTTATATAATTAATAAAAATTTAAAAAAAAAAAAAAGAAATGAAGAAAACACCACGAAGACGCTGCTAAAGCTGGAGAACCTTCCATTCGCTGTGAACACACCAGCGGTCGAAAGAAAACTGAGGAGGGACCATTGGCTTGGCGGGCTGAGCATGCTCAGTGCGAGCAGGGGGAGGGGTTCCCGCCAAGCTGCTTAGCTCTAGAACTTTACAAATGCTACCGCGCATGCGCGAAGATCCCAATGTGTGAGGCACAGAGACCACGAAGAAGAATTAGAAATTATTCCCTGGTCAAAGCCTGGAAATAGTATGTTAGACGTAAATCAACTTACCTGCAATGAACATTTTTTCCAGTATCAATACTGTGATGCTTTACCTTTAAAAAAAGAGTTACTCCCAAAATTAACATCTGCCATGACGTTACTTGGGAAGTATGCTGAGCAAAATACTTTCCAGGTTAGTGTTATTGGGGCTTGGGGAGACTGGTGTGTGAGGAAATTTTTAATCAATTCTTTACCTTTAAATAAGAGTTCAGAGCCTGTCTCTGCTTCCAATTTCTCTTTAGCTCAAAATAATGCTCCAGAGAAGCAGAACATGTGAGACAGAAGGAAGTGCAGAGCAGGAAGTGTGGCTGTCACACTTCCTGCTATGCCATGTACTGTCTTTCTCAAGTAATTTGGAATGAAGGGAAAATGGGAACAGACAGAAACAAGGTCCTGAAATGTTTTGAGCAGGGTAAAACCTCTTTAGCTTTGTATTCCTGCATGGCAGGGTTGGACTATATGGCCCTTATGGTCTCTTCCAGCTCTATGATTCTATAATTCTATAATTCTGTTTAAAGGCATACTAAGAACAGACTGATACAGTGGTAATTAAGGTAATTTCAGGTATACATCAGTTAACAAAGCCTCTAACATAGAAGCTCCTTTTTATCTACCCAGTCCCCCGTTTTCCTCTTCGTCCTTTGAGTGGCTGCAAGCTTTTTTCATAGCATTAGCAATAGGGGAATGGTGAAGAGGGGCTGAAAAAAACAGACTTTCAGTGTTGTTCAGTATTGCATCATGTTTGCAGTAAACAGTGTAACAAATAAAGCTTGAGCTAGAAAAGAATGGGATTCTACAGTCCTATTTCTTACAAAAGGCAAAGTAAACAGCAGTTGCCTCTAGGATCTCTTACTGAGCATGCATGAACAGAAAAACAACCAGGGGAAAGCAGATCAGACTTCCTCACCATCTACCTCTGGCATGTTTGGCCTCCAAAGCAGAAATCCTAAGAAAAGTGGAGGCAGGTGAAGGAAAGAAATTGTCTCTGGACTTGTTTTGGAAGATGCTTTCAAAGTAGTCTTCAGGACAGTCAAAATGTTTTTGCTTGTTTATGCACAGCTTACCTGACCTGATTATTCCATTTCACATGTGCATATTGTTCACTTTGAATAACAATTTGCTGGAATATATTGCACTGGCTATTCTTTCTATGTTGTTTCTGCCTCTGGTACCAAAGTTTTTGTTAAAGAAGTAATGCCCAAGAACACATCTACTTCACTAACTGAAATATACCTGTACTACTCATACAACATTAATGTAACAAGTTATCTTGCCCGCCCCCCAGAATAAATAACACAACAAATTATATCTCATCTGTGGCAAGCATGTAACGTAAGAAATTTGTTAGAAATAAATAATTTGAAATAATATTCCATATTCTTGGAATACCTTGGGCAAGCTTCCACATGACAAACTATATAAGTCACAAAACTTTTTGTTCAAAGATAAAATAAGGTACTGCATACAATCCATAATGAAATCTGAGCACAACACACACACCTCTGGAGATTGGGGATCTGGTTTCAAGCACACAAGATTTCCCTCCAATGTAAGAGTGGACAGTTTTGTGCAAAACCCCAGATATTGAATCTGACTGAGATCTTCAATATTATTTCCTTCTAGGTCTAGAATCTCAAGATGTTCCAGCAGGCTCACTTGACTTAAGTCAGCAACATTGTTGTAGGCTATGTAGAGTTCCTAAAAAGAGAAATAAAAATCAGAGGGAATGTATGAATTTTAAAGATTTAACTATGGTACTTCAAACAAGAACACTGAATTGATGGCTTCCTGTTTTTATATTGTATATGGTTATTGTTTTTAGTCTTAAAATTTTAATGCTTGGTAACTTGCTATAGAATTAACACTTGGTGTTGATTAGTATTTGCACGACTCAAGACTCATCAAACAACCTTGCTTTAGAATTGTTTGTTCTACCTAGTACATGTCAGTGATCAGTATGTGCAGAAAAGAAGAACACCGCTAACACTGAAGAGATCTTTGAGAATGACCCAGGATGTTGACTGGAACACACAGACTGAGAAATGTTAAGGGTCAGATAGAATGTAACATGTGTACAAGCTGTAACTTTGCTGATGCTGATGCATGAATCTTTTCTTTCATATAAGCATTCTTTAATATAAACTTAAACATGATATAAGAAGGGAAGTCTGAAAGAATAAATCATCCTTCCTTATCACTATTGCCTGTAGTGATACTTGGATGGATCCTTTGGCCAAAGTTACATGTGTATGTGTGTGTCTTTTGTTCTTTCCTTCTCTTCAAGTCAGTTCCATGTCCACTTGGAGATACGGTGAGGTATGGTTCATTCATCCACCCTAGCATTGTAATGCTCCTTTAATTCATTCAGACTACCATAGCATTAATTCATTAAGTCTACCATAGCATTTTCTTGCCAAGATTTATTCATAGGACATTTGCATATTCTCTCACATGTGGTTGTTGTTTAGTGCCTTCCAATCACTTCTCACTGATGGTAGGATTTTGTTGCTGAGATCTGTTCAGAGCAAGTTCGCCATTGCCCTCCTCTAAGGTTGAGAGAGTGTATCTTTCCCAAGATTACTCAGTGTGTTTCCATGGCTCAGAAAGGATTTGAGCCCTGGTCCCCTGGAGTCCTGGTCTAACTCTCAAACCACTATACCACACTGGCTCTCAAGATTTTATTTTTAGATCTCAAATAATTTTGAATTCTCAAGAGTCAAAGTTTGCAAACACAATACATGACAGCTTATGGTTGAAGTCCCTTTTACCTAGAATGCATGGCAATGTTTTGTGAACTAGACCTAAATGTAGTATGTTAAAAACTTTAACATAAGCACACACGCGCACGCACACACACACACACATATACACACTGTTGGTCAGTTCCCTTTAGATGGCTAATATGAATCAATGTAAAAAAGCTGGTCATTAAGTAAATATGTTGACTGAAGTATGTTGAATCATGAATAGTCTCACTTTCAAAGAGCGGCAGGAAGAGATTCCATCTAAATCTGGAAGTCTACAGCGAGCCATCCACAGGACCTGAAGATGAGACAGAGCTGTTCCAAGGTCCCTAAGAGAACAAAATTTGAGACCTTAAGGGCCAAGTTCATCCACTTCTTATAAGACCAGCACACCTCAGTTCAGGACTTCATATAAATGACCCATAAAACAGCAAACTAATGTAAACTACACTTGAGCTTCCATAAGCAGATTTCTAATTCTAAACTTCACCTCAGTCAGATTCAAAGGCTGAAGACAGGATATGTGTGTGTATTTCCAGAAATAGAGTTTTACTCTTTATCAATCATAAAAGAATAAAGCTTGAAGAAAATACAAGAATGCAGCAAGCAGCAAAAGCTTTGAACATATTTTGGTTTCACTGGGCTGTAGGCAATAATTTCGAAGCAATTAGCCTTCATCACACACTAACTTTTCCAGAAATCCAATATAAGAGAGATGTTTATGGCACACTTGTGAACAAACACACACCCACACATGGAGACAAAGGAACATTAACAAGGGTGTAATCTGTTTACAACCTTCTTCAGCCCTGTTGATGCTCCTTGCATTTAAAACAAATCTTCTATGTCACTCATTTGCAATACTGTCTGCCATCACAAAACTGGTAGTGTGCGGCCTGGAATTAATTAATCAATTAATTGGAAAGATTAATTAATTAATTTGAAAGCTCTTGTGAGTCTAGAAGTACCCACCCACTGAGCTGGATGTTTGGCAATTCCAGTTTAATTTGAATTAATTCATAGTTAAAAGCATGCTTTCAATCATTTCATACTGCAGTATTTGAACGTGAACCCAATTTTCCACCCAGACACTTTAAATTTAGTACTTTCTCCAAGTAATAAAGGATTTTATGGAGCCACAGAAATAGGAGCTTAAGAATGATTAACAACATAATCCTATGCATATATTTACTAAGAAATAATTCCCCCTGTGTTCAGTGGATCTAACTCTCCAGTAGATGTGCTTATAGGGCTGCAGCCTAACAAAAAAATGGGCCTTAAACACAACATAAAATCTCTTATTATTTACTTCCCAAAATTCAATATTTTAATATGCTTTACAAAATATCTTCTTCATATAGTCTTCCATAGAAAACACTCATTAATTATCTAAGTTGGTGACAATTATTGAAAATCTGAGAGAAAGCCAATATGGAGTAGCACAGACTGGGATTCCGAAAACAGTGAAAACAATGTATTGAAAAAGATCTACTAAGAATAAGTCCATTTGAGCTAAAATAATTGGAGAAATACCATGAGAAGACCACTTTGACTTCACCAATGCAATCTAAAGTGATTCCAGATGTCAGGTCAATGATTCACCTATTGAAAGAGACAGGGGGAAAATGGCAATCCAACCTTAAAAGGATTTCACATCTGCAAGCCTCATTGCAATTAATGAAAAAGGAGATCTTAGGACCAAGTCCACACTCGCCTTTTCAAACACAAATTAATTTCCATGATTGCAGTTCTATTCCTTCCATGTACTGGAACACGGCTCCATATACTGCAAAGATGCCCTTCATAGGATGTAAGGCTTCTCCTCCTCTGACTGGTTGCCGCAGCACCAAAAACCCCATAAACTGCCAGGTTGTTCCCATTAAGGTGGTGCCTACTACAGCTCCACTTGCAGTATCCAGAAGCCTGGTTCTCCAAACTACTATGAGGATGAGCAGAAGTGAAATCATATACCAGCTGTTGGAAGAATGGGTTGGAGCCAGTCCAGCATGAAATGCAGGAAGTCTCCAAGTAATATCAATAATCTGGCATATTCTTGGGTTTTACTGGCAGAAGGCATCTGTGCAAGGTCAACTGGGAGGAAAAGAAAAGAGTAGCATATTGAAGCCTATAAAAGTCCTTGGCTGGTCCTGGCCTTCTTGCGAACAGGTCAAGCTTAAGCCTGAATATGTGTAGAAGAAATTTTACTAAAAGAGATAAAACATTTGGAAGAAAAGTTAAAATATCTCCTCAAAATAAAAAGATATTAGATGAAATAAAAGTATTATAAAAACAGATCTCTCTGAACGCTACAGAAGAAATAGAGAGAAAGTTAAAATTTGTGAGACAAAGGAACTTTTTTCAAGCCAATAAGACAAATAAGTGGTTAGCCTATAGAATTAGAAAATAAAAGGAAAAACATTTGATTCTCCAAATAAAAGAAAATAAGAAAATTCTTATAAAGCAAGATGACATTAAAAAAGTTTTTGCCAGATTTTATAAAAATCTTTTTGCGGAACCAGAAACTAATCGATTGAAAAGAGATAGAACAAAAGAATATTTGTCTGAGGATGACTTGCCAGGAATTACTGAAAGTCAAAGGGAAGAATTAAATAGATTAATTACAAAAGAGGAGCTGTTACAAGCTATAAAGAATCAAAAAGCAAGGAAACCTCTGGGACCTGATGGGTTTACAGCCTTATACTAGAAGATATTTCAAGATCAACTAATGAGTCCATTACAAAGATAATAAATGGAATAGGTAAGGAGGATAGACCACCGTCACGGAGGGAGGCAAATATTACTCTGGTCCCAAAAGAAGGCAAGGATCTCCAAGAAATAGGGAACTACAGACCGATAGCACTGTTGAATGTAGATTACAATCTTCGCTACAATTCTAGCAGATAGACTAAAAAAGATACTACAAATGTTGATACATACAGATCAAAATGGATTCCTGCCTAAGAGAGCATTAAAAAACAACATTAGGACAGTGCTAAATGTTGTTGAGTATTTCCATAGACACAATGAAAAAAAAATGGCAGCAGCTTGGACTTCAGTATTGAGCTTCATGTTCCTCTATTACCACAGCTGCTCTGGAAGAAAGACCTGCCAATCAAGGAACCTGCCACTGACACGTTTAGCCCAGGTAATGATACTTTGTCCTCCATACATTACTGCTCATGCTTCACCCCTTACAACTAATTCCTGAAACTCAGCAGGCTTTAAAAGCATAGCAGAGACAGTTTCAACAGCAGCTAGAATATATGAATACAAGAAGCGGCACTTTGGACTTTAATGTCCTCTTCTGCTATGACAGCTAATTTGAAGAAAACTCCTCTGCTGATTTTAATGCACTGTTACTGTTCAATTTGTTGCCTTTATTGTCAATTACTGGATAATTCAGTGGTATATTATTAGCTGATTCAATGTTGTTTTAGCTGAATACAGAACAACAATGTATCAATATTTATTAGGTGATTCACCACTCAACTGCTTATCTATATCCATTTCTGTCTTATTGTATTTATCCTATTAAGTTGATATTTCTGTATTGATTCCAGCATGCTTATTGTTGCCTGTTGTAGCTTTCTTATCAAAGCCAAAATGCAGTGTAATACAACTAATTGAACAAAATAAAAGTTTGTTTTAGCATTCTTACACACTAACAATTACAGTTTTCTGTGATTTCACTTTAACTACAAGTGCTGTTGATGTTGTTGTTGTTGTTCTTGTTGTTGTTGTTTCTGTTGTTTCTGTCTCATGGTGATCCTAAAGCGAATCTATCACTGGGATTTTCGTGGCAAGATTTGTTCAGAGGGGGGTTGTCTTTGTCTTTGCCTTCCTCTGAGGTGAAGACGTCACTTGGCCAAGATCACCTAGTGAGTTTCTAAGGCCAGACAGAGATTCGACTTCTGGTCTCCAGAGTCTTAGTCCAACACTCGAACCAGTATACTATGCTGGCCCTCTTAACTACCATAGCAATGTCTTATGGATTCCTAGGTTTTGTAGTTTGGTGGGGCAATATTGCTCTCTGGCTAAGAATTCTGAGCTTCTCTCCTCGAGCTGCAAATCCCAGGACGCCACAGGACAGTGGTTCTTAACCTTTTATTTACTATGGACCCCGTTTAAATATCTTTTGCTGCCATGAACCCTCAACACTTAAGTCAAGATTTAAAACTCTAAAGTGCCCTAAATGTATTTGGAGAGAAGGGAGAAACAAGTAAATGAACATATTCCTATTCCTTCCTTCCTTCCTTTTGATTTTAACTGTAAAAGATCATGACATTTCTTCAAGCTTTTGTGGACCCCCTGTGAGGACATCATGGTCCCCTGGGGTCCATGGACTGCAGTTTAAAGAACCACTGCCATAGGATGTTACTACTGCCATTAAAGTGATATCAAAGTGTTATAACTATATAGTGTGAAAAGGCCTGCTAGTCAATTAAGGTTGCAATTACCTGAGGGTAAGCCCCATAGAAATCAATGGGTATCACTTCTGAACAGTGATGTATTTAAATCTTTTGCTCCAAATTTCAAGTCAAGGCTCAAGTTGAGTCTCAAGTCATTGCAAGATACTTTTGAGTTAAGTCTCGAGAGCCAACTTTATACCCCAACCTGTATTCCAGAATTTCTGGACAGAGCTGAAAGTCAGTTTTAACATTTTAAGTATAGTTGGTCCTCTACTTTTGTGCTTTTGCCACCTGCAGCTTCAGAAGTGGGGAATAGGATCCTTCTTATTCCCCATTATTGAAGCTTCAATAGCTTTAAAAGAAAGGATCCTTCTTCCTCAAGACCACTGCCTAACACATTTTCTGTTCCCCTCTGAGATATGCACCCTGCACTCTAGCCACAAGTCCTGCCTTCTGCTCTTAGGAAAAGTTGTAGAAAGTTCCTCCTATATGTAGCAGGGACAGGATGCTAAGCAGACCTCAACTCCACCTCAAGCCCACTGCCTAACCCATTTTCTGAGAAATGTGTCCACACTTTGGGCTTGAGAGAGATTGTCATGCGACCAGTAAGTTATAAGGTTTCTGGATGAACGTATTATGTTACAGAACCAAGGGCAGCAAGTCAGTCACTAAAAATATGCAAGTCTCAAGTCAAGTTGAGTCAGTGTGTAATTTTTGCTGAGTCAAGTCCGAGTCAAGTCATGGAAGTGACTTAAGTCTGACTTGAGTCCGAGTCCATCAACTCAAGTCTACATCACTGCTTCTGAATAGATATATAAATATCTTACAACTCTTAACACATTAGATCACATCTAATTTTAGAAGCTAAGCAAGGTCTTCCACCCACCCTTGCGTGGGAGTCCACCAGTTAATATCAGGGATATCTTCATTTGGATAGAATGAATCCTGCCTAAAATACTGGAAAACCACCACTGCCAGCCAGAGTTAATAATACCAGGCAAGATGGGCCAATAGAATAAGGCAGCTTACTGTTTTCATACGATAATTCTGTCAGTTACATAACTTTGTGAGGTAAGGAAAGAAGATGTCTAATCAGCTTGAAATTTCCAATTCTTCCTTCCACTGTCAGTCCAAATATCACCATAAACTGCATAAAGATACTTGGAATCTTTACTGTTCATCTTGCTCTTAAAATGTGAATCTTTAGAAAAAGCCTAGAGCAATGGGTATCTTTTTAAAGAATCCTAACTTCACAATGTGCTGAAGAAAATGCTCAGTTTAGTAAGTACCCAAGGGGAAACAAGTCAAAGGCTCTAGAATTCAATATTCTCTTTAGTATCAAAGAACCACAATATGACAAAAAAAAAAATCTACGATTTATTGTAATTGTAGCTGGAGGAAATTAAATCAACTACAACAAGAAATGCATCTTTGGAAGAGTTCCACAATACAAATATCTACAATATCTTTCAAGGTCAGTCTACCCCTCCCCAAAAGAACATATTCTTAATCACTATTTTTCAAGGTTTTGTTACCTAAAGCATGTGGCTTGGACTCAAAAAAGCACCAGTAGAAGTGGGTGGATAACTCCCCCACCTCTGCCCAAGCCTACCCCTGAAATGGCTCTGTTAAAGACTTGAGGCATGATGAGGGGACAGTCAGAGTCAACCTCTTGCAGACCTCTTCTCCTGAGCCATACATGTACATTCAAGCCTGTATATTTTAACACACAAGATAATTACACATGCCATAGTTAGCTCTTTAATGAAAATGGGGGAAGGGAAGATTAACACGCACGTAGCTAAAATGAAAGACAGATTAGGATCGGTGCTCAGTCTTATAACTTCTCCTTTTGACAATATGCACAATAAAGAGAATAATACGAAGTATATTCATGATTCATAGACAAAGATCAGCTCATCAAAACACACTATATATAACTTTCAGACTCCAAAACCCTTTGGGTGATATTTACAAATAAGCAATGCAAACTAATTTTCTAAAAAAATAAAATTTTGAATTTTAAATTTGCAAACACATAACAACCTCCCCTCACCAACAATTAATTGAATTAGTACAATAGGCTACCACAGCCATCCACATCTTCCTCACAGCCCATTTACATCAAGTCCAGACAATGCTCACGGATCTCCTTTCCACTTATAAATCACTACGTCAAAAGATACTGTTCCAAATACTGTTCCAAAAGTCCAGTTGATTTATTAGTGGACCATGTGCTGAAGTCAGCCATGTAGCACAGAGAAGAAATGATGACCTGATTTCTACAAAGCCATTTTCCTTTACCTCCCTTCTTGCTCAATGGCACTTAATTTTTCAGATAGCGCAACAGACCAAACCTTATCAAGCCATACCCTTAGAAGAGGCCTTCCAAGATTTTCCACAATTGCAATTTGCAAACAAGTCAAGCAATCCAGATAAATTGGCCATCTTTAAATGACTTTTGATTTTGATTTCCAATGCTACACTTTCTTATGTAAAACAATTACTTTCTTGTTGAAAGCAAATGTCAAGTGATAGGCAAAAGTTAAAAACAAAACTTCACAGAAATTATCATAGAAGTTACCATTCATGTAGAAGATTACTTTTCAACCCATTTCTGGATGTATTTGAAGACTCTTTGGCCCACTATTATCACAGATATATAGATGAGGATGGACAACCTTGGGTAGCTGCTCAATTACATTACTATTTCCCAATATTCAACTCGTTACAGTTCCCAAGAGGTGGATGATACTTGTTACCTGTTTATTTCTTTTTTTTAATAATTTTATTCAAATTTCAACAGATAAAGCAAACAATAATTTCTGCAATGTTTACATGTAATGTTTTTTCTTCTTCCTTTCCTTTCTGGATTACAATTATTGATATTCCCTCTATTTATTATATCACGTATCGCAATAAAATGTTAATAATCTATGTTTGTTAGTTTCTGCTATATATCTCTACTTTACTTGTTACATGATATTTCATTAACTGTTTACTGTATAATAATTGTTATCATGAAAAATGTATTACCCTCTGTCTACCCCCAACCCAAATCTGTAACAATCTTCCACTCTTTGTTAATATCCTCATCTGATTTCCCTTTCAATCTTTGTGTAAATATGTCCGCATTTCCGTTTTTCATAAAAGTTGTCCATCATTACCTGCTTATTTCTGACAACAGCAATCACCTACTGCTTTCATTATGTTGGAGTACAATATTAGGGATACCTTTCAAACTGGTTAGATATTTTGGTTCTATTTTCAGTCAGACAAAATTGTTCATCATATTGCTGGTTAGAATAGAAAATTAGAAGCTTACAAAGTCGAATTAAAATCTCTGGCTTGCTATATCTGTAGATACTTCAGGTAAAAGGTAAGGCAAGAATGTGAAAATAGGTAACTTCACATTGCATAGTAAGGAAACTGAAAATTTGAGCTATTTCTTAGACAAGAAGAGAAATGTAATATTAGATTTGACAAAAGCCATTTGATGTCTGTTATACTGTTGGATTCATAAGACATCAGAAGCACTAGTCTTCAACAGCAAGAGAAAGTAGGGTGAGTATTGTCTTTAGTCACTGCACTCCAAGATAAGTGATATGAAATTATTTACATTCTCCAGATAGTGCCAAGAGAGCCAGGTCAAATTTTTGTGGATTTCTCATACATAGTAAGGACACTGAAATGAGAAATTAAATATACCTGTCACAGAGGCAAATCATTCTTACGTCTGTTTGCTTTTCAAAAACTCTTTTCAGTAACTAGAAACACTGTGGCAATTTTTAATTTAATCATTAGCTTGGTGGGTGCCAAAATTATCTCTAATGTTAAACGGTGATACAAACACAGGAAGATAAGTCATGATTGTGAGAATGTTAGTACAGTGACAAGGGACAGTTCATAAAGCTAGACTCAATTAACTATTTAATTGGGAATGAAAGACAGGCATCAACTAGAATTAAAGGCCTACTTTACTACTTTGCACATAGGTGGCCTTACTTTAAATAGGTATGCATACGGCTGGGCTGTATGTCATACAGAAGACACAAAATTACACTTTTCCATACAGACCACAGCCTTCAATATTTTGAGCACCCCTAAGTTTATGGTATTAAATCAAACAAACTCCCAAAAGTTACTACTAACTCAGTGAGATTCAGAAATTACAACAGGAATTTGAAAGTACCTGGATACAGCATTTTTTTTTTTAATGGCATGGGTTATTCTCAAGAATGTGAATGCAATTCACCATCACTATACGTACAGCTCATTTCTGCTCAGAAGCAAACCCTGTTAACTTCCATGAGAAATATTCCCTTGTAACTATACATCCCAACCAACAAGACTTACTTCCAATCAAACATGCAAAGAATTGCACTGGCATTGGTTTTAACATGTATTGATGCTCATTTCCCATTCTCATTTTTTTTAAAGCTAACAGTTCCGTTTCATACAATGTAAAACATCTTTTTAATAATGTCTGCAACAAGTACATGGTATATTTACCAACTTTGCACTTTAGCATTAGCAAAAAGACAGCTATCAGCCATTGGTGCTGAATTCGGTTAAAAAACAACATTTAACTCTTATTTACATACTAAACAGCTATCTTTTAAAGATGGAAAAAGATTATCCAAAAACATTGCATAACCCTCCTCAGAAAGTGTATCTTTAATATGAAAAAAACTGTAACTCTGGGGATCTGTTTGTTTTGGTTTTTTTTTTTTTTAAAAAAAGCTCTACCCGCTGTTTTATTTGCCTGATTATTGTCCTTCAACTCCATGATGTAATTGATTTTTGGTCTTAACAGGTCTCAACCTATATGGAACCTAAAAAAGCTGTCTTTTTTGCTACTGGCTTCACCAGGCATTTCCACTAAAGCAACAAAGGTAACTCCAGGAAACAGACTGCCTTGCTGTACTCTAGAAAGGATAGGTTATTCAGCGAGTGAGGACTGCTCTTTATACCCAGAAAATTAACTATAAAAGCTACATCTAATGGAATAGACTTCCTCCAAAAAAAAAGTATTTATCTACATCCTTTTACTCATCCCTTAAATTAGAAAGCAGAAGCAATGAGATTAAAAAATGTGGCTGTTAGCCAGACTAGAACGAATATCCCATTAGCTTTGATATATAGCCCTTTTTGCCAGAATCATTAGTAAGATAAGCAACATATGCCATCATGGAAGAGTAAAAGATAGTTTTTTAACATGCTCTCTTCAGAGAATGTTCCATGTTTCTCCCTCAATTATTACTTCATAAATCTGAGATTTGCTTGGCTGAAGAGAGAGAGATGGAAGCACCAGAGTAAAAGCCTCATAAAAGAAATGTAAAGTAGGAAATTAACAAGGACCTAAAGCAGTACCTTTTAATCACATACTGTGTTTATAGTTTCCCTGCTGGCCACCTAAAAATAAAGACAGCAAGCTCTAGATCAGGCATGGGGAAATTGTGGCCTATAGACTGCATGTGGCCCATGGACCACTATTTTGTGGTCCCTAAAGTCCCCTAAAGACCCTCAAGCCCCCAATTTTAAAAAGAACAGGTATGATTTCAGGGCAATTTTAGCCCCTAAACCAGGCAGAAGCCCCCAATCATGTAGAAAGATGTGTAAATGCCCCACTTCCACAAGTAACTGTACTACCCACAAATTCCTCTATTTTCCTTTACAAGCCCTTTCAAAATGACAACAGGAAGTGATATAACATCATTTCCTTTCACCATTTGAGAGGGGCTGTGGAGGAAAAATTGCTTGTGAAAAGTGTGGCTGGGGGGGACTGACCCCTAGCTGCCTCACAGTTGCCCATTCCTGCTCTAGACATTCAATATAAAAAAAGGTGCAACCAACACAGTAGTATGAAAAAGCTACTTTTATATTATGTCCCTTCGAGCTGACTCCAACTTACAGTAATCATAGAATTTTCTTGGGAAGATTTATTCAGAGGAGGTTTGCCACTGCCTTCTTCTAAGTCTGAAAGTATGTGACTTGTCCAAGATTTCCCAATAGGTTTACATGGCTGAGTGGGGATCTAAACCCGTGTTCTGCAGTCTTCGTCCAACAGTCAGACCACTACATCACACT
The DNA here is from genome assembly GCA_948474755.1 of Ctenosaura bakeri. NCBI lineage: Eukaryota > Metazoa > Chordata > Lepidosauria > Squamata > Iguanidae > Ctenosaura > Ctenosaura bakeri. The sequence continues at coordinate 646,797 of CAOLHI010000191.1, read as the reverse complement.
GGATCTCTCACATCATGCTGTCTCTCTCTCTCTCTCTTTAATATTGGTGCAATTAGAAGGTGGGATCCCATGGCTTTGTAACTACCAAAGCAAAAGAGATTCTTCCCCTGAATCCTATGGCTTTACTTATTCTGATATCAGAGAGCATAATAATTGGTTCATAAAACTCTTATACAGGTTTCAAGAACTTACTTTGCACAACTAATTCTCACATTCACTCGCCAGCAGGCCTGCCAAGTGTCTTGTTGTCAAACTCTATCACAATGTCCACTAGCAGAATTATGTTATAACACAGAACTGTTCCTGCAATTCATTATCATATCTAATAATAACGTATGGGAATTATTACCACCATGAATATTGCTTCTGTACTAACCATGTCTTTGTTCTGATCATAGCACTACCTTTCTGTAGTGGTGAGATTGTATGCTCCTGTGAGAGACGAGGCTACGTTGCATGTAGGGTCTTCCATGTCAGGTAGGCTTCTGTTGAAGAGCCAGACTAAATGTGCCAAACAGCTACAGGGCAGCAGCAGTAATGGGAGGGTAACAGTGGTAGAAGATTTGTCAGAGAGAACAGGAATTGCACCACAGCTCACACATGTTAGTACTGTGCAGAAGGAGGCATGGTAAATTCCTTTTGAATGTCTTTTACCACAAAAACCCTATGATGAGACCATCCAAAATGAAACAAGAGATAGTACCAAAAGATGACATTCCCAAGTTGGATGGCATTTGAGGAACTGGGGTACAGCAGAGGACAACTACAAGTAGAACTGTGGCTAATGATGCAACTAACTTTAAGTGGAAAAGATGTTCAGCTGTTGACATGCTCAGAGCCGAAAGGAATGTCCAAAGCTGCACAACACATATTATAGGAATATGGAACATGAGAAGGATAAACGGAGGAAGCTAAACATAGTGAAAGAAGAAATGGAATCTATAAACATTGCAATACTTGTGGTGAATGAGCTAAAGTAGGCAGGAATGAGACATTTTGAATTAGATAATTACACAGTGTTTCCTCAGGAAATGAAAATCTAAGAAGAAATGGAGTGGCATTAATATTAAAGAGAGATGTAGCCAAAACAATCAAAGGATTAGAACACAAAGTCTGACCAAACAATATTAATAATTCTTCAGGGAAAACCTATCAATATAATCATAATCCAAGTTTATGCTCCGACTACAGAGACAGATGAAGAAGAAATGGAAAGATTCTATGCTGGATTCCAGGAGGAAATTGACCACACACCAAAACAGGACTTCTTGTCAAACACAGGTAATTGGAATGCAAAAATAGAAACAGCAGAATCAAAGACTGTAGAAAAATTTCGCTAGGATCAAAAAACAAAGCAGAAGAGTGGGTAACTGAATTGTGCAAGATCAACAGTTTTTTCATTGCAGAAACATTCTTCAAGCAACTCAAAAGGTTGTATACATGGACATGGTCAATATAAAAATCAAACAGACTACAAAAGAAGCTCCATTCTCTCTGCAAAAAGAAGGCCAGAAGAGATTGTGGCACAGATCATGAACTGCTAAGATCAAAAATTAGAGTAAAACTAAAGAAGAACACCAAACCTACCATTTTCCTAAAATACAACCTAAAGAACATATCATAGAATTTAAAGATACTGTAATGCATGAAAGAGACTTGCATCATCAAGCCTAATTGATTGGGAGCCGGAAGAACTCTGGACTGAAGCCAGGGCCACTGTGAGGGAGGAATGCAAAAAGACACTATTTGCAGTCAAAAAAGCCTCAATGGATGATGGATGAAACTCTTCAAGCAATTAAGGACAGATGAGAAGCAAATGTAAGACATGGCAGATATAGGGTCAGAACCCTGAATGTAACTGTTCAATGACTTGTACGCAGAGTCAAGGAGAACTACTGTAACAATCAATGCTGAGAAACAGAAAATGACAACTAAAAAGGAAGAACAAAAAGCCTCTTCCACAAGATCTGAGAATTCAATGGGAAATTTAAATCAAGAGTGGGAATGCTCTATGACTGGCAAGGTACTCATTACATGACCAAGCAGAATTGGAGATCTCTCATTCTTAGGGTTGCTATAAGTCTAAGTCAACCTGACAGCTGTTAACAGCAACAAATGTTTTTCATGAGAAGAAGTAGCAGAAACGAGGAAAGCTTACCAGGAAAGATATGTGAATTTCTCCTTAATCACATATCCTCCTCTCCATTGTCATTTTGTTTAACCAGAAAAAAAAGCCAAAAACCCCTGCCACATATATACTCTTCTGCACCAAATATCAGTATCATGCATGGAACTTAAACCTGTTTTGAATTACTGAAGTTTAATTAGGCATCAAATGTGCCATATTCTTGAGACATCCCAGTTGAGATCTTTGATTTAACAGAGTGCTGATTCCAAAAATAGTTTAAACTAGTCTGCACTTAGCAAGTTGCAGCCTTAAAATCATTTTACATTGAATTTGATTATTTTTTATAAATGTATGTTATTTAATCTATTGGACATCTATTTAAGAGAAATCAAATGACTGGTAGATTTGAACAGATATTAAATATAAACTACCAGTACTAGAAAACAATTTAAAAACCACTTCACCCTTCTCTTGGTCTTCTTACCACCTAAGGAAGCAGAGCACAAGTGATACTATGAAGCCACCGTTGTCTTTAGCAGCTGTTTTAAAGGCACAAGCCTTATTGAAAAGGAGACTGGATATGGCTTCTAATGGTGCCTGTGTGTCAGGAAATGGTCAAAAATATAAGAAAATCAGTGCCCTGCCACATAAAGGCTGCAACTGGTACAAATGGGTAAAAAAAATTTTATTTTATCCATGCCCTATGCATTCCTAGAGGACACACAGCTAGCTGGCTGTGCGCTAGCAAGGCAACAGAGGAACGAGATCTTGAGGAGTTCCTCACTCCTCCCTGTCCTTCCCTAGCCCCTTCTTCCCATTCCATATTCTTGTTTTTTAGATTGCTATCTTCTCCAGGTATATCTTGCTAGAAGTTACAACTTATGAGATGGGAAAAAAAGCATTCACTGTGTATTCACGTGTGTGCGCACATACAGAAACAACAACAAAACAGGAGGAGTCAACAGAGTTTTCTCAGTGTACATAAGATCAAGATCAACATCAGTCTCTCTGGGTCATAAAGATGTATTTGCAAGGTGCCATTGGGAAACTGGACAGTGAAAAAGCACTCTGAATTTTACTTTCTATGTTAAAGCTTCTTACCTGACAGATGTAAGTACACTATTGTTAAGTTTCAGCTGTTTTAGATTAGGGAGATAAGTACCTGTAAGATTGGGAAAGAAAAACAAACACATTTAGGTGAATGCAGTCGTCTGTGGCATGATAACACACCCACCATTCCTGAAGACATACAGGAAAACCCAAGTGTTAATCCCAAATGAGAGTAAACTCACGGAATCAATTGGACTTGAGTCAGCATGCTAACAAATCCCATTCATTTAATGAATACACTGTAGCTGGGAGTAATAAATTGGATTTAACACAAAATTGTTCTAGTATTACCCATTGTATATATATTTGTTCCCTCATTGTATTAGTCTGATTGCTGAGGTACAACATACTTTCTCTGACCTCTGCTGTAAGAAGAATCATACAAAGAAAAGGATTGCCAGGAAGTGATCACATACACTCTGATTCCATTTGACACCTCAAGTAGCAACATCTTAAAAGTTTTGTTTGCTCACATCTCCCTATGTTTAACACCTGTTTTTGCTGAAACCAATTCTCTCCCCACAGAGATGGTTTGCAAGAGGAATTGCTGTTAGTGGTGTGCCTAACCAGCCCAGTTTTGCCTCAAGTGAAACAGGTTTTTGGTCTTTTTAAAAAAATAAAAACAAAAAAGACCAACATTAGCACTCCATGGGAGGTTTCAACACTCTTGGTTTCTAGTCTGTACCCATCCTATGCTCTGCTACTTCATTTGGCTGATTTATCTCTCTTTCTTTCTCTCTCTTTTTCAGGCTCATCAACACAAACTTTTTAAAATATATATTTTTAAAACCATCATTTTCTCTCTGTATATAGAGCTGAAACCATTCACATTTTTAAAAACAAGATTCTTCACTGCATGGGGTGAGCTGTTAAGGTTTCATGGCTGGCTTGCTTGTTTTTTCTCCACTGTCACAGTACCAATTGTTAGAGCTATTAACTGGCGAAGTGATTTATTTGATTAATCAATTGAAAATATTTTAATTAACTAATGTCTGTTCCTGCTTCACTTAGCATGTGGCAGAGCAAACAAAAGAGAGGATGTACTGGGAATTGCCACACTGGACCAGAGAAGGCACCAAGAAAGACAACTGGTGGTGTTAATGTGCATTTAAGATGACACTCACTTAACAACAATTCTATTCAAGGACTTTTCAGCAAGATTTATTCAAAGGATGTCTGCAATTGTCCTCTTCTAAGACTGAGAGAATGTGACTGGCCCAAGGTCACCCTGTAGATTTCCATGGTTCTGCAAAGATTAAAACCCTGGCCTCCTGGAGACCTCCTTCAGCACTCAAACCAGCTCTAAAAGAAGAAATACCAAGCAGAAAAAAGCAAGAGGTTTGACTTCTGGAACCACAGTCTTCATTTCTTAGACAAAGTACTACTGACTTTAGATGAGCTGCACCTCACAATGATTGGGAAGAAGGTTTTTGGTAGTAGCACAGTAAGTCTGATCAAGATGGTTTTAATTTAATCTGGTGGATGGAGCTGGAGATGACAGCTCAAACTTCAGTGCGGAGGCAAGCTCTAAACACAAGGATGTGAATATTAGAGGAGAAGTTGAGGATGGGATCCACAGAAAAACTGACATTACATTAATAAGTGAGAAGAAACAAAGCTTCAAATATCTTAACACTAATGCACAGAGTTTGGGAAACAAGATGATCTTGAAGTCTGAGTGCAGGAAGGTAAATATGACTTCATAAGCATAACAGAAACCTAGTGGGATGATTCCTGTGACTGGACTATTACAATTGAAGAGTGTACCCTAATCTTTTTTTTAAATTTTGATTAATTATGAAAGAAAAAACAAAACAAAACATAACACCATATGATTACCATAAAAGTGAAAAAGAAAACATTACAACAAAATAGCTTACATTATTATTTCTTTCCAGATCTTTTATCATCATATACTTATTCCACATGTTATATATCATATTGCTTATATATTTTTGTTACATCCTTAACTCTATCCTTTTCCACTATATTTAACCTATTGCTATTACTGAATATGATCCTATTACTAAACATATTAATACTAACTCTAACTTTAAATGTAACCTTGAATATAATCTTAAATGTAAGCCCTAACACTAAGTGTAAACCCATCCCCCGAGCCAGTTATCTTTCGGCTTACTCTACTTTCCAAAATTGTAATTCTTCTTGTGGAGATGCGACACTTCCCTCTTTTATTAGGATTTTTTCCACAAATATCTTCCATACTTCTTCAAAACCATTCCCTTTCATTATTCCTTTTTTAACTTTAATTCAACGTGTTAACTTATCATTAATCACTATTTTCCACACTTCTTTATACCAATCCTTTATTTGAAAATCTTCTTGCATTTTCCATTTTCTTGATATAATTAACCTTGCTGCAGTTAATAAATTTGTAATTAAATTCTTCATTGCTTGGGTACAATTAACCTTATCAAATATAGATAATAATGCTACACTTGGACATATTTGTAAGTCAATTCCTGTTAACTCTTTTATCTCTTTAAACACAATTTGCCAAAATTTCTGTACACCTTCAAAATTCCACCACATATACGTGCCAATCTCTTGGCATCCCCTCCAACATAACTTTGACTGTTTCTTATTTATATGGTTTAACCTTACAAGTGTTAGGTACCATCTCCAGACCAATTTATAATAATTCTCTTTTATCTTTACGGATAAAATTTTTAAATGACGCTGATTCCTAATCTTTCCCATTCTTGAATACCTATTTTTTTGTGCTAGTTCTTCCTCCCATATTTTTCTAAGATATTCAAAAGAGTATACCCTAATCAAAAAAAAATAGATGTGGCAGAAAAGGAGGGAGAGTAGCCTTACATGTCAACAACAAATTCAGTTGAATAGAAATCCATGAGAGTGATCAGAATCGGTCAGTTGAGAGTGCTTGGGTAAAAACAAATGAATAAATAAATAAATGCAACATTATGGTAGGAGTTTACTGTAGGCCATCAAATTAAAAAGAGGTGGTGAACAATGCCTTTCAGAAACTCAGAATCTCAGAAATCTCAGAAATTTCAAAGAATTAGTTATGGGGGACTTCAGTTACCCTGATATCTGCTGGTAGACTAATTCTGCTAAGCATAGGCTCTCCAACAAATTCCTGATCTGTCTTGCAGTTAACTTCCTATTTCAAAAGGTGGAGGAAGGAATAAGGGGACTGGCAAGCCTGAACTTGATCCTAACCACGAGGGAGGAGCTGGTCACTAGAATCAAAGTAGTCAGTACTTTAGGGGGAAGTGACTATATGATGCTAGAATTCACAATTGTGGGACAGAACAAAGAAAAATATAGTCAAACTTGGACCTTGGATTTTAGAAAAGTTGATTTTAACAAGTTCAGAGAGTTACAGGGTAGAATCCCATGGCTAGATACACTAAAGGAAAAAGACACCCAGCAAGGGTGGATGTTCTTGAAGGAGTTGCAAAAAGCAAAATCACGAACAATCCCATGGAAAAGGAAAAATGGGAAACAACTGAAAAAGCCAATGTGCCTGCCCAGCAAACTAAAAGAGGAAGAGAAAAGAAAAGAAGAGTATGTATATATGGAAGGAAGGGCAAATCACTAAGGAAGAGTATGGAGGTGTAGTCCAAGCTTGCAGGAATAGTGGAAGGAAGGCTGAAGTTCAAAATAAGCTGAGACTGGCTAGGGACGCAGGAAGCACCAAAAAGGGGATTTTCAAATATGTTCAAAGAAGAGAATGACCAAGGAAACAGTGGGACTGCTGCTCAGCAAATGCCAACAGATCACAGTGAAAAGACAGATCCACTCAACACCTATTTCGTTTCAGCTGTTTATCTCAATAGAGAGTTCTGTGCTCTTGTGCATCAGCAGAGACCTTGGCAAGAGATCCAGATTGCAAATCAACATTGATAAGGAATGGGTCAAGAAACATCTAGTTAACCTAAATGAATTCACACGTGCAGGGCCAGATGAACTGCATCCCAGAGTACTGAAGAAACATGCTGATGTGCTCTCCAAACCATTTGCCATTCTTTCTGAGAAATCTTGGAGAACAGGTAAGGTGCCAAAGGACTGGAGAACAGCAAACATTGTTCCTCTCTTAAGAAAAAAAATCTCAAGAACTACAAACCTGACCTCAATACCAGGAAAAATATTAGAATGAATTATACAGGAGTCTGTCTGCAAGTATCGTGATGACGATGCAATGATTAGTAGAAGCCAGCATGGGTTTTTCAAGGACAAATCCTCCCAAATTAATCTTATGTCTCTTTTCAATCAGGTCAATAGTTTAGAAGATGGTGGGAATGCTGTAGATATAATTTGTCTTGATTTCAGCAAAGCATTTGATAAGGTCCTCCATAATATTTTGATTAAAATTGATTAAATGTGGAACAGATGGGAACACAGTTAGATTGTTGAAAAGCCATGAAATGGTTGGAAAACCATGCTCAAAGAATCATCATCAGTGGCTGCACTTTGCAATTGAAAGAAGTCTTTATTGGAGTGTCTCAAGGTTCTCCATCTTAGGGTCAGTACTTTTCAACATTTTTATCACTGACTTAGATGGTGGGGTGGAGGAAATCCTGATCAAGTTTGCAGATGACAGAAAAATGGGAGGAGGGGGCTAACACATTGGAAGGTAAGAACAGAATTCAAAAGGACTTAAATAAGCTAGGTAATTGGACAGAAATTAATAAAATGAATTTTTAAAATATTTTGATTAAACACATAAATTTTAGATATATAAAACAATGCACAAAGATATACAAAAACTACATACAAAAAAAGAAAAAAAACACATCTGAAACTAGACCTTAAAAAAAGCAAAAGTAAACTATACTAAATAACTATATATACACAAAACTACATAATGATAAGATAATTATGACAGATTACAGTTATAAACTGAACTATTAATGTGCTTCCTCAGATTTACTAAAAAGTAATGGAGTTGAAATATAATAAAACGAAGAAATATACTTCTGCTAAAGTACTCATTATCAATATTTAAAACCTACGTTTGAAAAAAAACATCCCAATGGTTGGCAAGAAATATCATAGCTCCCAATCATAATTCCAATCTTTTAAAAATTGCTCATAGATATATCTTTCAACAATGCAGTTGTCCAAGTCCAAACCAAGTTAAAAAGTTTTGTCAACCTATTTTCTTATGTTCGAATCTCAGTCTATGCATCTCTGCGCAAAGAATAGTCTGGCTGCTGTAAACACATATCATAAGTTTTTTCTGTCAGTTCTATTTATTTGATCATCCATCAGTCCCAGTAAGTGCATCTCTGGCTCTCGCTTGACCTTGATTTTCAAAATGTCTTCTATTAATTGATGTATCAAAATCTAAAATTTCATTATTTTTACACATGTCCACCACATGTGAAAAAAGTTCCTTCATGTTTCATAAAATGAAATTCAATAGAAATGAATGCAAAACTCTACATTTAGGCCACAAAAACCAAATGTAAATGCACAGGATGGGGAATACACTGTTTAGCAGCACTATATGCAAACAGGACCTTAGGATTATTGTTGATCTTAAGTTGAACATAAGCCAGCACTGTGATGTTGCAGCTAAAAGGGCAAATGTTATTTTAGCTTGCATTCATAAAGGCATAATTTCCAAGCCAAGGAAAGTAATAGTCTCACTATATTCTCTGTTGGGAAGGCCTCATTGGAGTACTATGTCCAGTTCTGGGCACCTCATTTTATGAAGGATATAAACAAGTTGGAGTAGGTTCAGAGAAAGGCAATGAAGATAATAAGAAGTACGGAGAGCAAAACATATGAGGAAAGGTTAAGGAAGCTGGGCATATCCAATTTGGTGACAATAAGACTGAGAGATGACATGATTGCCCTCTTTAATTCCTTAAGGGCTGTCACAGAGAGGAGGGGGGCTGTTCTCTACTAATCCAGGAGAAATGACCAGGTTTGAAGCTAGAAGAGAGTAGATTTAGACTGAACATGAGAAGGAACTTCCTGACAGTGACAGCAATTCAGCAGTGGAACCAACTGTATAAAGAAGGGCTGAAGTCTCCTTCTCTGGACATTTTTGAAAAGAGGCTGCACTGCTGCCTGCAGGCGATGCTTTAGCTGGAGATCTTGCACTACGTAGACAATCTGGACTCACTGGCCCATGAGGCCCCTTCCAACCCTATGATTCTGTGTGATTCCATCTGCCAAATATTTCTGCTTTACACTCCACAAATGCACATAAGCTTGTTTGAAAACCTACTTGCAGATGGACAATGAAATGTTGCAAAATAGTGTTCCTGTCATTTTTAAGGTTACGGTCAGTTGTACCAATTGTGCCTTTCTATCAGAGGAATGGAGAGCACAGGTGAGCTGAATTCCCCCATCTGCAGCTCTTCATTTATCTCATCCAACCTGTTGAATAACTCTTCATAGCCAATTTAGGGGACATGAGGGAGGAGAGGGAGGGAAAACACCATTGCATTCCCGGAAGTTGGTTGGTATAATGTTGGATTCAACTCGTTTCTGGGTAATGTTCTCAAAACTGTTTCCTTCAGACTTATTGCTTTCATTTATATGCAAATGTACACAAATAAGCACTCAATAAAATGGCATTGCATGCAATTCCAAATGGTATTATATTGGGGGGACGGGGAAGGAAGAGAACCTCCCAGAGCCTTTAACGCTGCCCCTAGTGTGTGATAGGAACTAACAAATTAAAATGAATTAAGTTATCAATTAACTTGGAAAGCTGCCAATTTAAAGCACCAACTTAATAACATTTATTTTTTACAGACGTTATTGACTTAGTTGGGGTTTCAGCATTAATTGTTCTCTAGAATTAAATTATCAATTAATAAAATGAGCCACAGTGCCAAAGAGTCAACGAACAGTTGTTGCTTCTTTATCTAAACGCTATTTCTCTGGAATTTTTTAGAGAATTACTTCTTACTTTTTACAAAGTTCCCCCAGGGCTGAGGCACTATATGACTTAGGTCTCAAACAGAAAGGACAACATAGAAGTGGGTTAGCCATATTGGTATCGCCACGATCCTCCTTTTCTTCACAGCAGACACCACACACAAGCTTCTCAAGTGTTCCAGGAAACAGAATTTTAAAGTTCTTACTTCTGGAACTTTGCTGGAGTTCATGTGAGAGACAGTACATCTCAGAAAATGTGAAGATAATGAGATGACAAGGGGACACAGACAGAGGAAACGTTTCTGTCGCTTGTCTTATCTGTTGCTAAAGGTCTCAGGGCTGTTTTTTTAAAAACATCCACATGATATTGCCCTTTTCATGGAACATCCAGAGTCAATTCCAGGCACAAGCAAAGCACTTTATTGTTACCTAGAGGCTGTGGTTTTTAAATTTCAGGATACAAAGACAGCAATTCCTTCCCTTTTGGTTTGTGGATCTCTAGTTCTGATTAAAGGGCATTCCTCTGGAATCTGGATGGAAATGGGAGCACAATGCTAGAACTGTGAGAACAGTGAACAATGTACTTTTAGAAAAGAAGGTGTGATGAAATTCTGGGGGTGTGGCTATTTGAAGTACCAAGGCTGCCTGAAAGTAGGTTGCTGGGCAACCAGAATAGCACCTCAGGAGAGAAAACCAATCCAACAGTGTGTGGGAGGGGCTTGTGGCTGAGACAAATGTTATATAAAGCCAAGTACCTGTGGGTATTGAATTTCTTCAGTGAGAGCCTAGCAAGGAACCAGAAACAAGAGTCCCTTAGTCAGTCAGAGTGTGTAACTGTTTTGGGAGGGTCAGTTTTCAGTGGAAGCCTAGTGTAGTAAGAGTAACTGAACACTAGCAGGATCTGGTCAGAGAGTGTGACCTAAATTGGGGGTTAAGCTTTTGGTAGGAGTTGGCTATTATACGATACATGTGTCTTCTATGAGAGTCTAAAGATGTAATTGAACCATTTCAGAGCAAGGTGTTACCTGTTATATTGTCTAAAAAGTTTACTGAAGAAATGTATCAACCTTGACCTGCATATAAAGTCTTAACACACTTCTTTATCCTTCTTATTGTGATCTCAATAAATGTTACAGTTTATCTTTGTAAACACTGACGTGGCTGAGTTGTATACACTATATAAAGTAACACAGAAAACATGCTACGTAAAAGTATTAAGTGGTTCTAAATAAACACTGAAATCCCTTGTCCTTTTACACAAAGGTGGTGGCATGGGGGGCAGAGCTGTATGGTAAAGACAGCGCACCTTATCAGATTGGGATCTGCCACACCCACCTGGGAGAAGTAAGAGGGCCTGTCACAGAAGGTGTCCCCAACAAGGTCTCAAGAGCCAAAAGAACAGATCTATGACTGGCCAATTGTCTTTACCATTATGAAATCTAAATGTTTATTGGCCAAGTTGCCTACCCAACTTCCTTCATTCTCCCTCCCCTCCCAGCTGGCTGGAAAGGTCTGTGTGGATTAAAACTTCTTTTCCAAGAAGTCCTGATCAGTAACAAATGAAATTTTCTCTTTCTAGATATTTATTTATTTGGCAAAAGTTTAGACAGACCATATGAGGGAGAGAGAAAGAGAAAATGGAGCTTGGTGGATCTGGGTGAAAAATGGGACTTCTTTAAATTCCTTCTCTTCAAAGAGTAAAATGGAAGAGCAGAGAAGGAACATAATAGCTGGCATTTCCCCCCGTTACACTGTTAAGCTGGTTTACTGGCCGCCATTGGCCCACAAACTTTTTTTTTTAAAAAAGAGTCTCGTCTCACATGCATATGCATACACAGCCTTCTATTTGAGTTGCCACATTTTCCACGTTGTGCACACATGCACTCAAGCCTTGTGCACATATGCTCTTCTCTTCCTCTTCTTTGTGTCCTTCTCCATGGGAAAAGAGCCCATTCAGTGGAGACATCCAGTTCCGCCCTGAACCCATCTGTGGGACGGACATGCTGAATCAGTCACTCCTCCTTATACCTTCAGCTGGGAGCAAACTGGATTCTGAGACCACAGAGAATATCTAAGTGAACAAAGAGGCACAATGGGATGGAGAGGTCTCAGCAAGGTGGTTGGTCTGACACCTTGCTTTTCTTTCTGTGGGTGCCAGGATGTCTCCTAAGAGCTCATAGAAGCTTTCTAATGAGGTCTCAGAAAAAGGATGTTGTGGTATGTGGGAGTATAATTTATGGAAATAGGCTGCTGAGTGGCACACAAGTGAAAAAAGGTTGGGAAGCACCAGTTTAAAAGAGCTACCACAGCATCCAAGTGACATGTTCTGGTTGTCTACAAATTTGCACGCACAAAGAATGCTCCTTCATAGTGGGACATTCCTCTCAGCAGAGACTATTTTGGGGAGGAGGCTGTGGTACAAAATTACCTCACAATACCACTAATGTTAGGCTTTCTTGAAAATAAGTAAAATCAGCTGTTTTCTTTCAGGATTTTTCCTAATTTTGGGGATTCACACAAAAATTTTTCCAGTTGGAAATAACAGTTATAATATAACAATATTTCTAAAACACAAAAATTACACTGGTTACATTTTTGCAGAAAAGAGAGAATAGTCAGCCTTCCAAACTAAATGTATTGCTTCATAGGAACACATGGTTTCTGGTCTTGGTGCTTGGGTATCATCATTCTACATTCACAAACACTTCTGTGTGTAACATGCACTTCCACATGCTGAAACACACTGGAATTGCAATGGTGTCAAGAAATATCCCGGAAGTCACCCAAAGGCATCTCAGACTGGGATCTGACCTAATGGAAATTCAGGAAATTCTGATAGTCAAATTAATGTCTTGTCCAGTTCAATGTGCTATAAAGAATTGAGTCTCTGTGTATTTAACCTTTTAGTCTAGTTTTTAATCTTATATGTAAGTCGGTGCTAGACTTGCCTAGAAGCATGTTTTAGATAGAAGTTTCTAAGGTTGCCTTCTAATTTGGTAATGAAATAAAACCTGTGAAACTTCGGCTGACCTTTGCTGTCATAGAGGTTACCTAATTGGCAAGTCATAACTTCTCAAATGTAAGAGATGATAGCAATACTAAATATGAAGGTACGTAAGTGGTCTTGGAGAACCAGCAAGGAGTAGTAGTTTGAGCATTACATTACAACTCTGGAGATCAGGGTTCAAATCCCTGCTCAGCATGGAAACCCACTGGGCGACCTCAAGCAAGTCATATCCTCTCAGCCTCAGAGGAAGGCAAAGGCTAAAACACCCTCTGAAGAAGTCTTGCCAAGAAAATGCTGTGACAGGGTCACCTTAGGGTCACCTAAAATTGGAAACAACTGAAAGGTACACAACAACCACTGGTCTTGGATCTCAAAAGATGATCTAATTATTGGCTCACTAGGTGGTATTCTGAACTAATAAGTCTGAAAAATCTGAATCCTGACAATCACATGGCTAACATCAAAAGAAAATACAAGAGTTCAAAAATTTTCTAGCTGGAAAAAAGTGGCCTCTACGTCTCTGCTACGTGGGTTCTGATAAACTCTGAATCTGGACTTGGCATACTTCTATATAGAGAACTATAATACTTTGTGTATTTTTATATATTCTTGTTAAATGTACTCAGTTTTTGCATTTACTGATACAAAGTATGTACGTTTTATACTAATAAACAGTTTTTTAATAATAACAGCTTCTCTAACACTTTAGTGCGCCTTATGATCCAGCTTAGGTGTCATTAATGTAAGGGAAATACAGGTATTGCATATTCACACCTAGCTTTGTGCTGGCACACACGGAAGTGTTATCTTGAATGAATCCTGAAAATAGACATACATTTCACACATGTACCTTTTGATAAGTACTAGAGACCTCTCTTACTGTGAATGCTAAACTTCGTCTAAAAATATCCAAAACAAAACCTGAGTTTGGATGATCCTTCAATCCTTTTGTAAGGACACCTGAACCCCATCCACATACATTGCCATGCATGTATCTGAATTACCAAAAAGGATTGAATAAGATGTCAGTACAGCAATATTGGCCAGCCATTGTCTTGGATTCCTACTTAATGAGCTAATAGTAGGAAAAAGTCAACAGTGTGCAAAGAGCTGCAGTTACAAAAAATGAATAGTCTTGCTTCATATTTTGCAGTATGTTTGTTGCTCATGGTACAAGATACACAAATACTGGTGGTAAAACTTACTGCTCCTCATGATACATATTGTGATCCTGTATATTAATATCACTGTTCAGACAAGGGCGCTTGTATTTACATAGCCCATAGAGGTGGGCAGTGTGGCCTTAATGCAGCCTGCAGCCAGAGATGCTAGAACTGTTTTTAAGCTGAACTGGTTCAACATTTGCAGGTAGGTTATTATTAATTTTACCTACTTGCAGGTATTTGGATGGGAAGGACAAATTACAGTTTCCCCATCCATTATCATTGCAGCATCCTTAAATATGAAGTCTTTTACAAGCACAATGTCTACTTAGAAGTACCTTCCATGTTTTCAGTGGAGCTTACTCTCATGCAAGTATGTACAAGACAGACTGTAGGCAGTCTTTATTATCCCCAGGAAGGCTAAATGATAATTACTGTTTTGATATTTCTTACTCCTTTATCGTTTAGTAAACTTACGGTTCATAATTCCTGAGACTGCTCTACTACTGGAGTCTTGATGGCCCCATTTTTCAAGATTATTTCAGGGGGTCTCAGTCCTGCCAGCCAAGTCTTGGGGGCGTCTCAAGCCCCTTCTCTCCCCCTTCCACTTCTCATTGTCGAGTATTATTATTAGTATTATCCATGGTTTATGCAACCCCATGTTTAGGACACTACCACCATGAATATGCATACTACTACATGGTTCAATAGTTCAGTTCAACAAAGAATGAACCTAAAAACCTATGGGTATTTGAATTAGAAGCCTGGGAAAAAGCTTGGAAAATAGATATAAAAATTTACGCCAAATTTAAATTTAAGAGAAAACTTTTATAAGATGTTGCATAGATGGTATATGACCCCAGAGAGATTATAAAAAATAACCAAAAATGGGAATGAGAAGTGTTGGAAATGTGATGAGAAGGTGGAGTCTTTTTTTCATATGTGGTGGACTTGTTGGATGGCAAAGAAATTTTGGAAGGGGATACATGATGAAATCCAAAAAAATTTTAAAGTGAATTTTGAAATGATACTGGAATTTTATTTGCTAAATATGTTAGGTCAGAACAGGGAGATCAGAAGACACCAGAAGATACTGTTGTAGTTGATAATGGCAGTGAGGTTGACATATGCCCGACATTAGAAAGAAAAGAAAGAAATTAACTTTGAAAGGGAATGGAAAGGAGTAACGGACTGGTTAAAAATATAAATCTATGAGAGGATGAAACAGAAACTTCTTTTTCTGTAAAAATGGAAGGTAAGGCAGAATTCAACTGGGGAATATAAATATGGAACTGACGGGGGGGTTGGATATATTCATAACTGTGGTGTATATCCAGTTATTTTATGTGTGTGAAATATTAATAAAAAATTACTTTTAAAAAAACCTATGGGTATTAAATATTTCGTTCTTCATATGTGTATTTGACAGTCTATGTTTTCATTGTCAGGAATGTTCAAGTTCTTTTCATCATAAACCTTCTTCACCCAGAAAGAAGGTAGTCTCAAACACACAATCTATTTAGTGCAGCTGCCAGAAGACAAAAATCAAACAAGTTAAAGGTACACTTGATTTGTGGCTCTCACATATAGAGGCCTGGTACTATTATGGATGAGTTTATGAACTGTTTTTTTTCCCAACAGTAGTTTGCTCAGCATACTTTGAATATAACTCCACATTTGTCAGTGTTCAGAATTCAGAAATGAAGGTTTAAAAACAAAAACTACATAGAACAGGAAATGGTCCATTAGGGGAACTTCCACCTATTTGATACTTTTAACCCCAGCTAAGAAAAATCTAGGGAGGTTTCAGTAGGAATCAAATGTTTTCTCACCAAAGTTTCCCAGGCTGTTGTCTCTTGTGTCTACACGCATTTCTAGGGCCCTCACTTGCCGCAGATCATCTAACCCTGTCAGTGTTTTCTGCAACAATAAAAAAAAGTTAATTATGAAACTTTGCATTCTTTAGCACAGTACTCCATGAAGAAGTTTGTATTCACTGAGTACTTCAGGTCTATGCAGAATATTCTCAGGAGGTCCAACACTTGATTTCTAGTTAGAGGGTAAATTTACAGGGTTTCTAGCTAAAGGATACAGCTGTCAATGTCCTTCAGTGCTATGGCAGCTCAGAAGTTATGCATGTAGCCAGTGGAGTGAAGGAAGCATCACTATAGCTTTGCTATAGTTCAGTGCATGCAGTGCTTGGCTAGAGATGCAGCAGAATAGGAATTAGGGGCATGTGGCCTTACAGATGTCATTGAATGACAATTCACATCATCTCTCACCACTGAGTATTGTAGCTAGGTCTGATGAGAGTTGTATTCTAATAACATTTGGAAGATCACACTTTCCCCACTCTTGCATTAGAAATTACTGAATATCTTTAGACAGAGAACATTCAAAAATAGGACAGAAAGTATCCCATCCACTGTAGGCAGAAGATAAGCATTACCAGTTTTTTTCTTTTTAAAGACATTTTAGAGTTGCAGTCCAACCCCATAATCATGAGAGTTCAAGATTATGTAGAAATCATATACCATGACACTTTGTATATTTCACTCTAGAAGGCAAATTAAGCCTCAGCAGTCAACACAAACACTTGTTTGAGAATTATGTTCTTTAAACCAGCACAAGTGTATATATGGAGAATGCTACTTAAACAAAGAACTATCAAGGGTTATCAAACAGAAACACTCCATTCAAGAAAATGACTGAGAAGAACAAAAGATCATATGCATACAAAGAGTGGTGAATTTTTGGAGCTCAGGAATTAAAAATATAGACTTGTAGTTGATGGAAGTGAACCAACTATAGTTTTTTATGGTGACAGGTAAATCTTGGATAACTTTATTGATGCCATGTAATATATGGACTCATAGGAATAGGCTAGAAGTATTTTTCACTATATAAGGATGTACATTATAGACTGTGATCTAGAAACCTATGCAGGCCTATAGTAAAACACTTATTTAAACTATCACAACCTTTAACATCTTTTTGTCACATTAATTAAATGAATCACATCCTTTGTCCAATCCAACAAATTTCATCTGTAATAGGAGACATTAAATATATAAAAATTATAAATTAAAAGTACTCCAACAACTGGAGAGTGTTGGAGTACTCTATTTTTCTGTGATCTTTTCCTATGCCATGCTGTGGACTATATATTGGTTTTGCAAATAAATGGTATGATGGAGTACAAGAAGTAAACCCTGCCTCCACACAGAATTCCTTCATTCTAATGAGAATACCAGTTGCTTCCAAAATGAAGCAATCCAAACAGGCACAAGGGATGACTGCAGATTTGATTCTAAATGAAAGTCCACACCCGCAAGCAATATGAATTTTCCAGAAAAAGAACTCAAGAATGTTATATATCTGCAACAATTTCTAGAAAATTTTCCACTCCTGTAAATAATTTTATCCGATTTAGCACATTTGGTTTAAATATTAGATTCAAATACATTCAAAGCTTTATGTGGACATTATTTTATTGGAATATTTGTAGTAACATCTACTCTTTACATTATACCTTTTATTTCCATACATTATGCTGTCTATACTAAGTATATTCTGTATTCTACACTCTTCTGATATATTTAACAGCAAAATAACTACAACTGAAAGAACATAATTTCTTTAGGACACCTAACTAAAGAGACTCCCAACAGTTTAACTTCCTTTTGCCAAAGTATAACTGTACTATTTTTTGCTTCACTTAGGCCATTTCGCACAATGTCACTATAGCACAACAGCAGTGGGTTGTTTCTGGTCCAGGAGTTGTGCTACTGCACGAAGTCATCACTATCCAGCTGCTATCCCGACCTCAAACCACCCTATTCTATTTTCAGAAAAAATTCATTAAGAGCCTCCTTTAGTATTTCAATCCTGTCAGCCAGCTCAGTGCAGTACCATAATAGCACTTGATAGCTGTCATCATGGATCCTGGACTGGGCAGGGTGTGAGCATGCCCCGCTTGTCCCTCCGTCAGCTACTCCCATAGCATGGTAACTACAAAATCTGTCACCTCTCCCTGTTTATTTTAAATTTCTCCTTTGAGTTTGAGTTTGAGACTTTATATTTTCTTAAAAATACATTTTTAAACATTATAGCACAAAAGTGCAATAGTGTACTGGTGTGTCATGCTGTAACAACATTGCTGCACTGGTATGGCTTCCAACAAACAAACAAACAAACAAACAAATGTCCAATCAGGGGCGGTGGAGGAGGGTGAAAGTGGGGCAAGGGAATGGCCAAGGATGCTGTAGTGCAGAAGGAACACCAGTGGCAATGCCACTACTCATCTGCTTAAGGCGGAAGGGTGCGGAAAAGATCATTCCTAACCCAACAGCATCACGTGAATGGCAGTGCCAGGATTATAACAGTATAACATGCTAATGGAGTATAATATGGAAAGGCTCTTAGTCTCTTATAAATTCCATTTGCAATTGAGAAATATCTGATTCAGTACAATCAGCTGAACATTCTATTTCATTAAAGGATGAATATGAGTCTGTGGGCACAAGTTACTTATCACATTCTGTCCTGGCTGCTTGTCCTTGTGACTGATTATGGAACAAGAGATTTTATGAAATGACACAAACTTAGCAATGTGTTTCTTTGCTAGCCTGTTTCTCTTAGTACTAGTATTTATTGATGCTTGTCTGCTTAGAAAAATAATGGTAAGTTCATATCCTATATTTAGTCCATCTAATATGATTAATTGCAGTATCACATCCCAAACAACAATGGATAATGGTGTGGAAAATTGTCCACAGAAAAATACATCACTGGAATATTTTATAGAAAAATTCCCATCCCATATCTCTGCAAGCCCCTGAACAGTGATAATTAGTTTTCCATGCTCAATACAGGAAGCACCTTGGACTCCGAAGAAATTCAGCAACCACATGCTTCTCTCACTTATCTGGCAGGTCAAGGAGTAGAGCACTGTCAGCACATGGTTGAAAAGCAGAACTTATATACTGGACTGTAGGGAGCATGAAGAACTTAGATAGGCTTAGTTGTTACCCACCACACACATGCTGCTTGCAAAGTTTCTCAGCCAGCTTAATGCCTTTCCCCCCATCAACTTGCTCTGAAAATAGAGTATGACAGTGGTTCCAAGCTAGCCTCCATAAACAAGAAGAACTGATAAAAGAGTGGAACCCCCATCAAATTAATGGAATTTGTCCTTAATTTGGAGGCATCAAAAGAGTGAGCTGTCAGATAATGGGGTATCCGAAGTTGGGGCCTTCCTGTATATAACTCACTGTAAAAAGAGGAAAGGTTGGCTCATATTCTAGAGAATATGTATGTTGAGCTCCTTAACAACCTTTAAAGCTTCCATTCATGAACTAAGGAACACAGCTGTATTGTACAGCTATACTGATTTTGTAATTCTTGGTTTCAGCTGCTAGAAATCCATGTACCTTAAAATTATTGTTTGACAGTCAAAATAAAGTAAATTGTCAGCACTGCCTTTGCATTATAAATTAAGAAAGGAAACTGTGCTCTAGTGGAAG
This sequence comes from Ctenosaura bakeri, assembly GCA_948474755.1. Lineage (NCBI taxonomy): Eukaryota > Metazoa > Chordata > Lepidosauria > Squamata > Iguanidae > Ctenosaura > Ctenosaura bakeri. The sequence continues at coordinate 626,976 of CAOLHI010000191.1, read as the reverse complement.
GAAAATTCATAATTTCAAAGCCATCATTACTACCGGTAAGTAAACCTACAGCAAATTCTGCTAGATTTTAGAACACACATAGATGGAGGCTGGACTACAACCTTCAGATGACTAAAGTGGGTGAGGATACTTTCTCAGGGAAAACTTTAAATTACACTAAACTATATTCTTATTTGGGAAATTAATTTGTGATCTTGAAGAATTGCTAGGGGGGTATCTCCTTCATCCTTTCTTCTCTGTGCCATTTTTTTCTGGTGAAAATCACTTCCCTGAAGCTTTCACTGTATCTAGGAAAAATATGCAGTCATTTTCCCCCAGTAGCAGTAAGAACTGTGGAAGCAGGGAGAGGAAATTCTTAGTTGAAAAATAACATGCTGGAGAGAGAGTTACGAAACCCCTCTCTCATACCTGCCGTTCACTTTGGAATGGCAACCTCAGATGTGACATGTTTTCTTTTGCTTTTTAAATCCCCCCAAAAAATCATGGAACTACAAATAACATTTACTTTTGCCCTGACACACGCAGGATAGATCAGCGCCAAGTATATTTCAAAATGTTGTAAGTTAATTGGTAAAGCAGCTGCCACATTACTGGACAAAAGACTGAAGATAGGCTTGTTTTTAACAGGCACAAAAGTAATTTGAAAGCACTTCCCTTCCTTGTAGTGTACATGCATTTCTTTAGCCCCTCTGTCAGCTCTGAGCCAACAGGTTTTTTAAAAAATGTAAAAATCTGTTTATCGGATGCAAAAGTGGTGTACATGCACAAGCTATCAGCAGTGATTCATCTTTCAATTCACCTCTAATGGTTAATTGCTTTTCTTCACTCTTATGTTCCCACACATGATAGGAGCAGATGACATAGATGAAGCCTTTCCAACAGATGAAGCATTCAGATGCTCTTTTGGAAGCTCCATGTTATTCGCACTGCAGTTGTCAACTGCAGAGTTTCCACAAAGCAGAGATTACGGTTGCTAGATCCTTTTTTCAAATCCAGGCATAAGTTGTTGCTAGAAATTCCAATTCATTCTAGTACTGCCCTAATGACTGATTCCAGTAAAAGAAGAGAAGTCTCAAACATTATCTCCAATAATAATATTGACAATAAATTTAAAACAAATAAATCCAATGTTCAGTTGCATATAACTGACGGCAGTAGAACAAGATTTATGGGGTGGGATGGGTTAGAAATGCTCTTTTTTCTAAACAAGTTGTCTTTCGTGCATACCACTATCAAGATATATGTGGTGCCAAACCTCCAAAAACAAGCTGCGTACATAAGTAGAGACCAGTTAAGCACTTCCAAATGTGCCTTTACATCGTTGATCCTTTAGAATTTGATAAATTTATAGCAGCAGTTCTCCAGAAATGTTAGCTATTGGCATATGTAATACTTGTAAGAAGATGTAGGAACTCAGATTGTGTTTTTATTCCTAGTTATATTTGATTTCAAATAATTTTTTCTTTATTTTTGGACCATAACGTAACCACACTAGCCAGCTACTAACGGAGCTAAACGTTTATTCATTCTACCTTGATCAAATGTACACAACAGCCAGTTGATGGTATTATATATCTGCATCTTGACAGCATAATCCTTGTGCATTTCTCCTTCGAAGTAAATTCTACTGAGTTCCACAGGACTTACATTCAGTTAAGCCAGTATAGTTAGGTGAGGAACTTTTGACCTTTCAGATTTTAGGCGTACAAATTCTATCAGCCCCATCCAGCACAGCCAATAATCATGGGCTGTGGGAGTTATAGTCCACAACATCTGGATGTTCTACAAGATTTTCAACTTTCAGTATACAAGACTGTAATCTAAGCCATTCTTCATGCTGCCAGCTCATATGATACAGTAAAGAACTATCCAGCACATACAGGAGTCCATAAGGATTTCACAAAAGGGCTTTGTCTTACTAAATATTATCTGTTCCATCTGGTCAATATCTCCAAGGCTGCCATCCTCTTGGCAACCACTGCCCAGTTTGATCATTAGTTTCTTTGATATATTAAAGAACTATAATACCTCAGCATCATCTAGACAAAGCAGAGGCGTGCTCAGAACTACAGCAAAAGTCATAAAAGCGACCTCTGTGCCAGCTCAAAGAGCCACATAGTGAAAAAACACAGGTATACAGAAATTTACAAGCAGGGCGAAGCAAAGAAATGCAAATTACATGTCTGAAGACTATGAAAACTTCATGCTGTCTTCTCTTCAATCTACTTTATGTAAGTAAGCCCCAGAGAATGTCACTGCTGCTAAACTGAATTCTTGTTTTAGGTGTCACTCCCTGCTTGCTCTAGCATTTCCATGTTTGGTTCTAACCTATGCTTAAGACAACTAGCATAAGATGTACCAGATATACCAGTGATAATATATTGCATTCTCAAGAATTTCATTCTTTTATCACCAAAGAAATTTCAAATTCTAAAAAAAAAAACTCAAAAAATTATTCTGTAGAAATGGAATCATATATGCACCTTAAAATGTAGAAAAAAAAACTTTGCTCAATTTGTTGAACACAGCTGAGGATAAATAAATTCAACTATGTTTTTGAAGAATATCTGTAGTTACAGCTACCTACTATTTCTGTTGTACTACATATCATTCAGCTATAACACTTGCCAATCTCACTTCAATGCCTTGTTAGCCTCTCCTCACAGGATTTAATTTTTATATTTTAATTGCCCTGAAATCCTATTGCTACATCGTGACTTTTAGACTGCATATGCTAAACTAAACAAAAAGAGTACCATGCCATCTTCATATAAAACTTCATCAATCATCTGGCATGTTTTTGTACTTATTCAGTCTGTGGCCTCCCTGTCAAATTCATCTACCTTTACTATTCAAAGACAATCTCTTGCTAACAGGGAAAAAAAGTGATTACCTAAAGATTTAAATAATAGATACAGTACCTGCCAACACTATTTTCCCTATGGGTGACCACACCACACAGTTAAGCACAGATTCGCAGCTTCCACAGAAAACTACTTACCATGTCTATTATTCAGATGAAATCTTCTGTCATCTGAGTGAGGTGGGGATATCAGTTCTGATGATCACAACTCATTGAAAATCAGTAATCCAAGTATTTCACACTAGCCATGGGCACAAGTAGTGTGTTTATATGTACCTTCAAGTTGTTTGCTGATTTATGGTGACCTCATTAATTTCATAGGATTTTCATAGGCAACGAACACTCAGAGGTGCTTTTGCCAGTCCTTTCCTTTGAAATATAGCCTGCAGCAGGGCTGATATTCATTGGCGGTCTCTCATTCAAGTACTAAAGGGCTGACCCTGCCTAGCTTCCAAAATCAAACAGGAGCACAAGTATATGAGCACAAGTACACATTATTAATATATTATTTTATAATTCCAAACAAAATGTTCACATTCTTTCTAATAATATATTAAACATGATGGTTGAAGGTGAGCAATGGAAAGAATGCTGTGATTAAGCTCCATAAAGAGGAACAAGAAAGTTGTTATGTCCTGATCAGTGGAAATCCTATTACTGCCCATAATTTACCCCTTTTCCCCCTATAAAATTTTACTTTTGAAGCAAGTGTATTTCTGGCCAAGTTATTCCTTTTAAAACCAGAAATTAATGTCAGATATCCTTAACTACATTCCATAGTGTTTTTGACAGTAGGATTTCATTACAAGAACGGCAATCCATTCCTGGATTAAAATAGACAGGATGTCAGCCCTTCCCACACCAATACTGATCCCAGTGATTGACTGTAACTATGATGGCTAGGGATGATAGAAGTTATAGTCTAATACATCTGAATGAAATCCAGTTGGTGAGCCCTCTAGTATAGTAAGCATGGAGTGTTAATAGCAAGCTTTAAGGCTGTCCACTACAAGAATAGCAATATATATAATAGCAATAGCATTTATTTCTATACTGTTTATCAACTGAGTGTTATCTAAGCGGTTTACAATGTGTTTTTTTTAGCTAATTGCCCCCAACAAGCTGGGTACTCATTTTACCGACCTGCGGAAGGATGGAAGGCTGAGTCAACCTTGGAGCCCAGCAGGATTGAACTCACAACCTTGTGGTTGCAATACTAGCATTTAACCACTGCGCCACCAGCAAACTCAATAGTATAATATACCAAGTATATCTGTCTGAAAATGTTCATTTGATTATACTCAGGAGTGAGCAGGAATGGGACCTGATATACTGAAAGAGGCAAGGAAAAGTTAAGCAGAGACAATTTCAAAATATTTATCTTACTAAAATGCTAATACGTGAGAAAAACTGCTCCTGGAGATCACAAGTTAAGAAACAGAGTATCTTAACCATTAAAGTCTACCAGAAAGACACAATGAAAATTTGTTTGCAGTCATTTGTTTGAACTGCAGTACTATTTATAAACTTGAAAAAGACAAAGGAAGTTTACGGTATGGAAGCAGCTGCTTCAACACGAACAGTGAAAAGTCGGATAATAGATGCCTCAGATCTAGTACTAAGGGGTGTAGCAAACATAATTAGCGTTTCCTTGACAATGTCGCATTTAAAAAAAAAGGAGGAAGTGTTTGCTCCAACAATAGGCACCTCAAAAGACCAAATGAAAGTCCATATTTGGTAAAGAGTAATGTAACTGTCAGAGGTAACCTTGACGAATCAAACTAGATAAGGTGACCCCTCACCAAACACAACTCTGGCTTGCCTCAACTGTTTCACAAGGCAGACTGGGATCAAAAGTCTGGAATACTGTCTATATACAACAAGAAGGTTTTACTAGTTTTATATGTCAGAACAGTGAGATGTTTTCGGGGGGTGGGGTTTAATGCAGAAGAACATTAGAACTTCCATCTTAGTCTGAAGTGATACATCCCCTTAGTAGGCAAAATCCAACATGGCTTCCACTAACATACTTCTATCACAATTCTCAGCCATCTTTAACTTGGCTCTTTAGTTAACAAAGGTCATCTGCTTCTTGCCTGGAGAGAGAGGTATCTTCTCCAAGACAATCTGTTTACACCGTAACCAAACCTCATTTAAAATCAAAGCAAAGGAGTTTTTTCCTCTTTAATACATATACATGTATACATGTAGAGGTAGGGGGAACAAAGAGAGAGGGAAAGCCCCACAAACAGGCTTGCTGAAACTCTTGAAAGAGTATTGGTACAGTGCTAGTTGTTGTTTATTATCAGCTCTTCTCATTCCTTCAAATGCAGCCTATTGTCTAGCTATCCTTCTGCCAACATCAGCCCACCTCAAGCTTTCTTCAACCCTTAATTAGTAAGCAAGTAAATAATGCATGCTGCAACATAAAAATGAGACAACCACTAGGGAATCAGCCTCATTCTCTTCTAAGAGGCTGATATTTTATGACTACAAAACATTATGCAAATATTAACTAGATATTTACAGCACATTCTTTATGCTGAACATAAAGAAAATAGTAAGCTGGACCCAGCAAAGGCTTCCCAAGGACAGAAGTTGTTCTTCTGACAGCAAAAGATTTTTGAACAATGGTTGAATGGAGGATGATGTGAATTTTTCAATTCCTTCCTCTCTCTGCAGTCTTTTTTCCTCCCCCTTCCATTTATTCTGACGAGTCTGTGTACCCCCCTGGAAGAGTGGGGAAGATATCAGTAAGGGCTGAAGAGGGATAGTGAAACTGCAGACAGTGCCAGCTGTCTCTCAGGAGTGTTCTAAGCAGAATTCTGCTCAGCGAACGCTCCTATGACAGAAAAGAAGCTCGTTCTATCTAAGTGTTTGGCAGATAATTCTCCTTTGCCCAAGGGAAAGTGGGATGACGAAAGTGTTCAGTGCTAAGTCCCAAGAGTCGTCATGACATGTCTACTTAAATTATATCAAGTAACCAATAGTAATTCTTTAAAAGACTGCTTGAGACCCTGGGAAAATGGCACTAACATTCAAGTCTGATAATTTCAAGTTAGATTAATCTCTACAATCCATAAACGAAAACCATTCTCTCTCACACATACTTTCTTCCAAGAATAACTAAATGAGCAATGTTAACATATATGCAATTTTATCCCTTCTGATAAATAAACTGAAATCAGTACATTGTACAAAAGCTTTTATGTGTTAACTCTCTATGCTATAACTAATACGCATGCCAATCAAACCTGTGAATAGAAAAGGATGAGAACAGCTGAGGGGGCCCAGAAAATCCTTCAAAAGCACCTCTGACTTTAAGCACAGTACTGTAATATTGATCAGCAAAGCTAATATGACTAATATGTCTCCTGGGAAAAAAATGGGGCCTAAAAAAGTTATTTACTGTTCCTGTACAGAAATGGCAAGTTTTATCTAGAGTGAGGTGCAAGGCTTTGCTTCAATGTGTTTGGGGTGTTTCTACAATAAACTCAATTTTTGTTTTGAAAAAGTGCCAAAATTGCATTTTGGGAGAAGGCATAAACTGTGAAGAATTCTCAGGGGTAAAATTGGAACCCAGAACCCTATAGGTTATCCATCTCTAATTTACCTTCTTTGCTGCTATCGCTGCTGCTGTTGCTATTGTTGTTGCTATGTGCCTTCAAGTCAATTCTGAGTTACAGAGACACTATCCTAAGGTTCTCCTGGCAAGATTTATTCAGAAAAGGTTTGGCTGAGAGAGTGTGAATTGTCCAGTGGGTTTACATGGCTGAGCAGAGATTCCTAGTCCAACACTCAAACTTGCTACACTGGACTTTCACTGGACTGCATTAAAATGATATTTACTCACCAGCTTATCAGGAGAAAGATATTCATCTACAAGTCGTTCTTCATCCTCTTCTTTAATGGATGGGCTTGGATTCAAGTGACCTTGCCAACTCAATTCTGTGACTCGAACTGTTCCTGAACCTGGCCTCAAGACTCTTTCTAATTTCCAGTTTAGCTCCATCTCAGAGTTCCCTAAATATTAACAATGCAAGAACAGAAAACAGTTTTTAGTTCCTGTATTTCAGAGATCATCTGATGCATACAGGGCCATGCGAAAATCCTGCAGTGGTATTGAAATCCAATTTCTAATCCAAACTTCAAATTCATAAGAGTCTAGCCTTCCCCATACTGATTAGGGATAAAAGGAACTGTAGTCCAGACTGAGGAAAGCTGCCGCTATCTAATTAGGAGGACACTAATAAGAACTTCATCTTCCAAAAGCAGATACAGGAGTGTATCAACCTAAGCAAGTAAAAAGACAAGCTGCAGGTTACAGCCACTACAGAGCATTAAGGAACAAACACTGGGCTCAACACGTCCAAACTTGGAATATGATAATAAAATGGCAGACTTAAAGAGAGCCTTGTCATTTAAGTCCATCCCTTTGACTGATACAGAAAATCTATAGCTAAAGTATCCCCAGCATTTGACTTGTTAGCCTCTATTTAGAGACATCCAGTAAGTAAGAGACCAACACTTCCTAAGGTAACTGGTTCCATTGTCTAACTGCTTTTACCATGACAAAGTGAAACCAGAATCAACCATCCTGTAACATAAGCACTTCCAATCTAGTAATGACTTCTGTTGCAGGAGAAAACAAGGTTATCCACTATGTGTGACAGCCCATCTTTTACTTGTTATGACCCCATTTCAAAATATTCTCCAGCCTAAACATGACCACTCTCTTCATCTTCCCTTTTTTTGGAATTATTTTCCACACCTCTGATCATATGAATTGATCATGCTAATTGCCCTCCTCATAGTCTGTCCCAGTTTCTCTACATTGTTTTTAAAACTATCGTACCCACAAAAGATTTTGTTATATGCCTTCCAGTAATTTCCAACTTATGGCAACCATAAGGTAAACCTATCATGGGGTTTACTGGGCCTAAGAGTGTGTGATACATCCAAGGTCACCCAGTGGGTTTCCACAGCTGAATGGAGAATTGAATTCTGGTCTCCAGGGTCATAGTCAGACACTCATATCCATAAGAGGGAGTATGACCTTGTCTAGAATAGGCTATTTCACTCTCTCTGGGCAACTAAACTGGGCATCATCACCATTACATGGATCAAGCTCCATTTACCCACCTCCAGCCTGATACTGATTTCAAGCAGTCATTCAGGGAAGTCATTGCCACACTTTAATCAAATGAGAAAAAGAGCTGGGTATTATCTGCATTATTGATGATCCCATGCTCCAAGACCTCAGATGACTTTACACAATAATTTCATGTGTGTATTAAACAGCATGGTAGAGAATGCTGAACTCCATAAAAAATGGCAAAGAACTCATATAGGGGAAAGCAGGAGTCCCACAGAATCATCTGAAACTTACTCTCCAACTTAGAAGCAAAATCACAGTAATGTAGTGTCTGCAATCATCAATATCAAAAACTATACAAAAAGAGTCCATAGTTAATGGTGTCAGGAGACTGCTAAAAGAATGAATAAAGAAGTGCACTCTGCTTCCACATTCTAGGAAAAAGGGGATTCATGGAAATACAGACTTTTGGTACCTACAGCCTGGTGTAAAATATGGTAGAATGTACTCATAGCAGTAAAGTGGTAAAAAATCAGCTTCCCAAACTCAGAGTTGTCTTTTGTTATAGACCTACCTCCTATAAATGTGTCTAGTCTCCATCTGAGACCATATGAACAAGCAAGCAACACCACACTTTGCAACAGTGGTTTTCTGAATACATTACTGGACATTAGAGTTTTGCAAGATTCTTGCCAAGAGTCTAGATGATATCCTTCTAAGGTTGTTACACCTGGCAGTTCTCAAAAGTAGAAAAAGAAGACTGACAAATGAGAAGGGCAAATAAGACGTTAAACAGACGGGCACATTATTAGTATACAGTAATTTGTTTCAAAATTACCTACAAGCTGCTATCCCAGCCACAAATTGTGATTAGGATTCATGGAACCTACGCAGGATTAGAACAATAAGAGGTTAAAAGTTCTTCTTCAGCAATAAATGTGAACATTTAATCTTTGATTTAACCAGATTTCAGTCCTTCACAGTTTCTACCATACAACTCTGTAAAGTGGCATTGTATTATAATACTCTTCCAAAGAGATAAGAACAAAGCTTCCAGAAGTTTTGTGCACAGTGCTGTAAGCAGTGTGTAGAAATACACAGAGTTGGTCTCAAACAGTCAAATGATTAAAATGATTAACCTTAAAATAATTTAGTCTGAAATTTTGTAGCAAAATTGATCTAATTTTAATGAAACTTAAACTCTAAGTTCGTAACCTTCCACCAAAACAAATTCTAATTATATTAGCCAATTACTTATGAAATCAGAATGTCCTATACATCAGTTATAAGATTCATCTGCTACATTGATCCTAAAAAAGAATGAGCATCAAAGATTTTACCTATTTGAACATGAAAATGAAATTAATGAGCAGAGTAATACTGAACACCTTCAGATTGCCATCTGAGGGGAAGTTAAGAAGTGAAAGACATATCTACTACATAAGGGCACATTCACCACAGAGACTGCTACTAAAAAAGCTCTGTGGATGTAAGCCTTCTGCTAGAAATATTACCACCAGTAGCAGGTCCCAAAATGAGATACCGGGGTTGGGGAAGGTGCAGGTGGCCTTCAAGCTGAGTCTCTCCATGTCCAAAGGGGGGTTACGTATTGGGCCCTACATCTCTGCTAGCATTGAGCTGGCTCAGCTAATCCCTTCTTTTGGTTTCAATTAGAGCAATGGTTCTCAACCTTCCTAATGCCGCGGCCCCTTAATACAGTTCCTCATGTTGTGGTGACCTCCAACCATAAAATCATTTTCGTATTTATTTATTTATTTATTTATTTATTATTTAGTTAGTTAGTTAGTTATTTCCAACATCAAATAGATTGGAAACACTGTCCTAAATCACTGCTCTGGATAGACTTCTAACGCCTAAAAACTGGTAATCCTCCCCCCTTTTTTTAAGCACAGAGAGCGTCCATCGATGCCAGAATTAAGGCAGTAGTTCTAGTTCTGAATGTTGGGTTTCCACAGTTCAAAAAGCCAGTCGCTCCCAAAGGCAATGCCGAAACAGCCCACATTTTACACAAGGCGCAGGGACGAAAGGACAGGGAGAGAGGAAAGATGGCGGCGGCATAAGCAGACACGTTTTGTTTCACTCACTCCCTCCCTCTCTTAAAGGGAGTGTGGACGCTGAACATACAAAAAGCGAGGAATGCAAGACAGTCAGGGTGAAGAACACAACACGTGCGTGTGGCAAGCACCAAGGGTCCACGCACAACAAAAGCGAGAGGAGAAAGTCATCCTGGCTATTTCTGCACTAGACTGTTATAGCGCTATTATTCCACTTTCACCATCCTATGAAATCCTGGGGTTTGCAGTTTGAACTGCAAACCCCAGGAATCCATAGGATGGTGAAAGTGGAATCATAGCGCTATAACACTGGAATGTGGAAATGACCAAAGTCCACAGGACAGATCAGAGCAGCGCTTTCGGGTCAAAAAACCAAAAAAAAAAACCCCAAAAAACAACAACAACCAAGGAGCCTCGGGGGCTCTTGCTACAGAAACCGAAGCCCTTGGCTGACGTCCCCTGCTCCTTTCCCGACCCAGTTCTAGGTTCCGGAGGGACCAATCTCTCCCGTCAGATGGGAGATCTGCCACAGGAAAGTTTCCCCCTTTGCTTGCCGGACCAAAGGCGACAGCCACACCGACAACTCCCATGGAGCGGTGTGCCCAGAATGAATGGGCGACCGGGCGATCGTCGCTGCTGCAGCCCCACCACTTTGGGAAGCAAGCAGAGCCCAGCTGCTCGCTCGCCCCAGCAAGCAACTCTGTTCGCTGGCATGAATGAGCGTGAGGCGAAGAGGGTGAGGGGACGGGGTCTTACCTCCCAGACATCAAACTGCAGCGCCATAAACCCTGAATGGGAAGCCCTGTGTGTGTGTGTGGTGCAGGCGCGAGTGTCCAAGCAGCGCCCGGCTGCTCACTTGCTCCGGCAAGCAACTCTGACTCTGCAAGCCGGCATGAAGGGGAAAGAGAACACTGAAGGGGAAGCCCTCCATGTGTGTGTGTGTGTGTGTGTGTGTGTGTGTGTGGTGTAGGCACGAGCGTCCAAGCAGCGCCTGGCTGCGCCCGGCTGCATGCCTTCTCTCCCCTTCCACCAGCGCGGGGTCTCCTCTCCTCACCTCCACCTTAACGCTCCAGCTCCAGCTCTCTCCTCTCAGTGTCCTCACCTCCGCCCTAACATTCAGGCTCCAGCTCTCTCCTCCCGCTCTCCGCACCTCCGGCTCCACCTCAGGCTCCTCCAGTGCTTTCCCACCCGGCAGGGAAAGATGGGGAAAAGCCCAGCATGCCTCCTCTCCCCTCCTCCCAGCGCAGGGGTCTCAGAAGCACTGCTCCCATTGGCTGTGAGGCCACCTTCTTTTAAAAGGGGGGCAGAATTGAGGAGCGGCGACCCCTGTGAAATGGTCGTTCGACCCCCAAAGGGGTCCCGACCCCCAGGTTGAGAACCACTGAATTAGAGGGTTCTGTTTAAAGGAGGTCCATTCGGTTAAAAGGCATGACAAAGTTAATCCCTACACTTCTGGCCCTGGCCAGTGTGACCTGCTGAACTTTACTAGTGATACACAGTATGGAACTTTCTCCAACACCAATTTGGACTACTTTCTATAAAAACAAAAAGCTCCTGAAATCCTATGATGGAAATGCAAAGATTATGAATAGGAGAGAAATCTTCCATTCTGTTCACTTTGAGTTATCTGGATTGGAAAAACTGTTTTACTGTTCTTATAACCAGACAGTGCCACCAAAGAGTTAATCAACATATATGAAACAAAAAGAAACAAAATGATTTATCCCATCCCTTTAGTATACTCCAGTTGCATTACAAAATGTCCTGTCATCTCTGAAACATATCTTGGAGCAGCACTTACTTATGGTTTGACAAGTAGATCAATTTGTGGTTTAATATCCAAAGTTATGCTCCTGGTTTTTATACGTCCCAATATCGATCTGTTACTTGTAATTCTTGCAGAAATGAATTAGCAAGCAGAATAATATTTCATGCCAAACCCATGTGCATAAAACAGAAAACTAGTTCCAAAACTGAAGATTCAATAATAAATTTAACAGCGAACAGTTAAAAAGGAAACTCAAATTTGAACAAAGAATTGTTGGGGCATAAATTGTAGCATGAGAGTATAACTCTGTGAACATGTAACAAGGTATAATTAGAACTCTTTCTGGCAGAAGGTCTTAAATGTAAAGTGGTAATGAAAAAGTATTTGATGTTACGAAGGCTTGATGAATTACTGAAGTGACAATGATTCACTGTATGCACTAATATGAAAATCAATATTTTATCATTTCTGTAAACACCATAAAGACATTTTCAGTTTCTGTAATCCAAGAGAACTTCTAGACTCTTAACTTTGACCCAGAAAATAAATCAGAGAGTAGTATCATATGATACACTGTCTAGGTGTTTATTTGATTTATTCAGACATTTATACACCACCCTTTTGTGATAAAAATCAAGCTCAAGGCAGCTAGCAAATAAGGAAATAAATCAAAGCAATGCAACAATGATGCAATCAATTACAAAAACTATATTAGTTTTTTAAAAAGATTATTCAGAGGTGGTTTGCCATTGCCTCCCTACACCACTTGGTATTCCTAGCAGAATTCCTTCCTAGGCCTGACTCTACTTGGCTTCTGGGATCAAACAGGACCTGGTGCCTTCAGGGTATTTGGGCAGCTAAAGCCTTTAGAAACTGAGCACAGGGCTGAAAGTGGTTAACAAATTAGAAACGATTACAAAATGCCTGAGTTTTACCCCAGCTAGCAACATAAAGGCTAATGCCAATGAAACTAGAAGAGAATTAGCATGTGTGGTCCATCCTGCTGAAAGAAATGACGTTTCTAGGCTTTCTTCCAGAGCAGCCCCATGGAGAAATGCACTATAGGGGCTAACCTAGAAGTTATAGCAGCATGATTCTAGCTCTAAAAATATTGCAGTTGTTAACCATTACAAGATCCTAACTATTGAACATGTGAGGAATTAACACTGAAAAGGCAACTCTAACATTTATAGGGCAGTGGGATCATTCTGGAAGTGTTGTTCTCTTTTTCAGTTACAAACGCAGCTTTCTCTGGACTTAAGTTACGAAAAAGAGCACTTTATATAATGATTCACACTCAGATCAACCCAGCTATCAGTCCAAATATCTTCTTTGCTCTCAGATCAAAGATGAGAAAACAGCCAAATATGTACAGGGCCATGACTTCATTAATTAAGTCTATCTATCTGTAATGCAGTCATCCTCTTTTCCTATTGCCTTCTAGCTTACCAAGCATTATTATCTTTTCTAGCGAGTGGTATATCATGGTATGTCTAAAGTATGGCAGTTTCATTTTAGTCATCTTGGTTTCTGGGGACCGTTCTGGCTTAAATTGCTCTAGGATCCATTTATTCATCTTTTTAGCAGTCCACGGTATCCACAGAACTCTTTTCCAGCACCACAATTCAAATTCACAATTCAAACTTTAATATTCAAATATATATATTTGCACTTCAGGATCTTATTTAGTTCCTTCATAACTGTCCTTCCAAGTCCTACCCTTCTTCTGATTTCTTCATTGCAGTCACCTTTCTCATTACTTGACTCAGCCAAGGCATGGAAAAGCTTGAACTATCTCAATGTTTTCATCATCTCTTTTAAAATTATGTAAATAATCTGTGGTCATTATTATTGTTTTCTTAATTTTCAACTGTAAACCTGCCTTTCCACTTGTTTCTTTACTTTTGTCATAATCGTTCCAAGTCTTTGATATTTTCTGCTAGAAGCATCAAGACACCTGCATATCTTAAATTTTCACATTTTTTCAAACATTCTATTATCCAACATATGCTTACAATATGATAACTAGTGCATCTTCCTTTCCTGAAACCAGCTTGGACATATGGCATATCTATGGTAAAAGTCTTTGTTGTAGAAATTTGAGCACCACTTTGGTTGCATGGGAAATTAATGCACTGGTCCTGTAGTTACTGCAACCTCTGGTATCACCTTTCTTGGGGATTGGAATACATATTTAACCTTTCCAATCTGTGGGCCATTCTTTCATTTTCCATAGTTGGAAAACTGTTTTCCATAGATTTTACTTAGCACTAGAGTAGATTCTGGCTCTGTAGCCTGAAGCAGTTCTATTGGTATGTCATGTTTCAGTTAATTTATTTCTCCCAAGTGCTCTGAGTGCAGCTTCCACTTCACTTTCAAAAATTGTAGCTTCATCTTCAATTTGTACTTCCTTGAATGAGTCTCTCATCCTTTCATCTCTTTTATATAGTTCTTCTGTGTACTGTTTCCCACTTTTTATTTCTGCTTGGTCATGTAATGAGTATCCTACTAATCACAGATCATCCCCACTCTTGATTTAAATTTACCATTTTGTTCTTGGGTCTTGTTCTTCCCTTTTTGTTGTCATTTTCTATTTCTCTGCATTCATTATTACAGTAGTTCTCACTGACCCTGCACACGAGTCACTGGACAGCTACATTCTGGGTTCTGATCCTATATCTGCCATGTTTTACTTTTGCTTCTTTAACTGCTTTAAGAGTTTTCATCCATCGTCCATTGAGGCTTCTCTTTCTTCTTGGCTGCAAATATTGTGTCTTTTTGCATTTCTCTCTCATAGTATCCTTGGCTTCAGTCCAGAGTTCTTCTGGCTCCCAGTCAATTAGGCCTAATAATGCAAATCTGTTTTTAAATTATCTTTAAATTCTACAGTGATGTTCTTCAGGTTGTATTTTGAGACATTGGCCGGTTTAGTGTTCTTCTTTACTTGTACTCTGATTTTTGGTATTAGCAGTTCATGGTCTGTGCCACAACCACTCCTGGCCTTGCAGAGAAAATGACACTTCTCCATCTTCTGCTTCCCATTTTTTATATTGGCCATGTCTATGTATACAATTACCTTTTGGGTTGCTTGAAGAATGTTTGCAATGAACACACTGTTGGTCTCACAACTGTTGGTCTCACAAAATTCAATCAGTCACTCTCCTGCTTCACTTTGATCCTAGGCCAAACTTTCCTACAATCTTTGATTTTCTACTTCTGCATTCCAATTGCCTATGATTAACAAGAAGTCCTTATTCTGGTATGTGATTAGTTTTATCCTAGACTCCAGCACAGAATCTTTCAATTTCTTCTCCTTCTGACTCTGTAGTTGGAATATAAACTTGGATCACGGTTATACTGGTAGGTTTTCCTGAAGTCTTATTGATATTATTTAATCAGACTTTTCAGTATATCCTTTGAACACTTTTGGTACTTCTCTCCACATTATTAATTCCACTTCATTTCTTCTTAGATTTTCATTTTCTGAGTAAAATATTGCATCTTTATCTGACTCAGAATGTCCCATTCCTATCCCCTCACTTATCGCAGATACTGCAATATTTATACATTACTTGTTTTACTATGTCTAGCTTCCCCTGATTCATGCTTCTTACATTTCATGTTCCTATAATATGTGTCATGTAGCTTTGGACTTTCCTTTCACCTCTGAACACTTTATGCTTGATTTGAGTTGTGTCATTAGCCACAGCACTACTGGTCTGCTGTGCTGTCTGATCTGGGAGTCTTACCTTCTGGCACTATCTCTTGTTTTATTTTTGACTGTCTCATGATAGCGTTTTTGTGGTAAAAAATATTCAAAAGAGGTTTGCCATGCCACCTTCTGTGCAGTACTAACAAATGTTAGCTATGATGCCACTGCTGTGGTCTCTTGAGCGATCCTCTGCCAATGTCACCCCCCACTGCTGCTGCTGTCCTGTAGCTCTTTGGCACATTTAGTCTGGCTCCTCAGCAAAAGCCTGTCTGACATGGGAGAACCCTACCAGCAGCATTGCTGCGATCAGCACAGACTTTTGCTTCATAGGAGAATACAATTCCAACACCGCTGAAAGGTTGTGTCATTGGTGGCCATATGCTATATTACTAGCAATTATTCTTCACTTTTCTATACCTCAGAAAATAAAACACCACTTTGAAGCTCATTGCTTTCTTTTGGGTGCATTATGTGTATATTAATCTAGGTATTTTTGCTGTATTCCCCTATCACAAAATTGTTCAGGAAAATAGCAGCTGTCTAAATAGAAAGAGTGAGCATCTGTGCACACCACACACTGCACATAAGAGTTTGGCTTTGTAAGTCCTTGGAGAGCTGTGGATGCCATTTTAACTGTAATTTTGTGGCAGTGCCCTGCAGATAACCTCTTCTTGGGGAAAAAACAATTTTTTGCCAGTTGAGATTTACTGTGATGTCACCAAGAAAGTACTGTTACATCAATCAACTCCTCATGTTAAAAACCATTCTTACCTACATTTATGTATTATGTTGCATTCTAATACATTCTACCCTGTTGTATCAGATGTCTTATTTCAATACAAATAAAAAGATGATAAAAATAGAGATAGGAAAGGAGTTTGCATTAAGAATATTGGAGTTTAAGCGTATCATTTCACTCACTGTCTGGTAATTTAACTTCTGAGCAAATTTGCATATCATGTAACAGAGATGATATACAAGAAATCACTCACCTATCTATGAGATGTACTAATCTCTTCCAAATAACCAGGTGATCACTGGTTTTGGTGTTTCTCATTCTTTCAAACAGAGTATGAGATGCAAATACAGCCGGCCTTGGTACTGCAGGCTCTCTGAATCTCAGAATGAAAAAGAATCACCACTATCAGCATTGTATCCTGGAAAGACAGCACATCACTAATGCAGATATTCCTTCCAGCTTTCCCCTTATCTTCTAAATGCAATGAGAAGGATCACCATGGTGAAAGAACAGAAGATGTGAGGTACAAGAAGTAAGTGGGAGGGGGGAAAAAACTAACAGCAATTTCTTCTAGTCCTCTTACCCTCAACCACTTGTCTTGGGCTGCTGTAATACTGCCAGTAAAAAGGCGCCCCCTGAAACAGTATGACTTATTTCAACCAAGCATATGCAGGATTTTGCTGTCTGTTGGAATTCTCAGTCAAGAGCTCTTGGGCCTGGCTCATTGCTATGGAGATGAGGCCTAGAGGCAAGAAGAAGGGCAGTGCATTCTCTCAGGAACCCAATCCCTGTATGTTAATAACTTTGAATACAGATTGGATTGGGGAATATGGAGAAAATTACAGGTACTGGACAAGACAGTTTGGGGAATTAGAGACACAGGATTTCAAATCTTTGTAATAAGTATTACCTATGAGAAAATAAAATCCCTGGCAACGCTGGGTATATATGCTAGTACAGAACAAAATTCACCTACGGACTCAGACCACACAGTCATAGAGTCATTGAATTATAGAGCTGGAAAAGACCACAGGGGCCATCCAGTCCAACTCCCTGCTATGCAGGAACACACATCGAGCACCCCCAATTGATGGCCGTCTAGCCTCTGTTTAAAAACCTCCAAACAAGGAGACTCCACCACATTCTGAGGAAACATACTCCACAGCCAGACAGCTCTGACTGTCAGGAAGTTCTTCCTGAGGTTCAAGTGGACTCTCTTTTCTGTAGTTTGAATCCATTGCTCGTTGCCCTAGTTTCTGGAGCAGAGGAAAATAAGCTCGTTCTCTCTTCGATATGACATCCTTTCAGATATTTAAACATGGCTATCATGTTCCCTCTTAACCTTCTCTTATGCAAACTAAACATATCCAGTTCCCTAAGATGCTCCTCACAGGGCGTGATTTCCAGACCCTTTACCATTTTGATTGCCCTCCTCTGGACACATTCCAGCTTGTTAATATTCTTCTTGAAATGAGGTGCCCAAAACTGGACCTAGTATTCCAAATGAGGTCTGACCAAAGCAGAATAGAGTGGTACTATTACTTTCCTTGATCTGGACACTATACTCCTATTTATGCAACCAAGACTTGCGTTGGCTTTCTTGACTGCTGCATCACACTGCTGACTCACATTCAGCTTGTGGTCTAATAAGACTCCTAGATCTCTGTCACATGTACTGTTGTCCAGCTAGGTGTCTCCCATCTTATATCTGTGTATTGCATTTTTTCTGCTTAGGTGTAGGACTTTACATTTCTCTCTGTTGAAATTCATTTTGTTAGCCTTGGCCCAGCTCTCCAATCTGTCAAGGTCATTTTGAGTTTTCATCCTGCCCTCTGGGGTATTCGCAACCCCTCTCAATTTGGTATCATCTGCAAATATGATCAGCATGTTCTCTGTTCCTTCATCCAAGTCATTGATAAAGATGTTGAATAGCACTGGGCCCAGGAAAGAACTCTGTGGCACCTCACCAGTCGCTTCTTTCCAGGATGAAAAGCAGCCATTAGTGAGCACAGTTTGCATTTGGTCAGTCAATCAATTACAAACCCACCTGACAGTAGCCCTGTCTAGTGTACATTTTATTAGCTTCTTTGCAAGAATATCACGGGGAACTTTGTCAAAGACCTTACTGAAGTCAAGAAGTGTTACATCCACAACATTCCCTTCATCTATCAAGCTTGTAACCCTATCATAAAAAGAGATCAGATTAGTCTGGTGTGACTCATTTTTTAGAAACCCATGTTGGCTTTCAGTAATCACAGCATTGCTTTCTAAGCAGTTACAAACTGACTGTTTAATGATCTGCTCTAGAATCTTTCTGGTTATTGACAGGCTGATTGGATGATAATTATTTGAGTCCTCTTTTTCCCCTTTTTGAAAATGGGGATAACATTTGCCCTCCTCCAGTCTGCTGGGACTTCTCCTGTTCTCCAAGAATTCTCAAAGACTATTGCGAGTGGTTCTGAAACAACTTCTGCCAGTTCTTTTAATATCCTTGGATGTAATGTATCTGGCCCTGGAGACTTGAATTCATCTAGTGTAGCCAGATATTCCTGTACTACTTTTCTACCTGTTCTGTGCTGCATTTCCCCCACTTCTCCACCTTCTCCACCTGTTGAGTACTTCTTTCCTTTTGGGGGAAAACTGAGGCAAAGAAAGTGTTGAGTAGTTTTGCTTTTTCTCTGCCCCCTGTTAGTCCGTGGCCATCTTCTCCATGCAGCGAACCTAACATTTCCTTGTTTTTACTTTTGCTGCAGACATATCTAAAAAAACACCCTTTTATTGTTTTTAATCTCTCTGGCAAGCCTGAGTTTATTCTGTGCTTTAGCTTCTCTGACCTTCCCCCTACATATCCTGGCTATTTGGTGATTTCCCTATTTTTCCATTTCTTGTACATGTTTCTTTTAACATTTAGCTCAACTGAGAGTACCTTAGTCACCCATTCTGGATTCTTTAGACACCTCCCATTCTTCTTCCTTAATGGAACAGTTTTAAATTGCACCTTCAGTATCTCACTTTTAAGAAACTCCCACTCATCACAAATGACCTTCTTTTTCAGTATTCTCGACCAAGGAATTCCAGCCACTAATTCCCTATGTTTACAGAACAGCTTTCTTAAAGTCCAGAATGTGTGTCTGGCTACACTTTGCTTCCCTTGGCTTCCCCACTGAATAACAAATTCCAATAGAGCACGGTCACTCCTATCTAAGGATCCTGTCACTTCCACTCTAGTAACGAGGTCATCCCTGTTGGTTAGGATCAGATCTAAAATAGCTGATGCCCTTGTTGTCTCTTCTACCATCTGGACAATGAAACTGTCTGCAAAGCAAGTGAGGAATTTGTTGGACCTTATGCTCTTGGCAGAGTTTGACTTTCAACATATATCAAGACAGTTGAAATCTCCCATTACTACTACATCTCTCCCCTCTGAATGTGTGATCACCTGCTCCAGGAAAACATCATCCAAATCCTCAGTCTGGCTACAGGGTCTGTAGTAGACCACCACATAACATCCCTATTGTTTCTCACCCCCTTAATTCCTACCCAGATGCTCTCAACCTGGCTTCCTGAATTTAAGTCATTGATCTCTTCACAGGTGTAAACATCTTTGACATATAAACCTCCTCCTCCTTTCTTGTTTAGTCTATTTCTCCAAATTAGGTGATACTCCCTCCAATTACTACATTCCAATCATGAGACGCATCCCAACAGGTTTCAGTGATACCAATTATATCATAACTGGACAGGTGGGGGGTTCATTCCAGTAAGAAATGTGCATCATTTGTTTATAATTTTTAACCTATAGAACAAACACCTGTAAGCCAAAGCAATGGATTTCAAAAGCCACAGTCTTCTTTTTATATTAACTGGATGAATCTCAAAGAGGGTTTGAGGGTACTGCACAAAAAAAATTAAACATAAATTGCAATGAAACTGTCTGAAATCTCAACATAAAACAGTAAAACTGAGAAACATCAAATGAAAATAATACATCTATGCATCCAGACAAAAAGGTTTTAATCTGATTTTGCAGAAATGTTCTTTAAGAGGCTGGAAGACTGCTAGGGCAGAGGAAGGGACAGAAATTTTTCCTTCCATGAATTCTTAACACATACCAATGGGTTTTTTCTGTATTTTATATTTTTATATTATTAATATGATTTGCATTTTGAAACTTTTTTTGCATTTTAAAACAGGGAAAAAACAAAGTAGAATGACAATGACCTTTCATTAGATACTTAGCCCTTTAAGAAAAGTAAAAGTCTTAAAAATGTGTCTCTCTTTAAGATGGTTTATATGATTCATGGCAATTTTCATCATAATATCTGTACATGTATCTTATACCATTTTTCCTTGGTTTCAAACATCACTTAATAAACCTTTTTGAATAAATAAATAAGGTGAAGGAAGTTGCCTCATTAATGCATTTACTTATGTTCCCTGAGCTGTTTTTACCTCTGATCATTTCTTCTTGGTCATAACAACTCCATCACTACTGAGATGACAAATAGTTACATAAGATACATCAGGTTGTTTCACGAAGTTATGTCTGTGGTCCATCTGCCTTTATCTGTCTTTATCCACTGTTCCGTAACATCTGTGGTGCCTATCACCATTTGCTTCTTATGTAATCCATACTGCTTGTCTTCAGTAACAAATTCACTTGGGGTACACTGATTTTATCGGTTGTTGTTTACCTTCTCAAAATAGCGTTAAAATGTTTTCCTACAATAAATAAGAGGAAAAAAATACTGAAAGGCAGAACATTCTTAGACACAGATAACTTTCAGACCACATCAGTAAATATCCACAGCAAATGTTCACACGTACTCACAGGAAGAAGAAAAATAGCCTTAGGGCCTATATCTAACCCAGGAATATATACGTTTATATGTGTATGATTGCATGCGCCTTCAAGTCACTTGTCAACTTATGGCAATACCATGAATTTCATAGGGCTTTCTTAAGCAAGGAATACTTAATAGGTGCTAGTTCCTTCCTCTGAAATATAGCCTACAACACCTGGTATTCATTGGCGGTCTCCTATCCAGGTACTAACTGGGGCTGACCCTGCTTAGCTTCCAAGATCAGACAGGGTCTGGTGCATTTAGGTTTCCTTCTGGGAACATTGCTGCTGTATGCAAGTTGTTTTAAAGGGTCATGCAGCCCTTTAAAAATCTGATCCCCTTCCTCCTCTACCAGCCACTGCCAGCCAATTAAAGATGGTTCACAGCCTAATTTCTCAGCTCCACAAACCCTCTCTCAGTGCTCTCTCCCACACCCAGGGAAGGAGATGAATGAAAGAGGAAGTCTAGGGCTACCATGCCCGCCCACCCCTTTCCCTCTCCTTTCCCTGACCTGGCTTGGACTCTGGGTGCACATTCCCTCCACCATGCCTCAGCCACCTTCCCACAGACACACATACACATATTTTGATATTTACAATTTTTCCACTTTTGAGAGAGTCCTGCACCCCTACCACTACAGAATGTGGAGGGCCACCTGTACTTTTAAAATACTATTTAATGTTACTAAATAAACATCCACTTTTAATTATCCAAGCAAGGGCATATGGAAACTACCAATGGGGAGGAAACCCAGGTTCAAATCTCTACTCAGCCATACAGAACACTGGTGACTTCAGGTATAATGTGTGGTTCTTGTGTCCACAAAATACAAAATGCAGAGTAGGATGAGGCAGAAGAACAATGTGTGCTTTCTTGAGCTCCTTGAAGGAAATACGTGATATTAAGGAATATGTTACTGATTTTTTTTTTTTTGTACTCTTTCAAGTGGTTTCCAAACTATGAAAACCCTAATGTGAACCTGTTGGGGGTAAAAAAAAAAAAGTTTTCCAAGCATTTAGTATTTTGTTTCTGAGTTTCTAAAGAATTCTAAAGAAGCCATTCTGTCTTCTTGAACTGGTTCAAAAGTCAATAAGATAACTGACTGAGAACATGAATTTGTTCACAGAAAAAATTGTGCCTGGATTAGAATGTTAAAATTATCTGTTTTCTATTCCCTGTCTTGTTTATGTCAAGCAGCTCTCATGCACATTTTCTCTCTTTTTGGAAGCTCCATAAAAGTCCTGATGTTTCAATAAATCTTTGGCCATCTGATCAGATTACTGTTGCAGCCAAGCTGACAGCAGGGGCTGAAAAGATGTTTCCTCTTGGGCAAGAGTAAAATGTAAATGTGTGTCCGTGCGTATGTGTCCCCTTCCCAACCAGACTCAGAGCCAAATCTCAGCTCTGTAATTCTACCTGGAAAACAAGGGTAGACTGGTATTTCAGTCACACTCAACATTTGGGAGTTTGTCTGAGATTTGTTGCATAGTTCCTCTCATTTCTGGCTCCTACTTCATCTGAACTCAGGAACTACAGGCTGAGTTTTACTTGCTGAATTTGTTTGCAGTGGGTGCTGGATGCTGGGCAAGGTAAGTGCTAGCTGAAGGGCCCCTGGTTGGGAAGGATGGGTCAGGGTGAGAGAAGCCCCAAAGGATTGAATTGGGAGATAAATGATGGAACTGAATTGTGCAAATTCAGCTGTCCCATGTGGTGACCTTGTCAAACCGGAAACCCTGAGGAGGTGTCCACAGAGAGAAAAAGAGGAAAAGTGCACTCTTGAGATTTATGGGAAGATGGTGCTTCCCTCTAAGAGGCCCTTCAGAGGCCAAAACCAGGAACCCTTGGGATGTCCATGAAAAGAAGAAATAATGTGCACTATTGTGATTTATGGGAAGATGCTGTTTCCTTATGAGAGGCTAACAACTAGCTTCTCCACTTTCTTGCTGCAGGGAGAGGGCAACTTCCTGGGAGACTGGAGAGGTGGGAGAGGGATATACAAATTAGAGATAACCTCTTCCAGACAAGATGTAGTGGGGAGAGAAAAATGTGGAGAAGGAGAACATGAGAGAGACAGTAGAGACAGGCATCTGAAACTGGGGTTTTCTTGGCAAGACTCAGTGAGAAAAGTTTTGCTATTGCCTTCCTTTAAGGTTGAGAGTGTGTGACTTGTTCAAAGTCACCCAGTGGTGTTTTGTTTTGTTTTTTATGGATGAATGAAGATTCAGACCCTGATTTCCCAGAGTCCTAATCCAACAATCAGACTACTACATCATGCTAGCTATATAAGGAATTGAAGATATCTCAAAATGTTAACATCTGTCACATTTAGCTGTTTTGGTATGAGTTGGCTATAAATCTGCCACTGCAAAACTCTAAAATGAGCAAGCATAAACCTTTAAATAAATTAAATGAGAATACCTTTCTCTACTTTTAGAGAGACATCAAAAGCACCTTAGGTGGCATGGACCTGTATTCAGTAAGATGTTCCTGGAGCAGCTCTAAGGAGTTTTGATTGCCCATAGAAGCTAACTGAAGTCAAATCTGGCAATAGATACAGGAATTATCCAGTGAATCAGGTTTGTGGTAGTTGTTTTACTTTTCCAGTGTGACTTGTTTACGTGACTACTTGTTGCTGTTTGATCTGCAAGTACCATGGAGTCTTTAAACTATAATCAACAGGTACCTGAGGATGAATGTGTCTGCTTGGAAATAAGTCTTACCATTTCCAATTGACAAATAAACATGAGTAGGATTCTACCTAAAGTGTCTAGCCCACAGGCTAAAATATTTGGAATTAATACTGTGTACACTTGCTATTCAGAATGCTTAACATTATATTTAACACCTGGTGACAATTTCCTGACTGAGGTTCAGTATTTGCTATAAATATCAGAATCTGCTTCCAGAAGAAAGCTGAAGACTACTAGTATGAAGTTTATATGGAAGTAAGCCCCACTGCATTTACTTCCTGCTAATAATTCCCAGAACTGCAATAACATTTGGAAGAAAGTTATAGAAAAGCACAGACCAGTGCAAGAAATACCTGTAACAAGTTACTCTTCAACAACATTTGGTTTACTCTTACTTTTTCTGATAAAGACAACAAATTTTGTACCAGGTAACAAGAATGGCTTATTTTTTGAAAGCCAAGCCCTACCTATATTCCTATGTACACTTATGGGAAATAACCAGTATGCAGAGGAGCTGGCTATAACCAGCAAAGATGGCAAGCAACCAGACTCTTTTTGATCCAACACTTGCAGTACGAAAAACAAACACAGAGTTTTCAGACAGGCTTTTTTTTTTTTAAATCACCAAACTTTGTCTAAATTCAACTAGAATCATGCTTGCTTCATACATGTAACCCCAAAATAACTTCCAATTAATGTTACAGTATGAGAATGTTCTAGAATATATACAATTTCAACAGGCACATATACAAGAACTTTACACGCTGTCAGCAAGAGCTACAAATACCTGCAAATATGTTTTTCAGGTTGTACAGTGAAGATCTATGCAGCACAATGCACTGAGAAGATCTATTCACATATGGGTCCAAGCTTAGGCCATTTCCGCACTAGCCTGTTATAGCGCGATGATTCCACTTTCAACATCCTCTGGAATCCTGGGGTTTGCAGTTTCGCGCTATAACAGCCTAGTGCGGAAATGGCTAGAGTGGGGAGCTCTGTCCTGTTCTTCGCTACCTGTCAGCTTTCTAATTCAGCCGGCCGGCCCCTCCCGAAACTGCAAACCCCAGGATTCCAGAGGATGTTGAAAGTGGAATCATCGCGCTATAACAGGCTAGTGCGGAAATGGCCCCACTCTTATAAATGAGCATGTAAAGGATGGTAGCCAAGGAATGCAATCCTGGGCATGTTTACCCACAAACAAGACGCCACAGTTTCCAACTGAGGGAGGTGTTATTTACTCTCTGATACAACTGTTTATTAAACTTGCTTCAAAGAGATCCCACAGTTGCACCCTGACCCCCTGTGTGTGTGTGTGTGTTCTTTCAAGTCACCCGATGACTTAGGGTAACTCCATGAATTTCACAGGGTTTCCTTAAGCAAGGAAATTTCACAGGTGGTTTGCCATCCTCTGGAATATAACTTGCATGCCAGTCCCCCGTCCAAGTCAGTCCTAAAATACAGATAAAGGCAAGGGGGCCTCTGAGCATATATGAAATGCAAATTCTCATCTTTTGGGAAAATGGCAGTTCTCACGTAAGACAGCTCTTCCAAAGGCTTGAATTCGAAAGCTGACAGGTAGCGAAGAACGGGACAGAGCTCCCCACTCTAGCCATTTCCGCACTAGGCTGTTATAGCGCGATGATTCCACTTTCAACATCCTCTAGAATCCTGGGGTTTGCAGTTTCGGGAGGGTGCAACCCCCAGGATTCCAGAGGATGTTGAAAGTGGAATCATCGCGCTATAACAGCCTAGTGCGGAAATGGCCTCTGACACTCTTTCCTAATTCTCCCACTGACCCGTTCTTCCTTCAGACGTTCTCGTGGATGGAAAGAGGGCTACCCACCTACCCGCTTCTCATTTCCTCCAGCAGCAAAAATATGGTAAAAGAGCGAAAGAAGAAGACAAAGAACTCTTCCTCCTCAAGTCACGTCCGCCAAAAATCCCAGCGACAGGGCCGACCCCTTCCCCTAATCCCGCGACACCCTCTCTCTGAGTCCGCGGTTCCCGTTACCTCCAGGGCTTCGCGTTGAGCCACAAGGCCTCACGTTACCCCGGCAACAGCCCGATTTAAATACGCTCGTTCCATAGTCATAAGCTCCGAGGCCCTGGAGCCAATGAACGCCTCGTGGCGGCGATGGGTGTGGCGGGCTTCGGAAGATGTCTGCCAATGGGGAGAAAGGAGGCGCTGACAGGTCTCCGCGTCGGTGGCTGCCGGGGGCGGGACTCTGCTGTGTCTGCTCCACCGTTGGGATTCCTGCTTTGGGACTGTGGAAGAAGCGTGACGGCTGCGTGCAGAAGACGCCGGCCATTTCCCTACGAGCCTGTTAGAGCGCTATGATTCCACTTTCAGCCTCCTATGGAATCCTGAGGTTTGCAGTTTCGGGAGGGGCCGGCCGGCCCCTCCCGAAACTGCAAACCCCAGGATTCCATAGGAGGCTGAAAGTGGAATCATAGCGCTCTAACAGGCTCGTGCGGAAATGGCCGCCGAAAGAACTCGCATCGATGCCAGTGTGGGAGGGGCCAGTCCCAGGATAAATATGCAGGTCTATGACCCTAATAATAAAGATTCATGCGGGGCAAACGGGATTGGAGCCTTAGGCCATTTCCGCACTAGATTGTTATAGTGCTATTATTCCACTTTCAACATCCTCTGGAATCCTGGGGCTTGCAGTTGAGAGAGAGGCCTCCAATGCCTTAGAGGCCTTGGAGGCCCCTCCCTAAACTGCAAACCCCAGGATTCCAGAGGATGTTGAAAGTGGAATAATAGCACTATAACAATCTAGTGCGGAAATGGCCTTAAACTGAGGGGTTCTTGTTTCTTTCAAGCCAATCATTTCCTCCAGACTGTAAATGACTGACCGACTAGGCTGGCCCAAGACATTTTGCTGTCTGAGGTGGACCAGCCCTGGTGCCCAACTAAAGTTGCTGGAGTGAAAACTGCAGCTTTATTTGTTGTATAGAAGAGGGAAGTTCAGCAGATGTTGCTTGTTACCAGGCTCATGGCAAGCAGGACTTGCTGAAATTCTTTCCTACACAACCATTAGATACAGGGGCCCTCTCCAGTTTTCATCCTGGCAACCCTAGCCCGAAACTGTACCTCTTAATTCCCAAGGCAAGGTGCATACTGCTAATTAAGTTATTTTGGCACATGAGGCAGAAGAGCCCTCGAGCGATGCTCTCTGTTCCAGGC